>JAUMHF010000021.1:20790342-20823102 GCA_032359275.1 Microctenopoma steveboyesi | reverse complement strand
TAACCTGGTGGGACCGGGAATCGAACTCGCTCACCCTTGGGTTTGAAGACGACTGCTCTACCCACTGAGCTATCATACCGCCTAGTTACCCCCAGTTTTACTGGTGAGCTTATAATCAGGTGCGCCCTGTAGTCCGGAAATTATGGTACAAGTGCAAACCTCTAGTGTTTCTAGCTCTGGCTAGTATGTTTCTAAATAACAATAAATATGAGCAATAAAAATTAAATCTAAAAAGCCACAGCAGCAAAGTTATTTCACTGTCAGACTTTCACAAACCTGCAAATCACCAGAACAACAAAACAGACAGTTTGACTGTTCCATACAGTGACTGCAGGGTCCTGTGCTCACAAACACTCACTTATTTTTCATACCTCCTTTTTCTTTCAAACCCCAGGCTCAGTAAGACTAACACACGCAAGGACGAACATCAAACATCAAAGCCAGACGATGTTCTCAGCACCCATCAACATGACCACAATCTGAAACATTAAGAAATGATCAGAGAGAGAGAGAGACATAAGTGGTGAGTGTGAGGAGTGGTGAACAGTGAAGATGGCGTAATGGGGGAGAAAATGATGGAGGGGAATGTGCTAATAAATGGAAAATGGACGAAAAAGTACCATTGGTGTACTCAAGCATCATCAGCATATGAAAGACTAATCAGAGAGAAGTGTGTGCACGCACTGTGTATCTTTGTAGGCACAACAATACACTTTTAAGTAAGTGTGTCTCTTTCAGACAAAAAAGAAAAAATTAGATGAAAATATCGAATGCATAAAAAAGGATAAAGAGACAACCTAAAGCGGTAACGCTGCACAAAGGAAGTTTTAGATTTCCTCCTTTTTAAAAAGGCAGAAAGAAAAGAACCCACTAGGACAAAACTGGAGTGACTTTGGATAAGGCGGACAGTGAAAGTAAGATAACGATTGACAGGGAGGCAAAGGAAGACTGAGAGATACTCTTTATTCGCAGTAGAATACAAAGAAAGACTTCACAGAACCATGTAAATGGAAAAAGACACAAAGGACACTGACAAAGGCAGACAGACAAGCATCTAGAAAGATAGATGAGCGAGACAGAAACCATGAAAGAAAGCAAAAAGGGACACGAGGAGAGAGGCGCACTCACACATGGACACAAAAGGCAAAGAGTTTTCCTTAATGACTCTCTCTCTCTTGTTATCAGCCCGTTGAGTGGAAAAACGCTGTTTCCAGGACAGACACTTGGAAACATGCAATGTCTTAAAGCTGTGTTGTAGAGCTGGCGAAGGTCATAAATGATTTGTCAGCAGCAGAGGGCAGAGATACCCCACTAGCCCTATAAAGCTAATTAAACCAGCTAACGTAGCCTACCTCGCTGAAATCATTGCTGTGAATTTATCAACCTAACACGCTAACATCTAGGCAGAACTGATAACGAAAAGAAGCGCCGCTGGTGATCCGCGGCGACTGGTCGTTGCTGCACGACCACATTTGACCACAGCTGTCACCAAACAAAACAAAGAGATGAAGAGACAGAAGGGCTCAGGTGGAAGTGGACGGACTCTTCATTCTCTGGCGACGGTGGAGTAATCACAGAGCTCTATCTTATTTCTTCTCTGGGGCACCTCGTATAAAAGCTTTTCTGCCGTTATCTCCTGCTCTCCTTCTGGTTCACATCATTTATTTATGGCTGATCTTATCGTTGCATATGTTTGATTTGCAAAACGGTATCAGAGTGACAGTTGTTGGTCTCCATCCGTGTTTTAAGTGGCAGAATCGGGCTCATTTGTTTGTGTCTGTGACTCCCTGTGTCTGGCTCTTTTATGAATTAGATAGAGTAGATGAAGATTTAATGATCCCCGAAGGGAAATTGGGTTTGAGACACAGATGTAGATAAGAAGAGAACATAAAAAGTGCCTGTGATAATGTGGGAGTAATTACAAGAGAGGAAAATACAGTATTAGTGGTAATGGATAAAGATGAAAAAGTCCTTGTTGACAGAGTAATGATGTTTTCTGAGAATCAGGTATATGAAATTGCGCAGCCATTGTCAGACTCACACAGTAAGGAAGTGAGAAATGCAATTAGTGGTTCCAACGAACAAAGGGCAAATGTGCAGTGCTAACTTTTAATGAAATGTTAGATGATAGACAAACAGAAAAGCAATAAAAAAAACATGAGTGTTGTATAAGTTACACAATTAAACATTCCAATATACGGTTGTATGTTTAGTCTATGGTTGGTATTTTCTTTTAAGAGAGAGAGAAGAATCGGGACACTACGAACACTACACTGCAGACCACTGTGAGTGTGACTTTGAATCAGGCACCGTTTCTTTGCGTTGCTCCAAACATGATTGCAGACATGCAGACACATGTTGACTGTATGAAACTAATGGCTGGCTTTCTTAGTACTGGGGCTGCACTCAGTCAAAGTACACTCAGGGGTACTGATATTTAAATATATCAATACCAGATACTGTACCACGGTTTTGTTTCTGTGTGGTGCAGTTGTTGAGGGTTTGTCAACAGACTGATTAATAATCACTCCACCGTCTCCTTCCCTCTGTGGGTGCTGCATCACTCTTTTCAGTTTCCCAGTGTCTCGTTCTTTTTCTTCTCAACAGCTACATTTTTCTCTCCTGTCCAAACTTCAGATGGAGCAGTCCTCACTGAGTCTTTTACTTTCTTAGTTTAACTTTTCACAAATCCCCTCATTCCTTTGGCGTCCAGGTTTCTGAGATTTTGACAGTCAAATCAAATATACATTTTTTTCGTCTTTGAGGTTTTTGAAAGAAGCCACAGAGAAATCGGCTAACAATGCCAGAGGTGTGTGTGCGTGTGTGTTTGTTGGTTTAACCTGTCATTTGCTGTGTTGATGTCGGCACTGACTGACAATCCAGGACCTGAACCACGTTGCAGAAGGCCATACAGCTCTGTCTGTCTCGCTCTTTCTTTCATAACTTTGATTTTTTTTCTCTCTCTTCGCACCTTCATTCTCCCAGACATTCATTCCTCCTGAGGCATCTTTGTCCTAAATTTGCCTCTCAGTTTCTGTTGATGTTATTTTTTTTTTTCAGATTTGACAGCTTGACAGAAAAATATGTGTGAACTGTGGTGGATGTCTCAAGTTATATTTTGACGTTTTTCTGGTATCTGTGTGTGTTTTGTGTATGTGTGTGTCTTGCTCGTCAGTGCAGCCTCTTATTTTTCCTTCGAGAGGCTGAAAACAAATCAGTACTAATCAGAAAGTGCCTCGCCACTCATTGCTGACACATATTTAACAAACACTCTATGTTCTTTGTCACAAACTGAAACACATACAGGACGCGCACATTCGCACACGCGTCCATGCCTTGTTCAAACTGCCATCAGTAATAGACTTCTGAATCATAGCGTGTCAGACGTATTGCATTAATCGGGTGTTTTTGTGTGTGTATGTGTGTGTGTGTCAAGTGGTTTCTGATGGGTACAGGGGTTAAATATACTGCCTGCTTTTCTGGTCGCTGATGGTGATTCGAGGGCCCTTGTCGGGGCCAACTTGATTGCATTTGTGATTTGTGGGCGGGCAGGAAACTGCGAGGTAGAGCTGGAGACATGACAAATGACACAAAGCAATAATAACATTGACAGGATGACAAAGAGATGCTGTGTAAATGCCTAGAAGTGTTGTGTGGCACCTTTAGGGTGATATTTACAGTCCCAACATTCCCGACCATATAAAACACACCATATGTTTGTACAGTACATACTGTATGTTGTACACATCACCCAAAGCAGAAAAGAGTTAATGTGGGAGCATTTATCAAACCAACAAACAGCAAACTGTGAAGATTAGGATTAGTGGTGCACAAATATGCTTAATCAAAATATTGCACATTACTGGCTGTTGATGTAATATTTTAACTTACTCAATCTAAATGTAAGGTTTACTTCTTTATATAATGATGGTTGCACTCATTGCAGAAGAACAGACGCACTCCTTTGTTTTTGTGTCAGATTAGAGGTGATGAGTTTCACACTGCTATAAATCTGCATGCCAAGTGGCCAAGTCTGTATTTAAATGCCTTAACAACGAAGCAACAGCCTTGAGCAATCTAACTTTTGGTTTTACAGTATAATAATACAAGAATAATTTAAGTATCAGCTCTAGTCTGCATCTAATCTTTGTTTGTAAATGTGGAGGAAGTAACTTTTAATATTAATTAGACTTCTGCTCAGAATACTGACAAGATCATTTGTGGCCTATTATCTTTTCATATGACTTAGTAGGTCCCTGCTTAACCTGTCATAAGGCACATTAGTTACAACAGACTTGCAACCTTTGTTTGACCTTTGTTGTCATGGTTGCAATACTATGGTGGTTCGGTTTAGGCTGGCAGATGTGATTAGGATTTAAATAAAGTGACTAAAGTTGGAAACCGACAATACAGGAAACAAACTAGTGTCTCTCATATTGCCAGCTCACCCCACGTATCAATTAATAAAACAACAGCCCTGCTGGTAGGGAGTAGGTGCCCTAGTGAGCCATTAGCGTGTTTGTGACAATGACTGATAACTGTAACATCATAATATGCATACGTGATCATTTCTGATCGGTTACAGATGTGTTTATCAGCGCATCCTCACGTTGTCCGTTCAGATCTTTGCTGCCATGTTTCCAGAACGTTCCCAGAAGTTGGATTACACCAAAAACTGGTCATCTCTTAAATGTGAGGAAAAACTACAGCATATGTTCTCCAGCAAACTGCCTGACTCACAAAGGGCTGGAATAAAGGCTTAAAAGTTAAACAGCACTTTCCTTTTAGGCTAAGCAAGGGCGATTTAGAATCACGGCTCCCGCTGAAACATTGCACTAAGAGCTGTATGGAGCTGTCAGTCTTTTTCAGAGTGAAGCCATTACAGCTGCGTTATACATCCACCGAGAGAGTGTGAGATGAAGATAGATGGATTACCTGACTGGCAAAATCCCTTTGTAACTCCAACTGAAGCAGATAGAGCTGTCAGTGACAGGCGCAGTAATGGCAGCAGTTGGTAAGAAATAGGAGGCAAAGCAAAAGATGGGAAGATTTCTAACATAGAATAAACCACTAACCCCAAGATAACACAAATAATGGTGAAATGTTTTTTAATTATTTTGTAATTTGGGGATTTTACAAAGGGGTCACTTAACTGTATGTTTTACTACGTGACATCCGGAAATCACACTGTTCTGTTCTGAGAAACAAAACATCATTAACTTGATGGCAAACTACAGCATTCGGTTTCTTCAGGGTTTTCTCTCTCTGTCTGCTTTGCTCTTTCTCTGACCCTTCTTCAAATTGATCCCTTCCCAACAGCCCTTTACCACGGAGGAGAGTCAGCACACATGCAGTTACACTTACCGCTGTGGAGGGCAAGTAAACACTCACCCAGTCTCTCAGCAAAATGAAAGAATCGAATTATCAACAGAAACTACTCAAACCACAACACTGTGCATCTGCAGTTTCAGTATGTTTAAATACTCTTGTCAGATATTCCCTATTGTGACAGATCTGCAATGAAATATGACGTTTTGTACCCCCCCCCAAAAAAAGAAACACATGAGAAACCACCTGCGTGCTCCCGTAATCTAGCATGGGAACGGCTAACTTTTCTATTGCATCAAAGACAAACAGAACCCAACTAAACCAAGATAAAACTGAATCTCATATGACACCATTCGTAAAAGCTTCAAAATAAAACACAACACAAGTTACGGACAGAGGTCCAGAAAAGAAGACAGAAGGGACGAAGCACAAAGAAAGCACAAGGCCAGTGACATGCAATGATGTTAGATCTGAATAAACCATTAATGTTACATTTGTGTATGTTTGATTAATTCAAATACCACACGCTACTTCTGGCCCACCCCTATCACACAGCAGCAGTGTAATTAACATTACATCAGATCTGGTTTCTTATAGATCTCTGTCTTATTTCTTTTAACTCTCACAGGTGTTCACAGAAAATTTCACAATATGCATGTGGAGGCTTTTATCTGCATGTAGCTTTTCCAAAGAGATCCGACAGAACACACACTCACAAACGATTTATCAGGGGGAACAATAAATGCCCATTTTTAAGACCAAGCCACCGTATAAAAGCCTTGGATCACAGAAGTAATAGCTCCCTGTAGGCCAGCGATAACTCTCTGTGTTTATATGTGTGCGAGAGGGAAAGAGAGAAAGAGAGAGTCTGGCAGACTGAATGGGACAAACACTGAGAGAAAGGCAATAATGTCAGAAAATGACAGACAACCTCGAAGAAAAGGGGTCATAACCATGTGGAGAGAGAGAGAGAGGGAGGCACAAAGACATCATCGGCAGCCTCTGTTTCATTCTCCATCTCTGCTGGCTCCGTCTAATCTGAGCCCCTGATGTGTTTCTTTCTTCATTTGCAGTTAGTGGTTAGATTATATACCCTGCACCCAACTGTGGGCTCCATATTACTGTGCGTATGAGACGAATGCGCCTTTAAGCCCACTGAAGGTGCATGTGTGTGTCTACCTGTGTGTGTGTGTGTGTGTGTGTCTGTGTCTTTAAAAGACAGGCTTGATGCCAGGTTGTAAAAATAGCTGTAATGTTCCCTGAGTGATTTTCTCCTTCAGGCAAATGGAGAGGAAATAAGCTGTTATACAATAGGAAAATAGGTGTACATGTCTCATGCAGTGTACAAAGAGAGAAAACTATTATCTCTCTTTGAACTCAATTTTTATGTTATGAGTGACCGCATTGGCTGAAACTTCCTGAAACAACTCAAGTCAACTGGAACCTGAAGGCAACAGTTGCATTCCAGTTTCAAGTGAATAATGGTGCATCGGACCTGGAGCATTTTTTACCACCTCGTTATGAAGTCTCTGCCATTTAAGATGAAGACATTTTGCTTAAGAAGACTTAAGACTTAAGTGTCTTTCATACATTAACATAATCCAGGGTGAAGTGGGCAGTAAAATATTAACTGTTCTTTGGTTATCTCCAGATGGTATTTTAACTGTTGGGAAATTAGAGGATATGGACTGTAATAGAAAAGGTTTTCAGCAGAACTGACAACTAAGTCTTAAGTCTACCTGCCAGTTGAAGAGCAAGAGTCAAGACAAAACTCAGTCACACTCATATGAAACAAGGACACTAGAGGAAAGCACTGTTAAATGTACAATATTACATACTATAGATACAAAGACTCGTCGCTCATAAATGCGGGAATAACAGCTCTGTTCTCGCACACGCTTGTTGCGAGAAACAATTGGAGCGCGGTACTCCTCTCAATATTTCAAAACCACAGATTGTTCTATCAATACCAAGCTTGTGCTCAGTACACAGATGCTTTGAGGTGACTCAACTTTGTGAAAGGCATTGTGAAATGCATGCTAAAAGACAATATGGAGATGTGTGGGAAAGAACAATGTGGTATAGCATATTAGTGAAACATCAACACTGTCAACAATGTCAACCACAATCAGAACACAAAATTTTCATGAATGTTAAAAGTAGATACAGACGCAAAACCAAGCACACTGAAGGGCACACACACGACAAATCTACGAGAGGAAATTGGAATGAATTCACTAAGGGCAGTAAACCTGGGAGGAATACAACATGGTGGTGCCTTAAGGCTACCATGCAAGGCCTAAGCTGTCCGTCACAAACCAGGAGACAAGGGCCTGACCCGATGAAACACTAATACAGCAGGTTGAATCTCTTCCTACAGGGGTGGTGAAACAACGTTCCCAAAAACACAACAGTTCACTGTGCTTTAGCTACCAGTGCGGAAATCAGGATTGTAGCCAAATTTAACTTAAGAAATGATAATGAACATTTCACTTTCTCTCTTACTGAGCTCGCCCTCATCACTTCCGGATTCCTAGAAGCACTATTGATTCAGTGATTCATGACTCAGTGACGGTAATTTATGGACACCACCATGACTGAAATCATAAAAGCTAAGCGTGCTATCGGTGTAGCACATGCCCCTGACTAGCATCTGTGCTTTCCATGTATATTTACCCATTCTTTCCTTCCCCTGCTCATCACCCTTGTTCTGTAAACACAGACAGCCCACTAAAAATACTATAAGTTAATAATTAAACGCAACAATTTTACTAATCAATATTTTACGTGCCCGCTAGCACGCCAGTGGGATGCGTGGCTTAAAGGCAGGAAAATTCCTTATTACCCAGAGGCCTGTTCCCTCACTTCCTCCTCGAAATGCAGTCATTTCAAGTTGTTATTAATACAGTGGCAGATAAGTGTCACGCAACATCCCAGCTTTTGTGAGGCCTACGTGCAGTTGACAGGGTCATGAGTGAATGAAAGTTGCTGCTTTCAGTTTGAAAGTCAGTCAGTGTTGACGTCTGAGTGGCTGACACACCTGCAGCGAAGTTGCTTCAAAGCATTTCACCGCATTCTGTGTGGGGAATATCTTTTTCTCTCCATCGCTCTAGGTATTTCCATCTGTCACTGAGTCTGTCTGTTGCCCTGCCTTTGTCAGAAACAGAATTTTCAAAAGCACCTTTTTTGGTATGCTGCTCATATACATATAAAATAAGTTGCACGGCAGCTCGAAGGCAAAATGCACATACAGCTCAGAGCGTGCAGGCACAGATTCTCACGGCCCAGCCGACAATCATGCAAATATAAACCACGAAAGTACAAAGACAAAAACACAAGTTCATCAAAACACGCTGCACTGTTAGCACATAATAAATGCGTATACCAGAAGCTAGCTGAAAAGGATGCAGTGTAGATGCAAACTGATTTCACATGAACGTAATGTGTCTCCATCACATACATAAAAAGAGTCGTGTAAAGAGAGTCTTGGCTGTCAAAGAAATCTTCTTGGATTCCACCAAAATTCTTCTTCAGTGTTACAAAAGTGTCTGCTAAGATGTCAAAATGTCTTCTTGGATGGTTGAAAGGATCTTCTTGACTATATAGTCCTCTTCAGTATGAAACCGTCACCCAGTCTCCTCGGATATCACTAGAGAAAGTTGTCTTGGATCTAAAAAAGGGCATTGTCCTGTTAAATAGGACTGTCAGGAAGCAAGATACCAAAATGCAGGTATTACAGCATAATAATATTCCGCAGCAGCAGTGAATGTTACACCCATGCCAACTACTTACAGTATCCCCTCAATGTTTGTCACAGGGAGGTCGGGGTGGAACAAAGCACAAGTTCGAGTCCAGTACAATGACTTATATGGACATTAAAGTTGACATAGTAGTTGCCAAAGAAGGATTTGTAGAATTGTAAGCAAAGTATGACCAGATTTTCCACAGTCATACAAAGACAAAGACAGAAAACAATGCACTTAAGGGTACGTCTAGATGCAGCAGGTAATGATCATAATGGAGTCTTACATATGAGAGCAATGGCAGCTATGGCATTTGAGAAGGTCATGTTGGACAGACGTTATCCAGATATCATTTCTTTGGATTGTCTCGTCTGGGATTGCCTCATTTATCAGCCTCATCATTCTTTATTTTATGTTTCTATGTTTACTTTGCCAGTTATTGTGTCATTGTAAAACATTTTTACAACAATTTGTGTTTTTCCTTTTTCCTGTGTTATTTATTAGATGAACTGTTAATGGGAACACATGGATAGAAACTCAGCATGTCCTTTCCTTCCTTAGTTTTCTCTCTTATTTGCGTCATCCACTTTCTTACCTGTCCAGCCTCCTAACCCCCTCCCCTCCCCACCCATCAGTATCTCCCTCCTTCAGCATGCGTCTCAAATGAAGCTTGAGAAGGCAAATAACTAAGATGGGAAAGGGTGTAGAAATGCAAAGTCATTAAAAATCCAGTTACCCACAGGTTCAGTGCTACAGAAACCAATCAGCTATATTTATGTCTGCTGGTCTGCATGTGGCTCAGTGTTTAAGTAAACCAATGTCCCATTGGAAAACAGATGTTTAATTCAGCGTGTCACATAATCTGCATCTCGAGGGAAACAGTATTAAACTTTACTATTTTTCACATTTACTTCCTGAGAGTCATCTGTCAAAGAGCAAACACAACCACAACGTAAGCAAGTACAGTGGCACACTTGGCTGCAGACACATTTTCTATATGTGGACACTCACTCGGCCTCCTCCCCCCTCCTTGCTGAGGATTCACTCACACACACACACACACACACACCACTGGTAATTATCTCTGGACTCCGGAGATGCAGGAAAAGATCACATAATTACATTCGTCACATACACACCTCGGATCCAAACACGCTACACTGAGCAATGCGTCAGCCCCATGGGGTTGTCTTCATTAAAAGGAAATACCACTGAACTTCAGCTGCTTTATGAAACTTTTATGAAAAAGCCAAATTGAGCTTTGACTGTGAGCAGACTGAAAACTACTGCTGCTGTTCAAGATTCAGAGCAGTTGGGCTCTTTGCCTCATGTGTTGAGTGTTTCTTTACTCTTTTCTACTTGATGTCATCAGTAACTTGATTCTGACTCTTTTTGAGAGATCAGGCACAACTTTACTTTAAGTTCTCTATGAACACAACTGACTGAAACTAGCACAGAAACCTCTCCATCGTGGTACAAACAAAGAGTGTAGTATGTGAATGTGGTGTTTTAATGGGGGAAAGCAGCAGTCTGTCGGGTGTAGTGTGTAGCTGTGTAAAAGCACTGCGACGTTCAAAATAAAAATGCTGAAAATGGTGTGTGTGTGCTTCTCTGGAGTGGCTCCAGAGAGAAACAAAACATATTACAACATCAGCAGCTAAACAGGAGCATACTCCCCTTTCGTTGTTCACATCTAGCTTTCAATTTGATCCATTTTGTCTGTGCTTTCAATTTACAGTGTTTCAATAGCTTTAAGTGATCTACGATATTCTTCTTCTTCCCCTTTTTTCCTGCCTTTAAACGCTGTCTCGCTACAGTCACACCCTTCTCTTCTGCCTCCAGCTCACACAAACACACTGACTGATGAGACACGCAGGGGGCAAAGCAAGGAACGTCTCCCATCCATTGTCTCCAGAGTCAGCAGTCACATGCTCAGGCTTCGATCTCCGATAGGTCAACCTCATGACCCGCACAGCCAGGGCTTTGGGGATTTAGAGTTCCCACAGGTCAAATATTGCACAGGGATGTAATGTTTGTTTTTATTCTTAGCTGCGTGATGTTGGTGTGTGTGTGTGAGACTTGTTGACTTATTATTGATGACCTATCTATGAGGAGACATTAAGGTTTTCCCCAAAGGCCTGATCAATAACATCAATCCACCTGTCTTTACCACCTTATTAAGGAAGGATTATAGCAGCTTGATGATGGCCTGTGGGTACATGTCTGTGTGTGTGTGTGTGTTTGTGATGGAGGGAAAGAGAGACACCTCATTCATTCCTGTCTCATTTGGCAGCAGAACAGCCTCTACACTTTGACTACAGATAAGTCTGTGGTTAAGCACACTCTTGTCATTTGTCGTTTTTGCCTACTGGAATTGCTCATATATATGTGTTATTCTGAATCTTTTATTCAGTCAAGCTAAGTCGTGCTTGTAAACTAGTCGGATGAATGCACACATACACTCACCTTCACCTCCAGATCTATCCACTTGAATGTGCTGATGTGAGACAGTGTAAAAGTGCTGAGGCGCTTCAGACAGAGCAGCCAGCCAACAACAGGTCCCCTAACACCTTCATAATAAGCCTCTCTGCTTACAACATTTCTCCCACTCAGCATCATTATATCCACCCGTGAGCCTTTTAATTAGCATCCAGATAGAAGAGTTCTGGTGCTCATTTTTTTACCGTGGCAACATCCCGCTTCACATTCGTGGTTAGCGTGGCTCCATTTCCAACCACTCCGGTGGAGGCAGATGGCCGCCCACCCCAACCCGGGTCTGCAGGAGGCTCCTTCCATTTCAGAGAGTTTCCTCCCATAATTCCATATCTAGTATATATTCATACGCTATGTAAAGTGCTTTGAGATAACCTGATTGGCGCCATGTAAATAAAATAAACTGAATTGATTTCATTATAAAGCTACTCTACTTTCTCCTGGACCCACCTAGAACTTCCCTCATGGAGCTGGGTTGAAAGACATCTATGCCGTGCGCTTGTAAATTCAAGCATACAGTGAGACAGTGTGGGTGATATTTGGCTGTACTTGACATAATTAAAGGGAGTGCAACTTGTTTTGAATGACAGCTATTGAGAAATTCAAGTAACACTTTTGATGCCCTTCATGAACACTTACAAGGCAAAACAGAACCATTATGTGCACTTCATGAGTCTTTTCACACAAAGTACACATGGTATGATATAATTTAGTCTATACCGTTCACATACTGCACATTGTGGAAAAATAAAAGCCTCTCAGAATAAACTAAGCCTTTGGAATTAATGTGCAGCTGCTCCCAGACGAAGGCATGTTGATTCATAATTATGTGTTTATACCGTTTTTCCTGCCATGTTCTGTGACGTAGCATCATAGCACAAACTACAGTTTGTCCTCTTTAATGTCGTTCAGCGCTTGCTCAGCTGGGATTGTGGGGTCTTTTCCGTACGACTTAATGATTTTGACTAACTTGAAGCCTGAGATGATGTTCTTGGATTATTGGATAAAGACATTCTTTGGAGTCACTGTGTAAGAAAAGTTAACAGAGCAGCGCACTGAGGTAGAATATCTGTGTGAGCTGCCTACGTTGACATAGACGTTTCCAGGCCACATGTGGACACACACTGTCTCACTACACCATCAAATCACACATGTGTCACTGAATTTAAAAAAAAACCCTTCGAAATTACAAATGTTAACCGTGTTCTTAGATGCTGGGAGAAAAAAAACGGCAAAAGATTCTCAGTCAGAGCTCCGAGCTTAGAGGACGTCTTAATCCAAAAGAAGACAGACACAAAACACCCGATAAAGGGAATGAAAGAGAGATTTAAGAGCTACACAACCACAAAAATGAGCACGCTTTGTGCAGAGACCCCAGGGAGCCATTTGAGCACATCTCACTTTGTTAACATCCTGCATCGATGTCGTGTTTCAACAGAAAATCTAGAGATGTAACTGATCTATTAAAGAGTGATTTAGTCTGTGCTTTGTTTCCCAAACTTCTTTCACGTCTGATTCTCAAAACCCCACAGTGTTTACGAGGTACAAAAAAAGAAGTTTATTGGGAAGTTTCTGAAAATGTGGACAGGATTTTTATGCACGTACTTCCTCCCACATTCCCCCTTTGCCACCAGGTACTGGCAAAGTCTCAGCATTTGGCTATTGTATTTTGTGGAAATGAAGGGAGCCAGTTAACCGCAATGTAAACCGATGTAAAAAGCATTACTGAGGCTATTTACCAGGTTTGTGAAGAGTGACAAAATTTCCAAGGCACAAAAGCGCGCACACGCACAGACACATCCAGACACACCAGCTGCTCCATTTGCTGTAATAGGGGTAAATTAATTAAATTTTGATACTTTAAAAGCTTTCTCTTTCGCCTCGTATTAAAAGTAAATGTCCCTCTTATGCTGAGGTGTCTGTGTTTACAAGCCACCGGTGAGCAAGGCAGACAGGAAGACTGAAGCACAGTGTAACACATGGAATTTTGAGAAGTTGCTGAAGGTTGCATTTCCTGTTGTGGTCACTAGAGGGCGTTTCAGCGCAGTGCAGATTGGGGTTTTGCCAACGTGTGTAGGAGAAGGAAAAAACGGTAGAAAGATACGGCAGCATCGAATGTGCCAGAAAACTTTTAGAACGTCGAGTTTTTTCCCCTATAGCTTCGTGAAGGGTTGAGCTACCGTTGAGTTATCCTTCATAGTACATCAGTGGATTGTTTTAGTTCGTCTTTTGCCTACTGTGAATCTCCGGGGAGTTAATGCAGCCTGTTAGCATGTTAAGCTAGCGGTTAGCCAAAGTTAATTGCCACTCTTGGTTAACTCCGTTGTTCCGATATTTGTTAATCATTTATGCTTGTGAATATAATAAACCAATCGGAGATGTATGAGGATATTTTCCTTAATGTTTTACTCTTACGTTTAATGTGAATATTTGGTTATTTCTTGTGTAATGCCTCCAGTGATCTCGAACTGTTATGGCTGTGTATTTACGAGGCGTCCTCCCATTCCTAAATTACTTTTTTCACAATGTTATCACCATAACATTGTGAAAAAAGTAATTTAGGAATTACTGTTGTTAGGTGAATAAACTGAATCTACTTTTTATTTATTATAGAATACCACTCCTATTACGAAGTGTATGCTGTTTTATGTACCAGTGATCCAACTGTCATTGGATTGCAAAGGCAGTAATCGCACAATATAGGAGATTAGAAATAGATGCTTAGTTCTAAGTAACTAAAGTAATTAAAAGTACTGTACAGTATTAATTAAGAAATGTTCCTCTGCTACATGCAGATTGTTATTTTTGTTGAGCCTGAAACCATTGCAGAGAAGTGCTCCAGAGTCGACGGTAAGATCCATCATCTCCAAGCAAGGTGGAGAGGATCGGCCTGCTTTGTCATCACACCAAACGTGGCAGCAACATTCTGGATCAGATAAGCTTGAGATCTCATGTAACACTACCCGGATAGCAACGACACACACTACACTTACACGAAAAGATCATCCAAACTGTACTGGTTGATTTTTGGACATAAGAACTGGACTTGACTTGGACACTGAGATTTAGAAATATCATTTATTGTCAGACAACTGTTAATTGAGGAATGTTTGATGATTGTAATAAACTGAAGTTTTTGGGGAAAGATCAATTCTTTTGGCTGCGTGTTATCTGCTCTTGGACGGAACCTAGATGGGAGTGTGACCTGTACGAAAGAAAACACATCTCCTGGTAATCAGCACAGTTACTAGTGGGGGGGTTCGTAGGGGTTACAACAGCAACTCAAGTAGTGATGCAGAGAGCGAAAGATGTGGAGGGACAGAGAGGAAAGACGTTATCGTGAGAGGGGCATGGAGGGAGAGAGAGAGGGGGGGGCATTCATGGTTTGTCCCATTGCCCCGATAATGACACCTGAGTAATTGATTTATCAGATTACTGAAATGTTTGGAGACACAGTGGAAGGCGCGGGGGCTGTGAGATGATAAGAGATAAGTCTAAATGACATAACACACAGCAGGTGAACAGCCAGGCCCAGAAGGTGCGTAAAAAAGAACTGCTATACCAAACACTATGAGGGAAAAGGGAGCAATGAGCGTCTGAAGAGAGCTGGTGGGAGGAAGGCAAAGTTATGTGTTGTTACAAACACTGTTCAGAGAATCAGGGGTGTGTTCTGTCTTCTGCATGTAGAGTAGATGCAGAAGACAGAACACAGGACATATGGGTTCCAGCACTTGCATGCATGCCTTTGTGTGTGAGTGTGACCTCGGGTTTGTGTGTGTGTGTTGTTGTGTGTATATTCTAGATATGTGTATGTGTTGTGTGTGTGTGTGTCTTATACTGCACCTTCTCGTGTCTTCAACTAGCATCCCATGCTCTCCATAACCAGGTTTCTACTCCTGTAAAATGACTCAGTAACTCCCCTGTCTTCCCACAGACACACGCGCGCATCCAAAATCAAACAGACAATGTGACATTAACACTACAAAATGCACACAACCACTCACACTCACAAAAACCGCAGTGCTTCATGTAGTCAGGGGCTACACAACCTATTCTAGTATCAGTAAATCCATGTGAGGGACATCATATTGTTTGTCCTTATATTTTTACTTAACTAATGTGTAAAGTTTATACAGTTAAAGAAAAGTTAAAGAAACAAAACAAAACTAAGTTGTTCAGTGCATGAGGTTTACCAGCGTTCAGTGGGCTGTGTGGCAGCATGTGCAGCCATCACACTCCATCAGTCCAACCATCAGTCGTGTTACATTACACTCCACTCTACTGTTGTCTGGGACTGTGTGTGTGTGAGTGTGTCGCTACAACAGGTGTGAAGCTTTCACCCACTAATTAAATTCACCGTTGTCGCTGTGAGCGACGTGCTGTACTTTAAACCTTTATTTATTCACCACACTGGCTGAATACTATTTGGAACAGCCTGCTGCCCTGCGCAGATCCAATGCAGCCTCTGGGATTAGGCGCTTTGCTCAAAGGCACTTCAGCGACCGAACAACACTGTTGGGATTTTTAGTCCCTTTTGATTCGGAAGCCTTTGGAAAATAAAAGCAAAAATCTCAAATTCTCAACAGTGTTTGTGAAAACAGCTGGTCTCATGTGGCAGTATGTGCTGGAGCTGACCCAGTTATTTAGCTGCGTGTGTGTGTGTGTGTGTTTTGACATGGTAGACAGATTCATCAGTTTTTCTCGCGTTAACAGATTGCTCCTCTCTGACCTCACAGCTGGGAAACAACGTGTGAAATGAGTGTTGTGTGCGTTTTATTACTGTCAGTGTGCGCGTGTGTGTGTTTGTTGCATTTGAGACTATGACTGAATGTCAGTATATTTTCTTATATAAAAAAGCACAATTTTCACTATAACCCATTTTCGCTGAAATATGTTGAGCGAGATGAATTTTGTGGGAGCATGTTTTGCATTCACAGTTGCATATGGGTCAATCCATGTGCCTGTGTGTCTGTCTGTGTGTCGTGCTACCACTACTTTTTCAATGGAGACAGTTGTCGTGGTGAGAGCTGTCTCTGGGAAGACGCATCGCATTCTCTTTTTAAATGAAGTTGACTTGAGTTGCCAGCTTCACAGAGCAGCGAACCGTCATTTCACTTCAGTGAAAAGACACATTCCTCTTCTCCCTCAGCAATATAGGTTTATATCAATACTCACATGTACCAGTGTAGCCCTGCATGCCTCTTCAAAAGTCACTGCACTGCCCTTTAACATAAAAATGTCACAACATCTAGACAGGTTGTGAGCAAATGTCTGTAGACATTTATCTTTTAGACATGCGATAGAATATGAAAAAAGTGAAAGAAATTCACAACAGTTTTAAATGTTTAATCATCAAATAGGATGTTTGTGTTGCAGTATAAACGCAAACAAACACAGTGCATCTTCACACCTGTGCGAGTGAATGGGCATGGACATTAGTACCACACAGAAGGACACCTGCTTGACTCAGTGTCTCCCGATCTGGTGCCAAATATTCTACCTGTCGCTTCTAACTCTCAGTCCAGTGGATGGCAGTCAGCCAAATGGAGCAGGCCGATCCATAAAAGTTCCATCCCGCGCCATAAAGCAGAGGCTAAAACACACTTAAATCACGAGTGAACAGAAGAAAATGTGTTTAATGTCGCGGTCCGGAAGCCCTCGGGGGTTTGGGTACATTAAGACGCTGATATACAGCTCTGTGAAATGAACAAGCTGCATCGAGCATCAGCAGATTGACTGATTATTCCAGCAGTGTACCAGTACTCCAAAAATTACTCTACTCTACTTTACTTGGCAGGAGATTTTATCCAAAGCAACTTACAAGGAGAAGTTTCTGTGAATTCTGAGTTACTACAATCATAGTTTTTATAGTTACTACATAGCAGATTTCCTAACTGTCTCTGTGCTTCCTGTGTTTATCTCTGTAGGTTCTTTCATGGTGGTGAATGCCTCGGGTCGGGCATCGGGGCAGAAGGCCCACCTGTACATGCCCACCCTGAAGGAGAATGACACCCACTGCATCGACTTCCTGTACTCTCTGTCCAGCCGGGATGGAGCCAGCCCAGGCACGCTCAATGTCTACATCAAGGTGTGTCTTCTGTGAGTTTGTGAGTGAGTGAGTGTCACAGAGGGACAGATTGACAGATGAATGGGGTTGATGGACTGAACAGACTGAGCAGGTAAACACAAACACAGACCTATGTTCTCTGTCACGGAGAGGGATGTGGAAGTGTTTTTATAGGCGCGTCACACAAACAGACAGACTTCACCTGTTCCCTGCAAGTAGAGGTGACGTCCACTGCGTTTGACACATTTACCACAGTGTTTTTAATCTGCACATATTTTTTATTGAACTAAATGAAGTGTTAATATTGTCTTTTATCCATTAGAAGTAAAATAGTACTGACATAGTAAACCATCATTTGATTAATTTCTGGTCTCTTTCTGTTGTCTGCAGGTGAATGGAGGTGCTCAGGGGAACCCGGTGTGGAACGCCTCTGATACGGTCACTGAGGGCTGGGTGAAAGCTGAGCTGGCCATTTCTACATTCTGGCCTAACTCCTACCAGGTAACACGTGCACAGCGTCCTCCGTCTCTTTCTGCAGGCCATGCACGAGACAAATCATTTAAAAAGTAATGGATGGTGTGACTGTGTCAGCAGATAGGTCAGTAACAGCTGGTTTACTGTGTGGGGACCACTGAGCCCCTCTGGCTTGGTGCCTTCCTTTAATACAGTAACACAAAAAAGCTGTTGCCCTTTAATGACTGTGCTTTCTCTGGCTTTGCATGTGTGTGTCTGTCGGTCTTTGTAAGGTGCAGCGGCGTACCCCGCTGCGTTGTTATATTGAAGCAGCACAAAGGCGACTGTGTTTTACCTAATGACTGAGCTGCGATCAATAAATGAAGGCACCCTGTGTCGAAACACACGGATCCTAGGCACAATGGAAACGAAAGTGAATTAAGTGTGTGTGTGTGTGTGTGTTTCTTTCCCTAATGAGAGGATCCATCCCTTCCTCTCATTAAACATCGTTATTTGAAGGTACAGACCAGTGTGAGGGCACAACCAAACTTTTATCCCTCGTATTTGAAATGACATCTACTGTACATTAACTGGTGCTGTAGGTCAACGTGGTTTGTACTGATGAAACTGTAAGAACACATAGATTTGCTGTCTCAAAGTGTTTTTTTATTTCTATCTTAAGATTTTTCCCCCACCGCACATATCACTGCCAAACGTTGTACAAACAAAAACCACAGCTCACGCGTTTTTAGCATTTATTCATTCATGATGATGGACAGAGCTCAGCGTATGTGCTGGTGTCATGAATCTGAACCCAATGACTGATTTATACAGTAGATGTATCTTTGGATGTTTGCAATTACTATCAAGAACAAGTGCTAAAGCAGGACATGTAGCATCAGTCAGTAAAGCTTACACACATAAAAGATCTGTGAGCTAGAAGTATATGTTTTGCACTCATTTATTATGAAGTGAATGGGGCTGGGGGCTGGGGGTGGGGGGTGGGGGTGGTGGCACAATTGAATAGCACTGAGCACACAAAACAACATTGTCAGAAAAAGCTAGACCAGTGTCACTGACTTCTAGAAACTTGACATGAGTGCCAGGGAGGAGGATTTATTTTTGGAAGGAAAAGGAGAAAGTAAAGTCATCCCAGAAGTCTTTAGTATTCAGTCTGAGTCGTGGCTTATTCTGTTGAGGATCCTGACAAGTACAGCACAGAGGTATATGTGTGTGTTCACAGTGTGTGGCTGCGCATGAGCATATCTGTGCGGGTCAGGAGTGCATGGCCCCTTGACAGCCCTGCTGACTGCTGCCCCGAGAAAAATGTAAAAGCCTAAAAAAAAATATTGGAGTGATGTGATCGAAGAGAAATACACAAAGATGGAGGAAAAGGGTGAGAGAGATGTGACGAAAGAGCAATGACAGAGAGGAGGATGAGCTGTAAAGGGAAAAACGAAGAGGCGAAGAAGGGAAGGATGGGGTTGGGTGAGGAAGAGGAGGAGGAATGGCATATGTGGTTGGCATAAGGATGGAGACTATGTGATGAAGGGAGGGAGTGAAGAGATGAATAGTTGCTGACTTTTAGCGGAAAAACTCCTCTGGGGTTTCCATATGAGCTTCGCAGGGGTGTCAAGATGTTGCAGTTTGTGGAAGAGTTTTTGAGTTTCTGCTGGATAAAATTTTATACGGCTTAACCCGATTCAACCCCCCACTCCCCCTCCCTTTCTCACCCTCTCGCGCAGGTAATCTTTGAAGCGGTGTCAGTGCAAGGCCACCCAGGCTTCATCGCCATCGACGACATACGGGTTCTGGCTCACCCTTGCCGTAAGTGAATCTGTGTGTGTGTGCACGTCGTAATGGGTGACCCTGCACGACTGTAGCCCCACTGGGCGTCATCTGTTTTATAGCTATCTCACACTTAGACACACACACAAACAGCGTAAAGGACAGATTGTGAAGCTCGCTGACAGACTGCGCAGAGCCAGGAAGAAGGTCCAAACTCAGGGCCTTCATCACTCACATCTGACAGAAACACTTTGCTTCCCCAAACTCTGGACTGCTTTCTGCAACAGTCTGTAGCCTGCTTACCTCCCTCTGTCTAATCTGCTCTCACAGTATCACGGTGTTTTGCTGTTAGCGCCGCGTGTTGCGTATCTCGCACCTTCTTTCGTGCATTTGAATACATTTTCATTAGAATATGAGAAAAGCTCGTAAGAAAACAACCTTCATACCTAAGCCTCTGTCATTTGCAACAACCTGACCATTAGTGTCAGAATTATCATTGATCGATGCATACTCCGTGAGGCTTATCTGTGTCTGCAGACAGTCAAAATGAAATTAACTAGTCGCGAGCTGGTCTCAATGCCAGACCAAAGTCACCCAGCGTCTGGCTGCCTGCTCATCTGTCTCATAGCCATCAAATGACTTTCTGTGTCGCTCCAGGCAACAATACTCAGTACTTTTGGAAGTGGACTGCTGTTGCTTCAAGTGTTGTTTCTTACTGGGAGTTTCATCTGCTATTATAATCCAGTAGGAATTTAATATGTGTTTAATGACAAGATGACCTTTTTTTCTTCCTGACATTTGTTTTAATATCTAAAGCCTGAGGAACATTAAGACACTTTTCATTTAACACCTTGTTTCCATATTTTTTTGTGTTTCTGACACCTTGAGTTCATATTAAACTATATTTTTTTTATAAAAAGCTCTGTTTAGCTCCAGCATTCACACCTGGTGTTTGGGTTGCAGGTAAAGCGCCTCACTTCCTGCGTCTGCAGAACGTGGAGGTGAATGTGGGTCAGAACGCTACGTTCCAGTGTACTGCTGGAGGGAAATGGTCTCAGCACGATAAACTCTGGCTACAGGTTAGTTCCGTCATATCAATCAGTGGGACCATCACCACCGTTTGAAGTGAATCATAAGTGTTAATGTGGTTTATCCCTGATCACACCAGTTATGCAACACACTCCTGCGATGGACGGGACTGCAAAAATAAAAGAAAACATAGACTATTTTAAGTAACTCCTCGAGCCTTTCCAGGGCTGTTTTAGGATTGACTGAAAGTGTGTGTTGGGCTTTGCACCAATGACTCCCATCTCAGTACTAGTAGAAATGTCTTTGCTCATTGCGTGTGCTGCAGACTTCCACGTTTTCACTTCCTTTGAGTGTTTACCACTGAGCATGCTGCTGTGTACAGTAAGCACATTTGCATGTTCTGGTTTCTTGGACGTGTCTCTCTGTTGACAGATAATAGTGTGGTAGTAAAAGCAGATTGAATCTGGTGATGTAGGGATCATGTGGAAAACAGAGTGTCAGCCCTTTTTATATTTCACGAGTGAGTGGCTCGGTTGAAATTGCCTCCGTTTCCTGCCAGGACTGATATCAATACGGGGTCATCACCATGTCATGTGCTCTCTGCTCTTCTCTGGTGACACGGTCTGCTAACAGCTGACTGTTTCTTTCCCATGATGCAGCAGTGGAACGGTAAGGACACGGCACTGATGGTAACGAGGGTGGTCAACCACCGGCGTTTCTCTGCGACCGTCAGTGTCGGCGACACGTCACAGCGCAGCACCAGCCGCTACCGCTGCGTGATCCGATCGGACGGCGGGTCAGGGGTGTCCAACTATGCTGACCTCATCGTTAAAGGTAAGTGTTACCCCAAGCAGCAGCCGGTCACCTAAAGGTGCCGAGTGTTCGTGGTACGTTTACATGACTGAAGTTTAGATGTAGTAAAGGGAGAAACAAGCCTACGTCATGGTTGGACATTCCTGTCCATCTCCTTCCTGTCTGTCTCTCATAATGTCTTCCCCAAAACAGTCCAAGGAACTAAATATAGAACATGGAACCCGAGTCCACTGGTACTTAGTGAAGTGCAGGAACGAAACGATGTTGGGGAATGTGGCCAAACATTTTAGAAAACTGAGTGATCTCACCTGGAAAGAACTTAGAACTAAAATCTAATGATGGTTTTTGAATTGCTCTTGACAGAACATGCAGCGATGTAACCCGTCCTTCCTGTTCTGATTTCCAGTGCGTTTCCGTCGCCATTTCCACCAACTCACCTCTTGTTTCCTCTGTGCCACTTGTATTTCCTGTATCTCTTGACAAATCTCCTCGTCGAGTACATTCAGATCCTCTAATGCGATCTCCACAGCGTCATGCTCGCACTTAAAGCAAGTCGACAATACGGAGGGATCTCTGTGATTCACCGTCCCACTCCTCATCTCGTGGAAACACAGTGCTGTCCTGCTGAGCGAGATATTGATGCACCGAGGAGGAAGGATAATGTTGTTGTAGGGCTTTTGATAAAATTATAGCGTCACAGCTATCTGTTGTTGTCAGACATAATTACATTCATTTACGTCTCCCAGTCTCTTTTTCGTGCACTCTGTGTTTTGAATTCTTTGTCTTTATCCATCTGTCTCCTCCTTCAGCTCATAGATTTACTTGCTTTATGAATCTTTTTACTTAGCGAGGACAAAGAAAAGTGAATTGTTTGAACAACCTCGCAGGTTATGGTAAAGTCTTACTACTGAGACACTGCAGTGCGTTAAAGTCGGAGCACTGTCGGCTCCTATTACTTAAAAAACAGTGTGCGCAACACAGAAGTTAAGTGCCAGAAAAAAATCTTTTTCAAAAACTTTATACACTCTTCTGTGTCCTTGACCAAGACACAGAAGCCCCGTGTGCTCAGTCACTGTAAAGCTGGGTTTATGCTTGGCTGCTTGACATTCTCCAAGGTTTCCTTTTGACAACATGCTGTGCTGAACAAAATGTATACCTTGGAAACAGTACTAGAGACACAGATGACTGACTTTTCGGAGCCTGCCACAAAGTCACTGTTTACCAATGCCGGTGTTTGCAGGGAATTAGTGTCCATTTAGAGTTGGAATTAGGTTTCTGAGATGCATCTAAGCGCTGTTGTACCTTTAAGATAAATTGTTTCATTTATGCTAATTTGGTTAAACGTAAAAAGCAACAATTCTCGTGCAGCGGGGATTGAGCCGTGTTCATTTTTTATTGGAATTTAAATTGCATCAGTGAAATAAATGTAAATGTAGAGATGCACTGTCCTAAATTATGCTCCCAATGCATATTTGGTATGAATTATGCTGTTAACCTTATTTGGTGTGAAGGATGTTTTAATCTGGAGGGAGCCTGCTGTGTGTGTGTTTGTATATGTGTGTGTGAGTGTGTGCTGTTTTGATTAAATGATAGTCCAGGGACGGAAACTGTCATTACCATCTGTTAGCAGAACACACAGACTGCACTCCCTAGACTGTCCAAATGTGTTTGTGTGTGTGTTACTTACCCTTGTGGATGTTTAACGGCGGGTTTGTGCTTCTGTGTCTATCCTCTGTGCGTTTGTGTGTGTTTCTATTACTCTTGTTGTGGGAACACAAATGTGTTAAATCTGCATAAACCCTGACACATGGCTTTAATTTTCAGTGCGAAGACTGAGGATAAAGGTTGGAACTGGTCAGATACGGACTACGCCATGAATTTAATTCAATGCAATGTTCTCTGAAGTGATGCAAACACAGCTCTGTGTTTGTGAAGCTCAGGTGCTGTCAGCCATGCATTGTGCCAGGGGAATAGCCCATGCCAGCACACTGAACAAAAGAGGAGCGCAACACGAAACACACACCTCCCCGGAGCCCTGTGTGTGTGTGTGTGTGTGTGTGTGTGTGTGTTGCACGGTGCGTGGCGTTGTCCTTGCTTTGTACATATTTGTTTTTGTGATTTTTGTCTTTTTTTTCTATTCATCCATGTGTGGTTGTATCATCTGTGCTTAATTTGTCTTTTGTGTGTGTCTGTGCGTATCTGCAATCTTTTTCATTTGTGTTTTCACATGTGATGATTATTGTGTGTCGAATTTGTGTGTGTGTGTGTGTGTGTGTGTGTATCAGCATGTCTGTGCGTGTTCTCCCGAGCTGCAAAGTGAAATCAGGGTTAATTAGTGTGCTGTTCAGCCAGGTGTGACCAGGAGAATCTGTAGAGACACTTCTCAGATTACAACGCCCTGTGTGTGTGTGTGGGTGTCTCATGTGCACTGGTGCATGCATGTTAATCTGTGACACAACACTGCTGTCTGGCCGAACAGATGATGTCTTCCTTGCAGACAGCTGAAAGTAAACATTTATAATCAAGCAACCTTCTGGTAAGATAAAGGCAACAGGCAGTAAGGGAGGCTGTTGCCACGCTCTCCCCATCTTACTCCCTACTTGTTAAAAAACACATATGTTTGCGTTAATGGAGATATTCTCACGGTCATCATAAAAATATCACTGCTACTAGAAGAAATGACAGAATGATCTAAGTTAAAAGGGGGGATCATCTTAACCACCTGCACCATAACGCATGACAGGAGGTTTATGGTGGAGGATACTGATGACACACATGTGCAGATCCAACCCAAAACGACCCCCGTTTTCGAATATGTCAACACAGCCATAGAAAGATGTGCATGAAACACACACAGATGTTTTTTCTATGCTCCCGTGCGTTTTTCATTTGTATGGCTCTTGTCGAACAGATGCAGGCAAAGCCCCAGGGCAATAAGGTCTCCATCGTACCCCTGTTTGTGTGGTGTGTGTGCGTGCGTGCGTCAGAGCTAGTGCATGCATGCCGACATATCTGTGTCTCAGGAGTACGGATGCTGACTATATTTGGGATGTGTGTTTGCTTTTGCGTGTGTATTCTCATCTGAACATCTGTGTGTGTGTGTGTCTTCTGTCTGTCAGAGATAAGACTCAGTGGGGCGTAGTGGGGAGTCACTGTCAGCCAGTGCCCTGTGGACACCATGCAGAGTGTGTGTGTGTGAGTTCACCAGGAACACTGCTTCTTCCTTGTTGGTAAGAAAATTGATTGTAGTGCAACAATAAGCAACAATCCAGCAGCCACATCACTCTGTGTGTGTGTGTGTGAGAGTGTGTGTGTGTGTGATATTAGCTAATAAGGAAATCAATAGCAGAGCGGACAGTTTAGCTGTATGTGTCAGGTCTGTTTGAGCCCACTAATGCTCTGAATTTCCTCTGGGTGTGAACAACACACAGCTTGACATGTGTTTGACTTCTGAGTGAGTCAAACATTTGAACAGACACACATGAGATGTGAGACAAATGAGGAAATGTCTCCCTTTTACCTTGACTGGACGGACTACAAAAATAATGGAAATATTAATGTAACAACTTGTGTGTGTGTGTGTGTGTGTGTGTGTGTGTGTGTTTGTGCAAACTTGACATGCTGGTGAAATTCTGGCGAAGCAGACTCTAAATTTGGTGCTCAAGCTGTTAGGAATCCTCACAGCTTGGGGGAAGAAGCTTACGCAGCCTGGCAGTGAAGGCTTTGATATTTCGGTACCTCCAGCCAGATGGTGTAAGGGTGAAGAGGCTGTGGTCTGGTTTCATAGATTGGTATATAGAGAGAAGTACTGGAGACCTTTTCCTGTCTTGGAAAAGAATGTCGTGGCTCTGGGCACCAAAGGCTCCCTGCTTCCTCCCATGTGTTAAGTTTTGTAAAACCTTTAAATTAAAAATGGGTAGTGTCAGTCTGGTGGTATTTCACGAGAAAAACAACCCCCCAAAAGGTGACAAGTATAAAATATACGCACACTGAGGCAAAAAGTGCACGCATCAATAAAACAAATGCTCATCAATTCGTGATACTTTCATAGAAGTTTTGTGAAGATTTGATCCCCAAGGAAAAACAAAACTTGAAAGACCCAACCTGCATTTTACGTGAGAAGCTGTGTAACGTTGTTATCTGCCTGTGTGTGTGCTGACGTGCGCCTCGGTGTGCACTCCTTCCACAGGTCCTGAGGGCTTGCCGTAAGGCCTGTGTGTGTGTGTGTGTGTGTGTTGTCTACGCTGGGCAGTTTGTCATGCTGTCGATAGTCCATGTACATCGCGTTTTCATGAATATTGGCTCCTGTGTGCACGTGTGAGGGTTTGCATGCTTCTCAAACAGACTGGACACTTCACACAGAATTTCTGAAGAGAAATATAAGTAATGCATGAACAAGCGTGGTGAGCAGAGGAGGAGCAGGACTGCAGGTGAGACAAGAAAAAGGGAGAGAGGAAGTCCAAAGTGTGTGAGGACCGACTAGGAGCAGAGAAGATGCGATGAGGAGGTGAAAAGTTGAAATCACAGACAGGGGAGAGCAGAAGATAACAGTGAAGAAGCAAGGAGGGTGGAATAGCATGCGATGTTCAGAAAATAAAAGGGAGAGGATTAACATGAAGGAGGAATATGTTTCTGCAAAGACACCAGGAGAAAACAAAAAAAACTCAGCCAAAGCTGACAGCTTCAATCCCGTCAACAGCTCCTTTCACTGCCCACAGCTTGTTGAACTCGCGTGGATAAGAGCTGAGACACGCGTCCAGCGCGAGTGTCCCGCTGCTGTGGAGCTGACAGACTTTAGGTTAATTCTCATGTCTTTAAAAACTGCTGCAGAACATTTCATGGACGCTAAGGAGATCAACGTCTGTTTCGGGCTGTTCCCTCCCCGCCTGCATCTGTGTTTATGTGTCAGACTTAAGACTTCTATCAGCTCCTTTCATCCTGAGTAGCTTAAAGCAAGCAGGTAGAAGATGCTTTGATGAGACAGATACGCACGTGACACAATATCTCACATTCGGGAATAAGCTTAAAACCAATGTGAAAATCAACCTTTATCTCGATATCAGTGAAGAAGTTAAAGACTCGCTCTATGGATTTCTGTTCCAGTAAGCTGGTCAGAAACTCAGAAGCTGTCACCAGGACGACGCGTAGAGGTTCGGAAGTACTGCACTGCAGCGTGGTTTGCTGTTTCTGTCGTGTTTTGGTGTTGGGCTGAATGTGCCTCCAAATCCTGGATATATCATTTAGCGTTAATGGTGCCTTCACAAACATGCCACACGCTCTGAGCCGAGTGAGGCTGTTCCCTGTAGAAGGTTTCCAGAAAGAATACGAAGTGTAGACTCATCGGAACTCAGGACAGTCTGCCATTTCACGTCAGAGCGAGAGTTTGAAAGTCTGAGGAAGCAGAGGCTCATGGGATTGAAGACAATAGGATTTTGTGGTCTCAGAGTGGAATCAGTTGGCTTGAAGTGCAGATTGGATTCGTGTGCTTCTCTCTGAGTTAAAGAAGTTACTGTTTATTGTGTGTTTTCTTATATACTGTATATGCTTAGTGTGCAGGCATCTGTTGTGTGGTTTGGACTTTGTGTGTGTGTGTGTGAGAGAGAGAAGAGGTACCAGATGTCTGCCCTAGTGAATCTGTTCGGAGTGGCAGTCCCTGCACAGTTGATTGCCGCCCATTGATAAGCGTGCAGCAGAGCTCGGGGTCCCAGGAGGGTTGTACACGGGACAGACACGTGGCACATCTGGGTCCTAATCACAGGGAGGAGTGTGTTTTTTGTTTGCAATCGGGAAACGGTTTTCCATCTGATGATGTATTCTGCTTACGCTGCAGCGTGGACTGTTTGATGTGTTTATCGTTTTATTGCACCTCCTTATGTGTTGTACTTAATTCAGAGATGTGCAATGTATTTCTCTCTCTCTCTTCTCCGGTGTGATAGATGGATGTTCCGTGAGTCTTTTGATTAAAGCAGTCTTTGTGACCAGGCAGTGGGAAAAACATGTTCCTACTGTGTGTGTGTGTTGAATTCATTATAACATGTAGGAGGCCTGAGGGAATGTGGACTGTGTTACTCACCGGTGTACGCACACACGCGCTCGGCATACTGCAGCACCGTGAAATCAGAATCAGCTTTATTCGCCAAGTATGTTGCACATGCAAGTTGCTTCTGGTCGTTTGTAGCCTCTCTAGGACAATACAGATAGAAAACAGGTACATGAAAAATAATAAATTAAAGACCAATTACAGACAGCGTAATGATGGCGCCTATCCAAACACAGAGATGGTTTCAGTCAAACATACAACATGTGGTGGTATCATTAACACTTGATGAGTTGTGCTGATCGTATCGCGGCTTATCTGTCTGTGGGCTCCTGTGTGAGATACACTGCTCTGTCTAAGACTTGACTGTATCGCCGATAAGACAGCAGCATACCGAGAGACAAGAGAGGAAAAAAAACAGAGGCTGTTTTCAGCTTTACGATGATTCTAACAAAGCGCTAATCAGTTATATTCAGTCAGGCTGAAGTGAAACTGGGATTAAAGAGCATCCTGATTAAGAAAAAAAACACATGTATACTCTTAAGTGTAATGATCATATTGTTCACGGGATGACAAACTATTCATCTGTGGAATCAGAATTTCTTGTTTTCAGATTTCAGAAGGCATGTTGTGACCTTATATTGTTACTATAACCATAGGTCAAAACTTTCAAAATAAGACTCAAGTTGTAATAAGACAGACCCTGCGAGGAGTCGCCTCTCTCCTCTCTCTCATCCTGGTGTCATATCTCGTCTCTTCAGCACTGAAACAGCAGAAAAACAGACTTTGATTGTCATTTTTGGTGAAACAGATTTTCCCATTTTTTCCGCCACTGGGTGATATCTTTTCTCTCCTGTCTGGTGGGCTGAGGCCCTCTCGATCTGTCTGTCACACACACACACACACACACACACACACACACAAATACACAAATACAGACGCACTCTTTTAATCTTCCTTCTCGGATAGCACATTTGGATTTGTCACACATGTAAGGAAAGCACAGTAAAAAACACACTGATACACAAACACACACACACACACACGTATGAAGGAGAGCTTACAACCTGCCACCTGGAAAAACCTGATATAAATCACACCAACAAACTTATTTCTGCTAAACGTTGACCTTTGTCCTGACATGTTTTAACCACTTGTATAAGTGTGTTTGTGTGAGTCTACAATGAGCGAAACACCACAGAGAAAGACAGGATTATTCTGTGTGTTGTTGACCTCTTCTCTTCTCTTCTCTAAGTCTTCTCTAAAAATCTAGCATGATATCTGCATCTCCTTTGGCTCAGTGCATTTTTCTTTGAGCTTCTGCTGAGCTTGAATTTCTTCTTGAGGTAAATGCAGGTTGCAGTCAGACCCACAGATGCTGTAAAGAGCAACGTGAAGCGTGAATTTTGCTGTTGCGTAGATGCTGAACCATTTCTCATGGAAAGAGGGCTGTACAGCTCACCCCTGATGTCGAAACGAAAAGAAGCAGCTGTAGGCTCTAAATGCTTCTGTGACCTTAAATATGATTACAAGAACATAAAAAACCTGTCCCCTGCAATAATCCTGCACGTTCACTGTGTTTGCAGCACACATATAATGATCTTATCTGACGAGTCTGGTGCAGGATTTCAGAGATACTGCATAACAGGTGCAATGCTCAGGGTTTTCACTTTAATATTACTGGTGTCATCATCAGACATAGCCAACCTTCATGGCGTGTCACAAATATATTACTCTGCAAAAGAGTATATGTTTCTGATATACACACACTCAAATATGAGCGTGTCCCAGACACCGTGCTGGGATTGTAAAAAGAGTAGACCCTCAGGGCGCAGTAACACGGGTCACGTTTGAGTGTGTGATGTGTCTTCTCACAACAAGGCCCCAAGATACGCAAGATAAAACCTTTATGGCTCCAGAACTGCTGCAAACACATATACAGTGCACTCAAATACACACACACGGGTCTTTATTGTCCCAGTGCTGTACCTCTGCTGTGTCACTTTTAACTTCATGACCACTGCTTGTTTTTTAATACACAGCGAATGTGGCTTCTGCAGAGAGTAAACTGCAGCAGGATGAATTGTGCAGACATTGTCTCGTGTGTGACTCTAAAGGTACAAACTCATTTGAAAGCATTCGATGAAACTTTGATTGTGTTTTTCCGCTTTCTGGCACAATCTTCAGTGATGTCTCACTTTTAGGAAAAGCCATCTGAAATAAAGTCAGGGGTTGCCTGGTCCTCGAGGGGCCTGCATTTACAGCTTCTGATTGGCTGAACACACCTGATGCAGCTCATCAGCAGAGGGTGGGGCAGCGATAGCTGGACAACATTCAGGGCAGTAGCCCTCCAGGGCCAGAGTCTAAGTAGTTTAGAGAGAACAGAGGGAGCAGAACATAATTGACCTTGTCTGCAGGTTTTAGAAAGTGGTTTTGGCCAGAGCCATGACTGACGCCCCGCAGTTTGAGCAGACACCTGCCAGCACATCACAGAAACAATGAAATTACATCTCTCCACGCATCATCTTGATGCCCTGTTACACTCTCTCCATCCCTTCGTCTCCCGCTCCCAAACATCCCTCTTTGGTCCTTCATCCGCTCTCTCAAACTTCATTAGCATCACTGTTCGACGGCCAACTGTAATTAATTAGCAATCAAAGTCTCCGTCCTCCTTTCTGTATCCGTGTGTGTTTCTATATGTACAGTAAAGTGTGTCTTAATTGTAGGTGTGAGTTCAAAATGTCGAGCACATCCATCTTCCTGTATGTATACACGCAAGTGTACTCACTCACACGTGTATACAAATGTGTAAGCCTGTGTTCGTGTCTGTGCGTGTCCCCCCCCCTTGCGGGTGCCAGGTTGTGTGTCACTGGGTGGCCTCTGTCACTCTCTGCTGTAAACGAGCTGGCAGAGGGAGGGATGGAGGCGACAGACGGAGGGAGGGAGTGATTGAATGTTTGGGCTCCTTGTTCCTGTGGAGTCACATCAGGGGAAGTTGTTTAATATAAATGATGTTAATGAAGAGCTGAGTCTGTTGAAGCAGTTTAAAAACGCAACTAAAAGGCTGAAACCCTTTAAGAGCAAAGCGATGGCAGCACACGTGCCTAACATATCAGTAGACCAGGATTGAACCTGCTGCTTTGTTTTTGTGATCTGTGAAACAAACACTACATACATTGAACCCATCCTTCTTCTAAACAAGCAAAGTAAATTGCAGCAGGATGAGTTCATTTTACCTGCTTTGATTATACAACCGTTAAGAAAACGTCTTCTTTCGTTAGGACAGAGATGTCAGACATACAATGAAAGAAAACACTTTTAAGTGTAAGTGATGCTTTTGCTGACAACGTGATTGTGTCTGGTTTAGGATGATGAGGATCATTTAGTTTCTTGTTCTCTGTATTTCTGAAGGAAAATATATGCTTTATCATACAAACTAAGACGAATGCCAGCAAAGGGAACAAAAGTACATTTCATTTTTGTTTGGAACCCGTGTGCATTGAAATGCAGTCACATGCTTTCCACACAGAGATTCTTATTGTTTCTTCGCCACTCGCAAACCCACAGATATAGAGACACGCAGCAGCACCAACCTCTGCATAGTTGAGATGGATGAGCGCACAGTGACTGACAGCTGATTCATCGGTCCCGCAGCCACCATACATATTCTAATGGGGCCTAGAGGAAAGTTAAAAAAACTTGCAGAGTGAGCTCAGGACTTTGCTTTTAGACAGCCGAAAGAGTGGGGCCATTATTTTTAGCTAGCTTAACGTTGCTGTCAACTGACAAAGCACCTGCCACGGGGGAAAAAAAAGATTAATGCTAAGAGACCCCAGACTTCAATCATACAATGTCTCTTTTAGTCACAGTTGTTTGAAAAGCTTACTATATGTAGTAAGACGCTCATTTCCTGAGCGCTGTGACGCATGGGCTGGAATCATTCTGCATGCATTTTATTTTTGGCATCAACACACCCCAACCTTTTAATATAATCAGTTTATGAATTAAATGCTCGTAATAGCCTCATTTGCTACTTGATTATCAACTAAGGATGAGCGATAATGTCACTTGTTTGCTGCACATTGGAGTGTGTGAAAACAGAACTCGAATGTGTTACGTTTAGTTTAAAACAAAAAAGAATTGCAGGCATTTTATCAGGCATAAAAATGACAAGTATTATGTGTGAAATGTAAAGATTATTAAGTGATTGTTCTCAATGACAAATGACAAACACAATGACTCACTGCAGGAAGACGTAAATGTATTTGAAAAGAGCCACATTACCATTTCTGTTGAACGGCATGCTGAAGGCTTCAAACACCACCGTGGTGATGAAGTATGCAGCAAACCTCCGCGTGTTGCACTCATTATGATGACGGACGGTGGAGGGGGGATGGAAATAAGAGGGGAGATAACGTTCAACAAAGGTTCCCACACAGACACCTGGGACTGTCTGGCATATGTAATATTGGAGCTGTCCACGATAATTTCCATAGCCCTTGCTAATACAGGGTGTCTGCGCGGTTTTAAAGAAATAATTAAAAGGCACAAAATCAAAAAATAAGGCCATTAAAAAGTATTAAAAGTTATTAATCGTCATTTCATTAGGTATTACATTTTTGCGTAACTTTATTTACCATAGCATTACACTCGTCTATTTTAATTAGGCGATGTTTGTGATGCTAACGTCGTACGTCGTCCCAACTGCGCTGAAACACCGAAAACCAAAGAAACTGTCTATTCAAAGAGGTGGTCAGAGAACCTGGCGTTTACGGACCGGCTCAGGTCGGTGGTACAGAATAGTTACTGTTCGGTTTGTAAATTCAATTTAATTCAATTCAATTTTATTTATATAGGGCCATTTTACAACAAAAGTTATGTCAAGGCACTTTACAGTGTAAGGTTTAAGACCTTACACAATATATATCGATTTATACAGAGAAAACCCAACAGCCCCACTTGAGCAACAGTGGAGAGGAAAAACTCCCTTTAAGAGGAAGAAACCTCCA
>JAUMHF010000021.1:20764266-20781377 GCA_032359275.1 Microctenopoma steveboyesi | reverse complement strand
CAAAAAAGAAATGAACTCAATATTTAGTAGATCCTCCTTTTGCAGAAATGACAGCCTCTAAACGCTTCCTATAGCTTAAATTTGGAAGCTGTAAGTGCAGGGATGGTTGGAAAACCAGCAGGGCTGCAGCTCTCTAGGACCGAACTTGCCTACCCCTGCTGAAACCATGCTGGTGAACAGTCTGTGTTTTCAAGGCATCTGAGAGTTGTTGTGAGACCCCATGTTGCTACTCATAAGAGAATATTCAAAGAGGAGGGAAACTTACAGTTGCCCCCCTTAAATACTTCTTCTCATAATGGAATTCACCTGTGTATGAAGGTCAGGGGTCACTGAGCTCACCGAGCCAATTTAAGTTTCAATAATTATGATATATGTAATTGAATTATTTTATTGTAACAAGCAGTGATTTATACATGAAAATCATGAACATTGACAAGGTTGCACAAACTTACGCACCCCACTGTACATGAAAATAGAAATTATGTTCTTTAAGTCAATAGGTGAAGAGACAGCACAGCTCTACAGGGACCGTTGCATTCAGCCCAGTCACATGGTTTAAAATGAGAATGTTCTGATAAATACTGTCCATCAGGTTTATGCTGTTTGCGCACATGTGTCTTTGTCCTCATTTATGTGTGCTGTGTGTGTCCAAAAACATCCAAAAGTACGAGTCAGGGAGACAGATGAAGCAGATCTGCCGCATTTCCCATTAGCACATAGACCTCATTGATTCATCCTTTAAAAGGATTCTTATTCTAGTGTGTTCGCACACACACACGCACACACACACACACACATAGCAATCTTAAAATGACTGCACAGCTGTGTTTTGCTCAAAGTTGCCAGAGCATCTATTTAAAACAGAAAATACTTCCATTGTTGGATTTAGACTCCATCTGCTTCATGTGACACAACTCATCTCACACTGGGTGAGATATTTCAAACATTAGCCAGTTACTGTGGTAATGTATTTTGCAGATCCACTGTCTTGGATCGGATTTGATTTCTTTTGCCTGTAATTTCTCTTGGTCCCAGAAGCAACGAAGCAGCAGCGGTGATCACTCAGTGACTCGCCGGGTCACCTTTGAGCAAGGCACAGAAACCTGTGCGAGTGTAGCGTCTTGTCTCGTGAACGTCTTTGAGTGTAGAGTGCACATGTGAATAGGAGCCGTATCCTTGCAAAGTAAGGGTTAAGAAAGGCACAGTCAAGAAAAAAATCCAATATTTTCGCAGTCTTGTAAATCCGGTCGGTCAATATGTTTCCCCTGTACACAGACAGTCTAAAGGCCTTTTTATACTCAAAAGCCTCTGAGACAGTCTGAGTGTAGGTGTGTTTGCATCTTCCGCTTCACCCTGTCTGAATATGAATACTTGGGTCTCGAGATCGAAGCATCTTTTCATCATCGGATCAATCGGAGCAGTGGGACTTAATGGGGACACATTGTGAATGTCACATTACTCCTGAATGACCATAAAACAACAGAAATGACTGATGAACAACACCCTCCCTCCTCTGGCCTATGTTGGAGCTGGAACTGTGTTATGGCCACTACTCAGCGACGCTGGGCCATATTAACTTAACTGCCTTCAATAAAAACTCACCCGGAGACGTGCATTCAGACACAAAACAACACTTCAAATCTTCCTAGTAACAGCCCTCTATTCTGAGGGTGTGTTACGCGCTTGCTATGGCAGAACAGAAGGGAGCAGAGGGGTGTGAAGTTTGTCTGTCTGAGAAACGAGGTGAGAACTGCTTAAAAACCAGCGTCAGACCTGGCAACGCACGGCACTCAGCGCAGAGACACACAAACGGGCACCGCGGCACACAAAAATCTACCTAGGAACTTTATTTACAACCCAAACTCAAGCATAGACGTCAAATGTTAATTGATGCGGGATCAGAAAATAAACCAGTCATAAGCAGATTGTTCGGTGACAGACACACACGTACATGCACGCACACTTCTCGCTCTCGCAGCAGTGTGGTGCTTGTAATCAACACTTGAGAGAGCTGTGAGCTTCAGGATGAGTAATGCCAGGGGTAAGAGAGTGTGTGTGTGTGTGTGTGTGTGTGTGTGAAAGAGATTTGTGCTGGTGAATGTCGGGTGATTTTAAAAACGTGCAACAGTATTATGTTCAGTGAACTACAAAACTACAAAACCAAAGCAGGCAATACACGTAGGAGCCATGGGGCCACATGACTTCCCATAATCCTCTGGGGTTCCCCTGTCAGCCTGTGCATACGTGTGTCTTTGGCTTTCTCTGTTTTTGTCGTCTCTCCCATTTTCTTTCTGCAAAGATTGTCCGTAATAAGATACCATAACCCAAAGGGCCGAAAAAAAAATGATAACAATGCACATATTCTACATACACACAGGCAAGCTGCAACAATTTGAGGAGGCAATATGGCCACAACACACAGCCAGTGTGTCTGAAGAGGAAGCCAGGCGAGCACAACAGAAATAGAGGCTCCTTATTAGAAGAAAATGTTTCCCATTTTGCCCGCAAATAAGTTGCTCGCACACATGTGCACACACAATGCTGCAGGACTGTCTTTTGTTGCAAAGCCATCAGGATCCAATTTCTCCTCCTGGGTAGGAGGCAGTATACAGCCACTAGGTAGCTAGCCTCATCCCTGTCACCACACACACACACACACACACACACACACGTTAAGTCTAAATGTCCCTCATCTTCCTCCAGACCACAAACATCAATAGGAGCCTTCTAAAGATAAAGCCAACACACACAAACACGACCACACGCTTGAAAAATAATTTAAAGAAGCAAGACGAGGCGTACACAGTCTCGCTGCTAAGAGTTCAGTAATGGTACCGCCGGTTCCCTCTGTGGAGAAATAACAAGGTCTCCGAGACGGGAGAAGGAGAATCATAGTTTGTGCCTTTAATTGACCCGCACAATTACTACATGTGATGGATGAACACGCTCTCGTGTGCTTTCCTCTTATAAAGCAGACTCCTTCTCTCCGCGGGGTTAGGCCATATTTACACTTGTTAGCCGCAGTAAACAGAGCCACTCACTCTGGCATCAGTCTGCCTCTCACAAGTCGGCAGCAGCTGCTGAGTGGATGTGTGCGTACACACAGTGTCAGCTCCAACACTCCAGCAGACCCACAACAACCTAAATGAACACAGAACTTTGGTGAGGAGTTGTGCACATATTACACACACACTAAGTTAACAACTGCTGTAGTTGGTCAAGAGGGAACGCCACAGTGCATGCTGTGTGTGTGTGTGTGTGGCAGACAGGATGGAACCCATTAAACGGAACAGGTCCGACTTTAATTGGTGCTCTTTGGTAAGTGGCCAGTGGGGGCCGATTTGCATTGTTTCCAGGGCAACAAGCTTGTTTCTCCATATCTTAGCACAGTTGCAGGGAGCAAGGAGGTGGGGGTGATAGAGGGAGGGGAAGGTGAAGGGAAGAGCGGAGAATGTAAGGAGCACTAGAAGGGCCGGGTGCTCTGGAGGAGAAAAAGCAGGTGCTTAAAGAGGTGGGGGTAGAGGAAGGGGGAGAAGAGAGGGAAGGATGGGGAATAGTGGTGGAGGGGTACACACACTGGAGATGTGGGCTGATGGGAGGACTGCGACGGCAGCTTTGACTTCCTGCGACTCTCCTATTCCTTGTTGAAGCCGTGGAGGTGAACAGTGGATTAGAGCTGATCGCTGCGTTGTCTCACACAGGAAGTCAACAGCAGCACGCGCTGAATTTGCTGAGTGGAAAGTTTTATCACCTCACTCACTGGGTGTTTCATTTTCTGTGCGCGGTGGAAAATGTCGATTCCACGTTTTAGAAGATGTTCGCATGCCTCATGGAGTTGTTTTTACGTGGGGAACATTTAGGTAAAGTCGTGACAACCGAGCACGGCTGGTATTATGTCTCCGTCTTTCTTTTGGTCTAGGAAAAAATCAATGTGTTGGAATTTGTTGCAATCATTGAGAAAAAAGCTAAAAGGGAAAGAATCATAGTTGTAGTTTTTAACCTTTGGGGTAAATGTTAGGTGAAAAGCAGGTGAACATGGACAGTTTACTTAACCTGTTATAGTGATCAGGGTTATTTTTTATCCCTAGAATGGTTTTATGTTGGACTGTCCTCAAAAGAAAAGTAAAAACTACTTTAAAAATGTTCTTTTTCTTACTTTTTATGCAGCTAAAACAAAAACAACAGCTAATCAAGAGATGCTAGAGACTTTAAATGGTAGAACTGAACAAAAGCAGTGATGGTCATATGGTCATACTGTAGCACCAAACCCACTGGTGTTCCTTAGATGTGACCTTTCTCGTAAACAGGCTGATTGCAGCTATCTTAACACAGACACATCACCCTCATTAGCACCGCGATGACACAAGTAACAGTTCTGAGAGGCTCCAGACGTGAAGAAGGGGGGAAAAAAGGTGATCAAACAATGACACTAACAATAATGAGAACAGCGGAGGCTCGATCGCTTGTTTGTGCTGCGGCAGGTCAAGGTGCTAACAAGTAACTGTGGTGACTGTGAGTTTGCCGCGCGGTTGATTAGCGCTCAAGGAGGGTCAGGTCGATGGTGTCAGTGAGGAAGAGACGTTTGAGGAGTGTGAGCAGAGAGAGAATTATAGATTATAGAGATAATGGGACAGGAAAATCTGGGAGGAGTGATATTATCACAGTGGTGAGACGGGACATATGTCTGCTGAGCTGTACATGTACAGAAACATGTACATTAGCTTTGTCTGTTAAAATCTGATCCAGAGGACTGTACGTGATCAAACACACATAGTTTCTGGAAGCTCACGGGGAGGAAGGGATGTATCAGCACCTAGGGAACATCCAATAAGGATCTGACTACTGACGGCATATCACAGTGTTTACAGATGTGGTCTTAGTGCCACACTTGCATCGAGTGCACTTTTCCCACCCCCTCATCATCTCCGTGGACAGTATGGTATTAGTAAGTATTTGGAATTTCAAGCCGCTTTCGTTTCGTGGTTCTCCCATGCCAGGCCGTCAACGTGCTGCAGACGGATGTCTTTAAACCTTTATCATGCCCAGCAGTGTGTGGTCAGGGCCATGCTGGGGAGTCCCGGTGGGGGGTGCGGGTAGGTCGGGGCACGAGGCTGACAGAAGAGGAGAAAAGAACAGAAAGAGGAAAAATAGACTGCAGGCTCTCCCCACCCCTCCACAGCTGGAGGTGCTGCAAGAATCTCAAGCAATGGTCAGATGAAAGTCTGTAAAACCTACACCAGAGCAACCTCACCTTCAGCGAAGCAGGCGAGCTGCCGTGTAGGCCAGGCGACCTCAGAACTCTTCGAGGTAGAGTAGCACCGTGTGGTCTACACTGTGACGTACATCCTGGGAAACATGGCGAAAAGGTCATCGAGTCCATGTAGGAAGCTCTGGATCTGATCAGCTCTGGCTGAGTGAGGAAGCCAAAAGATGATGACGTGTCGCACCACGTCGTCCGTGTGCACAGGCAGCTGTAGATTCATGTACAAAGTTGTTGTGTGTCTCCCACTCGGCCATTTCTACCCCAGTGTGATTTATCTGTGTGGATGAACAAATTAGTGATGTTGTCTAACTGTTTGAAGTATATTACAATAAACTGTAAGAAACACATCAAAATAATAGAGAGAAATTATTCAGCTGCTTACGCTTTCTTCTCGCTCTCCTCTCTCCCCAGTCGAACGGCCACTGCCAACACACACACACACACACTAACAGCCGAACGCGCACTGTGGTGGAGGTGGCGGGCAGAAATTCAATGCTGTCTGATCCCCGGAGAGAGCAGTCATTACTGCATGGCAGTTTTTAGAAGCAGAAAAGTCACATACACACATACAAAGGACACACAGACACTTCATCCTCCTCGCCGATGCTTGAAAAGCAAACAATCCGAGCTACACACAAACACACACTCACTTCAAGGCGAGGCAACGTGATGGGCTGAATATTAGTGTGATGCTATGTGTGTGTGAGTGTGTGATTGATTCAGAGGCAGAAGGCTGATTGCTTTCTCAACTTCCACATCCCATCAGAAAGCTCAGTAATAAGAAGCGAGATATCTTCATGGGGGGGGGTGCTTGTGTTTGTGTGTGAGCTGGAAGTCAGCGCATGTTGATTACTGCCTTACGCACTGGGCTCCTGTGGCTGCTCGTTCTGTCTGCTCGCGCACAAACACACAACACAAACTCATTTCTCTCTGGTGACCTCTGCACGTGTGCCAGCTCAGCCTGTTGCTCTTCGTTCTAACAGAGAGAGGGACAGAAAGTTTCATGGAGCTCTGTCAGAGTCTGCTCAGTTCAACCAGTCTGAGCTGGTTTCATTCTTATTGATTAAGACCATTCCTAATATTGATGACTGACATCACTGCATGTCTCATGTTGGCACCTTCAGCATCAGTATAAACGGATGCCCCGGGGTCAGACAGACAGATTAAAGGAAAGGGAATCTAAAGACTGAAACAAATGTGAGGTCATGAAAAAAGGGTGAGGAAAAAAAAAGGTATTACCAAGTGTGTTTGTTTGATACAACACACACACACACGCACACACACACACAGGCATACAAGCAGGTGATCAATGCACCATTAGTTTTGTGCCACACACACTCTGCTCAGGTAATCTGGCTAATATTAGCGGTGTGCTCCATGCTCCGCTGGCTCCGCCGCTCTAATTACCGTCAGCTTGTAGTTGGATACCCCCTCCACCCCCCCACCCCTACCAGTAAAGCAGAAGTGAATGAAATACACTCAGCAGAGCAGATAACAAGAGCCAATAAAGGACAGATAGTTTGTGTGTGTGCGTGTGCAGAGCTCATTAAGGATAGCCAGCAGACTTCAGTGACCTCTGTGTTCTCTGTCCACTTTCTAAGCACTGATGAGAGCTGGAGGGGAGGTGGGGAAGCAGTAGAGATGCATGTAAATTAGGGGGAAAGCAATAGGAGGAAGAGAATTAAAGAAAGAAAACAAGGAATATTGAAGGGTACAAGGGGGAAAAAACGGAGTAAAGACGGAAGAGATGCTCATGTGAGGAAGAAGTGGGGGTGAAGTTAGTAGCTGGATGAAATAGAAGCAGAAAGCAACACAAGAATGGACGAAATGAAAGGGCAGAGAAAGCTTTAGGTGGAAAGTTAAGGAGATACAAGAGAGACTGACATTGGTGCTGCCTCATGTCTGCTTCTGCGTTCCTCATGAAACAATCTGAAAAATTCAAGTGTGTCATTGAAAATGTGCCAAATGGGTCCTTGGCCAGGTCAACACTCGATCGTGTGTTTTTCTGTTTCATTTGAGATTGGTGCACCATAAACTGCGTAGGCCCGTTCCTCTCTCTGCAGTGAGGAAGTTCGGCTGGGATAAAAGCTCTCATGAAAGCTCACCCACTGCCTCACGAGGGCTTTCAATAATACAAACGCGCCACATTCATTCATCAGCCGTGACAACACAGTCCAGAGTTGGCACGTGGGGTGAGAGAGTGGCCTGGTGTGTGCGTCCGGTCCTTCATCGAGGTTATATTTGATGGATGTCTTCATCTTCCTTCCTTCCTTCATCACCTGTGAAGGTTCTCAGTCATCCAGGTCATGGTTATCTCCAAAAAGTTTTTAGACTTGAGAAAGCCTCTGGAATGGAAGGTGAGACGTTGTCAAGAAACCAAACAAGTCCAGCTGCTTTGGATAAAAACTTTTAGAGGTGTTCTCTCTACGCTTGAACTGATTCTGTGAAATGCACTAAATACTCGTTTCATGTTAGCTAACCTCACTCTGAATGGCTGTAGCAGAAAGGCTTTCCGTCTGAAGCAGCAGACGTTCCTACGCCTGCCCTTCGTTTACATTTTGACGAGTGAAACAAGTTGTAATTCTTCCTTCCTCTTTGGCCTTTTCATCATCTAACTGTGCTTTGTTCCCTTCCTTTTAAAACCACTCGGCTGTTTGGCTTTCAGTGTTGTGATGGCATTTGCATGTTAGTTTTCCAAAGCTGATTATGGGCTGACAGGCTCCGTTTCATTCTCTTTTCAAACTTCTGCGTCTGTTTTTTTCTCAAAGGGAGGCGGGATTCAATAAATCCCATTCTTCTTTCTGTGTTTCCAGCAGAGCAAAGCCATGCTGTGGGGCGACAGTCAATACTCCCCCATTAAGCTGGTGGACAAGACAAAAATCACTGACACTAACACACACACACAAACAAAAACACAAAGACCTTAATCGTTTTGTAGCGCCTTGGTTTTAGAGCCTGCAACACACACACACACACACGCAGGTGCACATGTATAGACACACATGCACACAAAGACAGAGTAGGCGCATGGTAAAGTGCCTTCTCGATGCCGTGGCCGTGTTGTGACATTTGGAAAAGAGGCGTTTCAGCACAAAGCCAAACAAGTCCTCCGCCTCTCGTCTCTTCGATCAGAGGAACAAAAACGACTCATTAAAACCACTGTGGCCTCAACGGCTTTTTCACTCAACTCCTGCAAAAAGCAGCCCCTCGAGTTAACTGTGGACGAGAATCAGATCACGTGTCTTCCAGTAGAAATTGCACTCTGAGTTTGTGACGTGCAGAAGCAGTAGGTGCTGAGGCAAAGTGGAGGTTCATGTTGACAGGACATAAAGATTAGGGTGTGCTTCATTCGACATGATACGAGCATTTAAAGATTAATTGGTCTCTGTGACAGGTAATTTGCTTCGGCTCCTGTTGCTTTCATCACGAAGCTGAAGGTGTCGCTTTAAAAAATTTTTCTATATCATGAGATATAAGTTTGATTCCTGCACGTGTGTTAATGTCCATGTAAAGCAGTGTCAATAACGCAGCAGGACTGAGGAGAACAAAATATCAACAGGAGGTGCACGCATCAGTTCCCCCGCTCCACCCCACCTGCCCCCAAATAAGGGGCTCATTTCCAAAAACTTTTCAGACTGCACGAGGAGTCATGAATTTATTTTCCTGCTTTCAGAACCAGACCTGAAAAACCCTGCGGGCTCTTGCTTTACTCATCAAGGCAGGTGGTTTTTTAAAAAAAGGATCAATCCTCAAAGATAATTCATAAAAGAAAAGGTATCATCAAATCTCTCGAGTTTTGAAGTAAAAGACGTTTTTTTATGATTTAATCTGACTGTTACAGCTATAATTGCCTGAGTGACATTATTGTAACGGGCAGCTCTATTCAGGCTCTTTCTCTACACCTTTGAGCACTTCCCTCTGCTTTCCCGGCTACGGTGACATTTTTTATTTGAAGATGAATACGTTCGGCACCTCCCTCCATCACTCGGTCTCCGGCTCTATCGCTCTCTCCTTCCAGGTCGCTGCCTATATCTCTCTGTCTGTCACTCTGTCATTCTCAGCCAATTACTGGCTGGCTTCAGGTGTTTAACCCCAGGCCTCACCATCAATTGGCTCATTATATCGCTGCTTTAAATCTTTCCCTCCTCCCCCCTAGCACTCTGTTTCTGTCTATTCCCCGTCGCCTGTCTTTGCCTCTTTCTTTCTTTCTTTCTTTTTGACTTGTGCAAATATTTCCCGTTATAATCACTTACGCTCTTCTCTTTTTCTTTCACTTTTAATTTGGCCTTTCTCTCTCATCTTTTGCCGTCTTCATCTCTGTCTCCCCGCAAATGAGACTTTTTCATCTTCAGCACTCCGCCTTCTCTCTCTCACCGCAGCTTCCCTTTCTCCCTCCCCTCTCTGGCCCCATCACTCTGCAAATTGCTACAACTCAATTGTGCCTTCCCTGCCTGTAGGCAGTGATGGTATTAATAAAGCAGGATTCGAAATAGATTTCCTTTCTGCTCCATTTTGAATTACATTACTGTGTGGTTTTGGCTCCAAGCATTCTTCTTCTTGCTGCTTATAATAATGGCAATATACATTCACTCTGTATCCATCCCGTTAAAGGACTACAGAGCTAATCAGGAAGTTGACTCATGGCAACTGCACGTTCAAAACGTTTCAATAATCATTGAAGTAAAGCAACATTTTTCGACTGGCTCTCCATTTTCAATCTGACCTGGATGACTGAGTGTGTAAAAAAAGAGAATTCTTTGTGGACAGAGCTGGAAAACCTACCGACTCCATCACAATCTACCCAAGATGTTGTAACACTGCAGTCATTCTACGTCTGTCGTGTAGCATGACAATTTACTGACCCCAGCAGAAAACATTATTTCCTCACTCACCCCACTTCAGAAATCGTAGCGGTGTTAGGCTCCTTTTAAAGCTGAGAGGGTTTTTAGCATTGCTAGCATGGGCCTGAAAAGCAGGAGAAAGGGACACCTTCCAGCAGCTAAAAGAACCTGGAACCCTCAGTGAGCGTAATGCATTGATGTACAGTCACAGTTAGAGATGTGAGATGTGTAGTTACTACGTGGATCATTGAAGATTTATATTCTCTTTTGTAGTGAAATATTAAAAATATTGTTTTATTCCTGTATTTGTCAAACTGAAAGCAAAGCAAAAAGTTTTTAAAAAGTGACAAAACTATTTGTGCGAGAATCTTCCTATTTTTTCCTTTCTCTTCCTTAAAAGTTGTCAACTTAAAACCTCCAAATATACTGACATTACATGAGTTTAAAGTTTAAAGCAGTTCTGCCATTAAGTCAGATGTTGTGAGTTATGGTTTAACTCTCAGTAGTTGGTTGCATGCAGGGAGACGTAATTAAAATCCACTAAAAAGCATCTGTTACTAGTCGATTTAATCCAATTTATCTAAGTCACGAAGCTACAGGGTGTCGCCTTGTCTGCTGCTGCTTTCGTGTGCATGTGTTGGGGACGATTTCGCTGCGGGTTTGTGTGTTTGCCATTATTTGATTGTCTATTCTTTTGCAAGCAATGACTGCTGATGTGGGCTGTAGATCAGAACACTCACCTCTGTAAAAAACCAATGTGGTGCAGAAGCAATGAGCAAAGTGCTTTAGTCGGGAAATATTACATAACTCACTTAAATTTCTTAGTCTGAGAATGTTTTTAAGTGTTTTGGGGAAGCACTGTATACGTGCGTCCAAATGTTTTATGTGGACAGTGCGACATAGACACTCGCGTGGAAGGGAAGTAGCCTCCATAAGGATTTTTGTCCGATCTTGCTCGTTGGCCGCCGGGGGGATGTTGCCATGAGAGAGTTTGCCTGTGTTTATGTGTTTTGCAGATTTAAAGTGCAACCTCTGCAACATGTCAGCGGACACGCGATAAATGTAGCCGCCTCCGGCATGTATGTGTGTTGTAGTGATCAAAGCTGTTAAGACCTGGTATTAATTGTATTTCTAGCCTTTGGCCAGTACAGCTTTAGAAATATGTAATTTCTCACTTAATGCACAGACAGAGCTCAGAATACCAGCTTGTCCCCGCTGTGCTTCTCCCACAGGGAAGCGCTTTGTGTTTCATTCCTGACATCGACTCTTCTTTTACTCTCTATTTTATATGTTTTTGCCTTTTAGGTCTTTGTGAATATAGAAAAACAGGAAAAAAAAATCAAAGACAGAAACCCCAGAAGAAGTGGAGAGGCCACAGGGAGCAAGAGAGACGCGCGGCTCTGTTTTGACAGCACATTTGCAAAGACCAGCGTGAATTGTCAGGTCATGTCAGCCAATCACGGCCTACTGAAGAGCAGCTGTAATTTTCTATTCACGCTCAGATAAAAGGTGGCACACTCTTATATCACTTAAGTTCACTGCAGTTCCACATACAACTACAGTGTCTGATACGTTGTGTCATACGTTTCTGATAAGCCCTTGAAAAATGTGTCTATCATTATTTTCATTCCCATTTCCTCCTACGTTTATTGGAGCTGTAAAAAGAGGCAGAGGATGAAGACTGATAGTGCCTCACCACAAGGAACTAAACCCTAAACAATGTGCTGCCAAATCCAGTATCCTGCACATGATGTTTGTCCATATGTGCACAAACTTTTCCACAGTCTTCTGGTTGAGACAGATCGATGCCCAGCCTGGACCTCTTCCCTTAAAACGACCTTTTCCTCACCACTGTTGCCTAGTGCTTGATGAAAGGGAATTAATAATTCTGTAATTCTGATTTTGAATTGGTGTTGTATGAAAATAATTTCATTAAATAGTATATAACTATTACCCCTTGAGTTCTTTTGTATCCCTGGTGGGTGACCCCTCCAGTACGTCACATTAGTTGTCTCATACCATATTATAACTGCGTGTCCACTCACACTGGTGCTTGGTCAGAAACGGTTTACCAGCTAGAGTTCAAAGTGTCCAAGGGAAAGAATGGTCCACTGTATATGGTTCCATTCAAGCCAAATGTGTCCTAATGTCCCTCAGAGTAGCTTTAGCCTGATGAGATATTAGGGTTGTGAATGAGCAAAGCCTGGGGATGAAATGAGAAGTAATTGGTGTGGAGGTAACTGAACTAGTGATAAGAGAGAATCAACACAAGGTAGGAAATTGCAGAGGGCGATGATAGAAAGAAAGAAAACGATCAGGGAGGAAACAGTAAAGAAAGCTGACATTTGTGATAAACAATTAACAATAGCAAAGGGAAATATAAAACTAGGAATTTGAGGAAGGAAATGGACAAAACAGAAGAAACCGGAGAACAGTGAGGAGGAGGATGGGCAGTATAGGGAGGCAGCAAGATTGATTTCCACTCATCCCCTTTTCCACCTCTCCTCGCTTCTCCCTGGAACAGCTCCCTAAAGTCTTTGGATTAATGGCTCCATTTCTGCTGCTCGTTCATCAGATTCAGGAAGACATCCCAAAACACAATGCCTCACTAGGCTCTCGCCTGAACTAGATATCTACCTGCCAAAACATCCAATAGGCCCTTAAGTACTTTCAAAGGCAGGCAAAACAACTTCGTCTCAGGTCGAATCAGCAGAGAGTTATTGCTATCCACCGGCACATATGCTTGTTAGCCCTCATTGTGTAGACGATCACAAACAGTGCAGCCTGCAGTTGTAGAAAAATCTGGGTTTTTTTAACAACACGTGCAGACCAGCTTCCATTTTCCTCTCCCACGCTGTGTTTTCAGAGAAGTGTCCTGCAGTTAATTCTCCTCGTGCATTTATGAGATAGACACTGATACGTCTGCGGCACAGCGTCAACACATACAGGTTTATGTGAGGCCCACTTCAGATGACAGGTGTTCCCGGAACTGTGCTGATACAGATCCAGTCTGTTGTGTAAGCTAGTCAAGTGCTATTTGTGTTGTAGGGGGGGAGCTAGCCCCTGCCTAGCTCTCTGTGCTCTGTTGTCCTTTATGTGTGCTTATCAGGGGACACTCGTATCCTCCTGGTCACCACAGGGAGAGGGAGAATACATCTGGCTACAGCATGCTTCACTTTTTGGCCTTGTCACAGTTTGCGCCAGTTGTGCCATCCAAAAAGCCCCTTCACAGCGTGTGATAGCTAACATGCCAACCCATGACCCATCCTGATTAATGAGGGTAGACGCTTTGCCCTGTCCTGGGCCCGTGTCCCTGTGGAAGTAGTCTTTCATCCATACACACATAATTGACTCTCCTTTCTTTCCATCTGTCGATTGGTGCATTGAGCTCTTCACTGATCAATGATCACTGATTCATCAGTCATCCACGCTTTCCCCGTTCAAGCTTTCTAGACATGTGGGCATCAATTGTCTTCTTCTGCGTTTTTAATTCTGTCAGTGTCTGTTTTTACTTCGTCATATAGGAGTCTGTGCTTCATCCTCACACCTCTATTGGTGTTTGATGTGGGTTAGCAGAGCAGAATGGATGCAAAGAGAATAGAAAGATTTAGAAGGTCTGCTGGTGGGCGTAAAGAGAGGACGCGAGATGAGGAAGACAGAATAAATCAGATGGATGATGTGGCAAATCTGGCATTTGTCACGACCAAGGGCAGAAACACCATTAGGACTTAACAACGTAAACAAAGTTAGAATTCAAATGACCTCTCCGGCGCTCTTTCACCCAGGCTCTCTGTCAGCATCTCTCTCCGTGCTACTTCATTTACCTCAGCTCTCTCTCTCTTCCACAGTCTTCAGTAATTCTTGACAAGACTGTAAAGATTTTTAATATGACCTGAGAAACTAAAAAAAACTAAACCTGTGGGGGAGAATCAAACATCAGTGGAAAAAGTAATTTTGAGCATGATTGTAATTTAGCTCAACGACTCTATGTTATACAGCGTTATATTTATTTAGGTTTTAAACTTAGTTTGATTGTGACTAGTGGAATCTCTGATCTGTCTCTTTTTAATTTTGTTGAATTCACCTCCCCCGGCCCATCTCTAGTGCTTTCCAAAACAGCAATCCTTTTAGAGGTCCTTCAGCTGAGCTCTAGTCAGATTATGTGAAAGATTAGCTGCCATCATACCCAACTGTAAGACTACCGGATTAAGTGGGCGCTACGTTTGGTGATTTGGATGGCTGCTATCTGTTGTTTTTGGCCTATTCCTCTTCAGACTTGCACACACAAATGGGATTTAGCTAACATGGTTTGAGTTTATGCAGAAGTGAGTCATTGCATCTTTGATTTATTGCTATTCTTGGGGAAAAAATAGTTATTTCATGCTTTCTTCTCAGCTCAACAATGACTGATTATGTCTCTGTAATTGGGAAATTAAAGTGTGTGTTCATTAAATGTAACATCACTTGATCAGGTTAGTTTGGGGGGCCGGAAGATCAGTGTGTTGTTCAGGGACACTTCGGCATGTGGCCAGGAACCCTGCCATCTTCAACCCTGGGGTTTGAAGATGGCTGCTCTACCCACCGCTCCCCAGTCGCCCAATATTTAAACATAATTATATCTTTTGCCCTGTAAAATCTGAAGTTTAAGCCTTGTGATCAAGTCTATGCCATTTATCTCCCAAGAGATAGGACTCACATGAGTAGGTGATTAGCTCCAAGCCTGTGCCCACCACAGTTCAAGTGCATGTGAAGGTTTGTTAAATGCCCTGCTGCAGGTGAGACAAACAAGTAATAATATAAAACTTATGCATGCTACTTTGCCATTGCAAGTAAGGGGATATCTTATATGAGTTTTTTTTTCATAAATAGCTTTTTGCAGTCTGAATTAAACTTATAATAAAATAGGAAAAACTGCAAGCTGAGGCGTCTGCTTCGCTCTCAGTCACATACAGTGAAGTTCCATTTTTCTGTTGACAGTATTTGGGCTGTGTGAAAGCATATCACCTGCTGTGCTGACCTCAGGATTGGGTTAGACATTAGTTATACTCCCACCCCCTGCAGCTTTCTTGGCTGCCAAATGTCAGTCTGCCGCAGTCTTATCCAAGAAAGGTAGATTACTTTATAGGCTTTGTTCTTTTAAGTAGAAACACAGACTCTTTAAACCCTACAACTCCCCAGGGAGTCTAGAGTCTGCAGCCAAGCTCACAAATACATACAATCTCTCAGTGCAGTGCAAACCCGTACTGAAACACAAAAGGAGAAGATTTCAGGGGGCATGAGCTTATACTGTAGATTTCCTCATTCTGCAGGCACAAACACACCAACACAAGCATTGCTTGTCTTTTTAACTAGTGGATGAGCCATCTACTTATCCATGGTACAGTTGTCTTATCTTGTCTCATTAAGCTAATCTTACATTTAGACTAAGTAGCTTGCTTGAACAATCTTATAATACCCTCAGATATCTTCATATACAGTCTGTAGAGGTTAAAGCAATGGTTAAGTCTCCTTTAAAGTCTACATGCTTGATTAATTATTATGAGAAGGAACCATTAGTTTTTGCTTTTCCAAACTGAACCAGATAGCTGTAAGTACGTATTTGAAAAGGAAGTATATTTGAGGATCACGTCATTGATTTTGGAAATTTGTAATTGCAAAAAGTGAGAAATTATTTTCAATATTCATGTTGGACATATTTTTTAAATGCAGAATTGGATTGATTTTTTGAGAAAGAAAACTACTTTTGTGGGTTCGATTGTGACATTGTGAACTTTTGAATAACATTTTTCCTTTAGAATGATTTCAGAGTTGCTCAAGGGTAGGAAGAAAATGTGTTGCATTCTTTTAACAGTAACTCAAAAAGAGAGATTAGACTACTCATCCCTAGAGTTTGACTGGAAAGGCCCAGTCATTCCTGCCCGAAGCTTCATGTTCAATTCTTGGAAAAAAAAACAGAATCCTCTCACATGTCACTAATTCATTAGCATAGTTGTTCTTCCAACAGTTATCAGACATAATGAATGAGTTATTTCTTCAGTGCCAAAACTCATTTCCCATATGTAGGCGTCCGGATCACACACAGTGCACGTAAAGTTTTAATTTCCAGCGTCAGAGTACAGCTAATATAGCTTCTCTAATTATGCAGTGACCTGTTTCGGTTGCCATCGTTAGCTGATAGAAACTAATTAGGCACACAGAAAGAATGGTCGGAACAAGCTCGTTACTGTGCAGTCAGTCATGGCACACAAACCTGGGGAGGAGAGCCCAACATATGGCTGGAACAATGCAGTGTGTGGCTGGTGCCATGAGCGAGTGTGCGTGGGTGAGTTTGAGCCTGCCACTGGTGGTGCACGTGAGCGCTTGTGTTTTCAGTTTTTCTACTTCCTTTAAATGTCTGCGGATCAATACAGTTCAATTCAGTTCAGTTTCATTTGTTCAGCTTCAATTCATAACAAAAGTCAACTCGAGGCACTTTACACGGTTATGACCTTACAGAATATAGGTAAATAGAGAATAATGTAGAAAACCCAACAGACCAAGTTAAGAAAGCACTGAGGCGACAGTGGAGAGGAAAAACTCCCTTTAACAGAAGAAAGGCTCAGGGTGGGTGGCCATTTGCCTCGACCGGTTGGGGTTAGTGGTCAGAGGAGAGAACAGCAGACATAACACTAGGCAGGTTGGTAGGACCAGCAGCTGCGCACTGGATATCATACTGCTTCAAGCTGTGGATTTATCCAGAGAGGTACAGAGAAAATACAGGAGAGACACACAGTTGATGGCAGTATTGACATACGAGCTTTAACTATATACTTTCTGAAAATGGAAGGTCTTTAGTCTAGTTTTAAAAGTAGAGAGCATGTTTGCCTTCCAAACCTGAAGAGGGAGCTGGTTCCACTGGAGAGGAGCTTGATAGCTGAAGGCTCTGCCTCACATTCTACATTTAGAAACTCTAGGAACCACAAGTAGACCAGCACTCTGAGAGCGAAGTGCTCTGCTGGGATAATAAG
>JAUMHF010000021.1:20696160-20764166 GCA_032359275.1 Microctenopoma steveboyesi | reverse complement strand
AGGATTTTAAACTCTATTCTAGATTTAACAGGAAGCCAATGGAGAGAAGCTAATGTAGGAGTAATATGATCTCTCTTTTTAAGTCCAGTCAGAACTCTGGCTGCAGCATTCTGGATTAACTGGAGGCTTTTTAAAGAGTTCCTGGGACAAACTATCAGTAATGAATTACAGTAGTCCAGTCTAGAAGTTACAAAAGCATGGACTAGAAGGGTTTTGGTTATGTCCAGCCAGACTGTATGGTCATTAATACATCACATGTTGAAATGGCTGAACTTGTTTAGAGCCCCTGATGGTGTGGTTTCACTAGATACTGAAGAAAAGTAAATGTCATGAATTAATACAACACCTGAATCTTTCTTTCGTCCTCCTGAAATATACAAAATATTTGTCACTCTCTCCAGATCCAGTCCATGGTCCTCAAAATGTCAACGTGGTGGACGTCAGAGCCCGCCAGCTCACTGTACAGTGGGAGACATTTGGCTATGCCGTGACGCGCTGCCACAGCTACAATCTGACAGTACGTACACATGTATTCTTTTTCACTGTAACCGTAATAAAAACATTTTTTTATTTAAAAGGTGACTTTGAATGTTGTTGTTGAATGTTTAACTCCACAGTATTCGTTACCCAGTTCAGTCACAGTACTCTGTCTTTGCTAATTCTGTCAAACCATTGCACGGTTAAGTGCTTTACTTAAGGGCCGCTCTGCGTCAGCAATCATCTTTTATAACCAGACTATATTACTAACTATGTTCTCCTCTGTTCTACAGGTGCAGTACCAATATGTGTTCAACCAGCAGGAGTTTGCAGCAGAGGAGCTGATCCAAACATCATCGCATTACACTCTGAGGGGGCTGCGGCCCTTTGTCACGGTCAGGCTGCGGCTGGTTTTGGCCAACCCTGAAGGCAGCAAGGAGAGCGAGGAGATAGTCAAACAGACAGAGGAGGATGGTTAGTAGAAGCATTTGGATATTTACAAAAGAATTAGATTCCATTTATTAGGAATTCCTTTTCAGATTTGTTTTAGATTTACTGTAAGTTGTGTTGGGTGTCTGAGTATCGACATTATCTACTTCAACTTCCAGTCTAGAAACTAAAATGTTATTTCCTAATTAAATATGATGTGAAATGGTTGCTGTTGCCACACAAACAGCTCAGATTACTACACCATGTTTCCATAAACAGACCAAAGCTGGCAACGCTCTAGTGAAGATAGTGGAAGATCCAGATAAAGAGCTATATTCATTTCGGTTGACTTGAGTTGGGGGAGATGGAAGCAGAGCTCTGAGTGGCCATAAAGGCGTCTTCTAATAAACAATTGCTAACATGCCAGGAAACTTTAGAAGTGGGTAGTTTTGCTATTTTTCTGTCCTCAAGTGTTGCCTTACACCACTTTGCATTACTGCACCTATCAACAGCCTTTTCTCATTATCGCAGCCTTGAATAAGACACTGCAGCATTTAATGACCTACTCCTTAAACATAAACGCACCGTAAGTGTTCATTTCTTTTCAACACATAATTTTAGCCTCTGTTTCCTGTCCGGGGGGTTCTGTGGTCTGCTAATTCAGAACACACTGTTTGCCCCAGACACTGCTATTTATGATTCACTGATGCTTCACATCTCTCAGCAACTTGCCTGTGATAAACTGGAAATGCTAGAATCCATTAGAGCAGAGCCTGAAAAGCAGGATTAAAAAAAAAACATTGTTCTAATCATCCCAAATCTCTTATCTCTTTCCCGCCCTCCTCAGGGCTCGCTGTTCCTCTCATGCTCTCATAACTAATATCGTCTGAATTTAGCTTCTGGGGAACATCACATCTCATGGCTGAAATTCCTACCTATACTAGCTGAACACACACATACAGCAAGTTCTCTGAACCCATTAAAAAGAACTAACGTGAGTGCGGAGCAGCAATGGCTTTGGGGGGAGGAAAAAAAAGCTTTAATTGTTTTGTTCTTAATTGTTTTTTATTTAACCATCGTTAATCTCCTGGTTGTAATTCAGTAATAAGGGGAACGGAACAGCAATTGTTCACACGGAGGCTAATTGCTGTTTGTGTGGAAATAGCGGTGGGGCTACTGGAAATGAAGCAGCCTCCCTCACTCTCACACACACACACACACACACACACGTATGGATTCCCTCTTAGTTGTTTTTAATGGTGCTGATGAAATAGAAACCTTAACCTATGTTAAGAGGCAAAATGGGAGATTTGCAATTAAGATACTCCCCCTCATCTTCCTTCCTTTAGAAGGACTCTCAAGACAAGAGCTTCCCAAGTTTGAATGAATTTCTTTAATTGTTTTACCTACTGCAAGCTGCAGGCTTACAGAACCGTATACATAGAGCTACACATGCACTCTCTACCTAGGTACGTTAAGGCACAAACCCCTTTGGGTGTCTCTCTGTGTGTCTGTCCCACCACTGTTAATTTGAAACAGCCAATATTGAATGCAATGGTGCTCCTTCTGCTTGGAAGTTGAAGCAGCACCATGCTAACTGCCTCCCAGGGTTACTCTCAAGCATGTAAATGTTTTCGTGGAGTTTGAAGCTGCACGCACAGACGCATTTCAATACGCCTTCAGTCCTTCCATTCATTCACTGAGTTGGACACTTTGTGATGTCGGTGTTTCCAGTTTTGTCTCAGTCTAGAGGAGATAAATCTTGTCACTTTTCCTGCAGCTGTCCATCCAGTAATAATGACAAAATACAAACTGAAGCCACAAACAAACATGCACACACGCAGTCATTTGCCTCAGAGACAAATGTCATGTCCACTTATTGTACAAGCCGGCCCATTAACCTAACCTGGAAACACCTATTTGTCAGGCAGCTGTCAGGTCAGCTCAAACCCCCAGGTCTATTCCCCTGTACCATGCCAGAAGAAGTCTCACCTCAAACTCAGAATTATGTCATGCAGCTACTTAGCATTAGCAGGATGATGCCTCCAGTTTGTTTCTGATCAAACAGGGGGATTCACTGATGCTGCGTGGCCCCACTGGTAATTTTAATATGTATAGAAAAAAACATTATGAATCTTACCTGTGTTAAAATGAAGGCTGAGGATGAAGTCACCTACGATGGAAGAATAAAACCACTTTATTCCTCATGCATTACACTTTACACAATCTTCTAACATCTATAGGGCGTCTTTGCTCACTGTAAAGAAATAACTGTCTTTATAATTAACCGAGCAGCTAATTGCATTTATCAAGAGAAAGGGAGCAGTGTTTTACATCTTGTTTTACAGAGGTTGTAGGTGCCAGCACAGAGTGATGAGATGAATAAGTTACATTATTAACATTTTCTTTTTACTTTGCGTGTTCTATCAATTGTCAATTTTTACTGTGCTTTGACAAATCTAATGATGCTTAGATAATACCAACTAATCCAATCGAGGATCATAGTCGGGCTGGTTTTTAGGTCACTGTCTCCATTTCATTTACAGTTGACAATAAAACAAACTGCTTTCTGCTATGCTAGCTTTAGATAGCTTCGATATTTAATGCTGCTGTTTCTATTAAGGCGTCAGCTAAAGGTAAGACGTGTGTAAAGAAGGTTAGGGTAATGTGGATATTACTGTTTAATGTTCTAAAATAGTAACAATAAAACAAAATAACGGGATTTTATAAACACGAGTGAGTAGAATGTTTTACCAAAAGTTGTTTTTAAGCAGCGCTCAAAGAGCAGATGTTCAGTGTTAATGTGTTAAAAAGCCTTTTTAAAATCCATATCTCTGGATGGTCCCGACCACTGAGATTAATAATCCTTCTATCTCTAAGGTCACAGTAGGAGAAAAACAACAATCAGATCTAATAGCTTTTGTTATTTGTTTCCCCGCAGCTGTCGCCTTTCCAACGGGGAACTCTTCAAAGAACAGAGACATTATTTATGGGCTTTTCATCATTCTGATTATTTATTTCATATATCAAGGTTCACTCTCAACCCAGAAAGTATAACATTAACAGGATTCTCCATCAAAGACTAAGCTGTGCCGGTAGGAGAAACTAACCAGGCTCAATTTAACACATTCAAAACTTTTTCATTGTTTATTTAGAGGAAAATTCACATTTGAGCTTCACAATCTTGACTTTTACACATTTTGTCGTCATCTGCTGTGTAACTGCGATGTCCTTCTGTGATGCCGGAATGTTAAAAGAAGGATTTTTAACATCTGCTATGTGGAAAACACACCTGCTCCCCACTCCCAGTCAAAAACAGGGAAAATACAGTTGTCTCAAATCATAGCAATTAACACAGAGCTTTCCTGTAATCCTTATATCACAATGTGTTATTTAATCTTAATCCAGCCCAGCAGCAGTGCTGCTTACTCCTGTGAGCTCGCTTTTCATCAAGATGTGTTTATTTGTTTCCAGGGAGGATAAAGCTCTACAGTGATCAAATCTTCCACAACATGAAGAATGCCTATATGAGTTCTATGGATTACACCATGTTTTCTCATGTGAACATGGGACTGAATCAAGCGTTACATCCCAACATAAGAGATCCATTATTTGAAAAGAAAATGAACACATGGCGTTTTCTGCAATGACGGAAAACGTTTGTTTTTTACACAACAGCAACAGTATTCACAAGGAGACACGTGAGGGCTGAATATTTCAAATATTTTCTTAAAGGGTTGCTCTAAAACAAGGAAACTATGTTACATATAGCTTGGAGGACAGCGAAGAGTTTGTCGAGAAGCACATCACACACGTAACACACACGTTTACTTTACACTTCCTGTCAAAGTGAGTTCCAACTTTGATTCTGCTCAACTGCCAGCACGCTGCTTTACAATAAAAACGTTCTATTTTGATTATGTGCGATGTGGCTAATAATCTCCAGTTTGAGATTTTCTTTTGCTTACTAGTGACTGCTTCAAACCTCTGGTGTGCCTCTGTTCAACACAATAGGAGGCGTGGACAGGTGCCGACAGAGAGCGCCAGGAAAATGGAAGCCAGAGGAGAAACGCTGAGATGCATTTCATGCCAGTCAAGACAATTTGAATTGAACCAAAAACTGTGAGAGTGAAAAAGGGACTACAAAGAACCAGGAATAGAAAAGACTGAGAGAGAGAGGAAGGAAGGGAGAGGTAGACACAGACAGAGGAGAGGGCGAGTGTTGTCGTCATACAGCAGGCCATTCATTGTGCAGCGAGATGGAAGTTAATCAAGTTATGATTAATGTGGTACAGCTGCCGTTATCTGTTCAATGAAACCTGTCTTCTTCTGCCTCGCCCCCTCCATGCTGCACGGAAACACACACACACGTTCATGTACATGCTAGAAAGCAGCGCGCTGCTGCCAGGGCACACTACAGGAGCCACGTGTCGCCCGCACGCACAAAGGCGCCACCCAGATATGCAGGTAGACACCAGAGCAGCGCAAATGATGAGGGCACACGCAAACGTGAGTGATAAGGTGTTGAATAAAAATGGCAGCATCTAATTGCATTTCTTTGTTAGGATAATTTGATACGCTCCGCAGGCTGGGGCCTTAATCAACACCTCGGAATTACTAATCAAAATATTCTTCCTGGAGATTTCTCCAACAGTCTGGTAGTGTGTGTGTGTGCGCATCTCCACATCTGCCTGCGACCCTTGACTTTCGGATCATCTGATGTTTTTTAGCACTGTCCTGACTTTAAGTATGTTACGTTCTCACACGTTTGTATAAATACAGGAAATAATTCCTAGGATCCCCCAAATGTCTCACCTGGAAAGTGACAAGAGTTCACTTAGTGAGAACAATATATCTAGAGCGTGAAACATCAGCCAAAGCCAGATTCCTCTAAGTTAGCGTTGACGAAAGGCAACGGGAAGAGAAACATAAATCTAAAATCTGTGAATATGAGCTGTGGCCATTTAAATGCAGCGTCGCTTTAGTGCCATCTGTCGGAAAAATGCCCTGAGATGAAAATAAATAGCTCCGAGCCGAGTGAACGGTGCTGTTGAATAAAGGGATTGTGTGCATGCTTGGAACGCGCAGTCAGGCTGTTAGGAGTAAAATGTAGCTCCTACCGAGCTCATGGCCAAACGTCATGTTAAGAACTTCTCAGATTAGACAGGTAAAGAACACATCAGCAGCACGTCCCCGAGAACGATGAGTTTTAAAGGGGGTGGCGACACTGAAAAATACGAGTCTGTGACAAAAAGGACTGTGAGCATCCAGAAGGAACTGGTCTGTGCGCGGTGCCTTGAATCTTAACACAGGCCATGCAGTTTCAGCACTTGAAAAATAGCAGGGGGGCTGTGAATAGGAGGTCGTCCTAAAGCTTCTTGATGTCTCGAGGAAAGATGGATAATGGCAGCCAATTCTCCAGAGTGAACGTAAACGCTCTGGTGCATCCACTTTTTTGGGGGGGAAGATTCAATTTGTGGCTGTAAACGGCTGAATGTTCAGGATATTTTTTAAAAGCCTCTTTTTTCCAGGCGCTGTGCATCAAACAAAAGGGAGCAATAACAACTTCCTGCCATTGTCTGGCTCGTGTGCATTTGCTGAATGATCGTGAACAGTGAGAAGGAGATGTGCAAACACGAATCCACACACACACACACACACATGCATTCTAACACGTGGCAGTCAGTTGTCCCTCTTGGCACCGTCTGTCTCCTCCTTAACATTTCAAACAATTCACACCCCTTAATGCGTATGTGTGTGTGTTAATGGGCATGCGAGTGTCTGACAGCTTCACTCCCAGACAAGTGTCTGACACCGTGCCTGTGAAAACACACAGACACATGCACGCTCCTGTTACTAGGTAGATTTTACTATGACGAGTGAAGTGTGTGAGTACCGCAGTCAACCTGCCACTCGTTGTTTGTGTACATGAGAGAAGAGAGATGCATAGTCTCTTATTACGGCTTCCATAAGCTCAGCACACTGGATTTTAAATGTACCACAACTCCCCGGTTTTTATGCACAGTATAACTTCAGCCAGTTTCATTTTATGTATGACATTCTACAGCTGTCCCAGGTTGTGGTGATGAAAATGAATCCAACAGTTTGCTGCTTCAAGGTGCCTTTGGCAGGTGGTCTTCATTCACAAGAGAGCTAGTTACATCACTGGATTCACTGGAACACGGGTGACGTGACGTCTGGTGACACATAGACCAAGTGAATGTCAGGATCAATCCGTCCATTATCGTAACCGCTTGTCGTCCTCAGGGTCATGGGAATGCAGGAGCCTGGAAGTTGTTGTTTCAGATGCGGGGTGCACAGGTAGACGGGTTGCAAGTCAGTCGCACACAGTCACACCTATGTGTGTCTGCATGAACCCTAACACACACGCATGTGTTTGAATGGCGGGGAGCTCACGTGGAGGACATGCAGACTGCACACAGGAAGACACCTGGCTGAGCCCAGGTCCTTCACGTTGTAAGGCGACTGTGCTAACCACCGCACCACCACGCCGCCTGAATGTCTCTGTAATATACTCACACTGAATATAAAATATAAAAGATATATAAAGAAATATAAACTTCAAGACCTTATGTGGGCAGAGAAAGAGAGAGAGTGAGAGACATTCCCTAGCTGGACTCAATCTGGACTTTATGTGACGTGCAAAAACCATCAGGCTCCATCGTTGTGCACTGGTAACACTGTATAAGAAAAGTGAAAGTCCAAACCTATCTTCTTAATCTATACTTGATCACAGAGACTGAACAGAAATAAAAACGCGTCACATACATTTACACGTATCAACCTGGAAATCAGTGCATGTAAAGGTTCTCCCCCTGAGGAGGACCTTTGGTCCACTGACACTGATCTTTTGGTTTGTGGTATCTCATCTGAATGAGTTTGATCTGACTATGAGGCTCCCAGCAGGGGCTCAGAAAATGCACCCACAGTCCAAGAATATCACAGAGGCTGCTGTGGCTTTATCTCAGCGGTTGTTCCATTATTCACTGTCTACGAGGCTGCTGCAAGATTTATGTGTGCATGATATCATTGCAGATTGTCTGTTTCCTGTTCAGCCTGAGATGAGACTGGTATTTTTAACACATTTCAGCTGAGTGTCAAAGCTCACAGTAAAACTCACCTCATCTCACTGTATGTGTTCATTCAGCATCTGATTTAACTGGAAATACACAAAGATTTTCAGATTTGTTCTGTACCTTTCTACTAATAAAACAAAGCTTAATGCAGCACTTTGGGCAGTAGCTCAGTTCTTACTGTGCGTGCTCAACAGAAAAATCCAATAAATATAAAGAAATTTACATTATAAGTAATATAATGGAATATCATGTCAAATCTAATTGTTGCAAATGCCTTTCAGGAGAAAATCTTCTGCAGCGAGCTGCGGGTCTCATGGAAAAGAGCCCAGAATTAGATTTCAGCTAACTTAATATTTTCTGATGAGTAGGTTCCCAGATATTTGAAACTTTTGCTACACTTAAATAATAAAATTAAATGAGGAGAAGCTGAAGTGAAATTTAATATTCACTTTCTTTCTCTCATCTAATTTTCCTCTGCCTCTCCTTCTTCGCTGCCGCTGCAGTGCTCTGTGTGTGTGTGGTGGTGACGTTAACTACTTCTGTTTGTGGTAGAAGATGTATTTCTATATCTTTTCAGAACTGGATGAATAAGTCTTGTTGTTCCAGCGTGTTAACGTGTGTGTGTGTTTGTGTTTCAAAGGCTCCAGTGGAACACGCACTTTTTAACCGGGTGGATTTTTTATTACATTTCTCATTTTATTGTTGCAACATGTAACTGAAGTTGGTAAAGTTAAACATCACAAGGTCAATAGGATTATTCATACCTGAAATCAGTAGATTAGCTATTTAATTGCCACTCTTTGTACAGTCTTGCCAACGCTGGTTTAAACTGTGGGAATGAATGTAAGCAGAAAACTCTCCTTGTCTCTGCAGTGCCTGGCTCCGTACCGATGGAGTCCCTGCAGAATACGCCCTACGAGGAGAAGATCTTCATGCAGTGGAAAGCTCCCAACGAGACCAATGGAGTCATCACACTGTACGAGGTCAGTCAATGATTTTTGCAAGTCATTTTACAATGGTGCAGTTCAAACCAACATCGGAGGTTTTAAAGTGTAAAAGCATAGAGCTCAGATATTACATAAGTGTCAGTACGAGTGTCCAGTACAGCAGCAGCTGGGACGTCCCATGGCAGCATGGCCGACATGATTTTGACATGAAGTCCACCGACAGACATGCGTTTGCCCGACACACGGGGTGCTTGTCGCCCCAATGAAAACACGTTTGACCGTGTGCAGCGGAGCGTTGCAGATTTCATGCTGAATCTCACCTTCTAACTCAGCCGACCTTCAAGCCGTTTTCTGCTTTTTTGCAACTGTCTGGGAAACACCAGCATCTGTCTGCCTGTCTTAGACTTAGAGCCAGGGACGGAGAAGCTGAACAGGACAGACATGAATGCGGAGGGAAGGAGAAAATAGAAGCCAGAGAAGGTGAGACGTGTGTTCAGGAGAGAGGCGGGGGTGGGATTTCGTATGATTTTGGAATAAGGCCTGATATAGATAACGACAGAGGAGCTGGAAAAACTCTGAGAACATGTTGAAGTGAACCATAGCAATGCAGAGTGTAAAGAGGAGGGGGAGGAGTCAGGGGGACTCAGGATGACACGGAGGCTACGAGAGGTTCAGGTTTTTGCTGGAATGTGACATAAATGTGCGTTTTTCCCACCCAACCTTGACTTAAGGCCGATTTCTAACTTAACCCACTTCCCTGCTGGTGTTATTTTGCTCCATTTAGCCACGAGAGCATTAGCCATCCTTTTTTAAAAACAACTCTATTATAACATTTATTATTCAATCTAACTGTCGGGTCAGATTGGTCTTATTCCCAGGAATAGACGTGAACACTCATACGAAATGACAACGTTGTGAGTTGCATGTTAAGTGTTGTGGAGGGAGGAAATGAAGAGACAGAGGAAGAGAGATGTACCACTTGACAGTCTTGAGACAATGTTTGGAAGTGAGTGAGATGGAGAGACAGACGGAGAGAGGTGTGTGTGTGTGTGTGGTTATAGGTGCTTTATTCGGGTTTAAGTTTTAGTTGAGCCCTCTATCTAATGAATTATTGACCCGTTCTGTCTCCTGCCTGCCTCTTATATCACTGCATCAAGGAGTTACTTCACACCGGGACCTGGCAGGGCTATTTGTGTGTGTGTGCGAGAGAGAGAGAGGGAGAGAGAGAATGCCTAGCAAAGGGTGTGTGTGTTCGTTAGTAAGTTGGTAAGTGAGTGTATGATAAAGTGTGTGTGAAAGAGAGAGAATCTGAGAGGATGTGTGAAGCGCGTGCGTGTGTGTGTGTGTGTGTGTGTGTGTGAGGACAACGTGTTGGAAAGTGATAAGCGTGTAAACATCTTTGTGTTTTTTTTCCATGAATCAGAATTAGTTTGCAGTTATGAATCATGCTTGTTCAGTAGTTTTGAATTAAATTCCTACAAACGCGTCCTATACGTAGGAATGACACGTTTCTACCCAGAACAACAGCAGAACACGCTGGCACTGTAAATCAATCAGCTGGGTTGAGTTGTGGAAAGAGGGCGTCCACTCATCTTACACCCTCGCACAGTTTGTAACACGAGCACATCTTATTTTGGCAGCAAATCATTTCTACCTCCCAACATCAATCCCCGGTCTCCCGGCGCTCTGCGTACAGTGCCACTCTGCATCGTCTCTGAGACCTCTATTAGACCTCGACCCAGAGCTTGAAACACACTCCCCACACTCTATAAACCTTTTGGGACCATCATTAATTTCCGCCTTGTTTTGTGCCTGTTCATTAATATGAATCCGAGCTCCCCTGCCCTCTCTGCCCAGTGGAGGCGGCACGACTCTGCATCATCTGTTACGCATATCAGAGTCTCCACACAATGTGCGGCTATTAGAGATAATTACTATAATTGCAGCTATTGACAGGATTAAAGGCATCATCTGCGACATCTAAAGGGGCTCTTGTCATGTCCTATTCTGCTCTGTTGTCTCCTGCCCCCCCCTCTCTGTGCCCCTTTGCTTTTCATGATGAAAACCAGATAAATTACTCCTTGGACGAGGAGATGGAGGGGGGCAGGTGGCGGAGTGCTGGTGAGATGTATGGGTGGAGGTTGAGAACTGAGTTAAGTAGAATGAGACGAACGAAGGCAGAACCGCGGGAGGAGATAAAACACATCAAGTGGAGAAGTGTCCAAAAGGAAGAGGGTCCACGGTACGGCGGGCGTGATTACATGGATTAATTCAGTGTGCAAATATGATCACTTCATACATGGTATTCATCACTATAATTACAGCTAATTACAGGATTAAAGGGAAACATCTGGGTGAGATCTAAAGGGATACAACCTCTCCACCCCCACACACACACACACACTCTCTCTCTCCCTCTTGTCCTCTGTTCATCTGAGAAAGAACAAATGATGTTTAGGGAACACGAGATTTTGCCTAGATGGCATTTTGAGGAGTGGGTGGCGGTGCACCAGTGAGGGGGGCTGATTGGAATCTGCTGTAGGGTTTTTTATCTTACTTTTTAAATTCCAAACCTTGAGAAATAACCTGAATGCATGCTGAAGTACCTCTGGCGACATGAGAGATAAACATTAGTCAGATTAGTCTGACTTAGTGGGATCTTCATACATTTGAAAGGTACGTTTAATTGAGACTTAATCTGATCAGCATGTCATTCTTGGCTGACACATATAGCACAGATCAGGAGAAGTTCTCGTCAGCCATTGGAGAGTGGTGTAGGTCTCTGTTGCATGGACTAGTTAGATTGCTATTTGATCCTCTTAAACTGGCGTGCTGCACCCTTTAATTGGCCCTCTGCGTGGTCAGCACATCTTTGAGGTGGACTCTACCTTTACTTACTGTAAGACGCACGATGCAAAGGCAAAGGAGTAATATTGGCAGTTGCTGAACTGAGCTCACGCATGTAGACACACACGGATCACGACCTTGTCAGTCCCTTCTTTGATTGCCTCATCGCACCGTTTGGGCGACGCGGGTCCTCTCTGTTCTCTGTGCCTCCTCCCCCGCTGGTCTCTGCTGAGTCGTTCCTGATCTCCTTCTCGCTGAACATATGCTGCTGCTAATATTGATTAGAGGGAAGTAAAAAGCACTGAAGCAAATCACGAGATCACAGCTTTGCTCGTTTTGATTCGGACAGCGCCACAGCACACTCAGAATTAGTCAGCCTCTCTTTGTTACATGCAACTACATCGATCCAGTACTAATGGCACTCTGGTGTTGTTCCCTCCTGGCACACAGCTGTCGTTCATGTGGGGGACGAGGCTGATGTTTGCTTGTCAGGATGGTCAGCCTTTACAGAAAACCTTAAAAACAACGTTCAGTTAAGTTGTTCTTAAAATGTGATTCTCGTTAAAAAATGTTCTTCAGTCTCGCTCATCCTGTTTTGTTTCTAGAGGTCTGTGATCTTAGTTAAAGCACAGGTTTGTATGAGGACGCGTTGAGACACCTGTTTCAATGTAGTTGCTCAAAATCCAGCACTTTCCACTCAGGGAAAGACGATAAAGTTGTGCTGACAAACTTATGAGCTGTTTAATCCACCAGACCGAGCAGTAGGCTGCTAGTTCTGTATGTAGTTATTCTGGCCTGGCCTTGTGTGTGAATAACTTCCTCCCTCCCCACATCGGGCCTTTAATCAATCACACGAATCAATGCTGCCAAGCCGCGTGGCATTCGTCTTGGTGAGTTACCTGCTGATTTCTGGAGGAAAGCAGGAAACAGACGCCCTGTTTGTTTCATTCTGTTCCCTCATCGCTGGTTTCTGAACAAAGAAATGATTGGTTCTCATTATGAGAGCAGCAGTCACTCAGTCATCCTGCTAACCACCACTATCAAGATTACCCACATGTTTAAATCAGTACTTGTGAACGTTGATGACCCTAGATGCACCTTGTTTTCTGATTTCAGAATAACAAATGCTGAAATGTTTTTCTAGTCTCTAATGTAACTGGTGCTCAGCTCTGTCTGGGAGTTTCCTGGCGTCCTGTGGTTCCTGTGTTCTCAGTATTGATGGAACAGCCACCTCCTCTGTGGGCGACAGTGAGAGCTGCGCCTCTCCGCCGTCGTGTGGCGCGTAGCACGGTGCGTTCTGTATCTGTCGGCCTGTCTGAAGCCTAACAGACCTCTGCACATCACTGTCCTGCAGCAGCACACAGTTCTGCAGTTGATGGAGTAACATCCAGAGCCCAGTTACACACACGTGTTTTGATCTCGCATTCTCTCTGCTCCGTAAGATCTAAAAGAAGAGAAGAAAAGAGCAGAAGATGGAAGTATTGTGGCATTAGGAAAAGGCGGATTGCACATTTTTGCCACGTTTAAATCACACAGAGAAGCAATCTCATCTCTTCTCCCTCTTTTTCTTCTCTTCCTCTGTATTGTTTTCCATTTCTGTCAATAATGCTCTATATTTAGTGTGGCTTTCAGGTCCTTGAGCCTCTGACCCCATTTACTCTGTCACAGTGCCAGTCTGGCCTGAGGGGAACGGTCTAGTATCACTTACACCTGTGTGTCTCTGTGTGTGTACTTGTGCATAGTAATGCAGCACTGCTCTGCCTTTTTTTTGTGCATATATTAAATATTTATTACGGCCCAGTTCAAATTCTCCCACTGTAACATCATTAGCTAAGAAAAGGGTCGTCCTGCCTGTTTCCACTCTCTGGTTAAAACGAGAGACGTCACTTGATATGGAGGAGCCTTTAACCACCTCTGGTCTGGTGTCTCAGGAGGGGAACTTTCACCTTCAGGAGAAAATCCTCCTGTCACTGTCATCCCCTGCATCTTAGAAATACTCTGACACGTGCTAATGCTTCAGCACTGGAAGCCAGCAGAGGAGTTTATTTCTCAATGACACGGCCCCGTGCTGGACTGAGCGCTACAGCAGCATGCTGACCTCTGGTCACCACCAGGTGGTAATAACACTGTGGCTGACCGGTGTAGTTCCACACGGTCATTGTGGGAACTGCTGAATCAATCATCATTAACATGTGCTTATGATGAAGCTTTGACGTTAATGAAGTGTTGAAATAATGAACAACGTTCATATCAAAGTAGGCAAATGAGCGGCAACGACTGCACGTTTCTGAAAACACAAGACGACTCTAATCTGACTGCCTGCAGTCTCACAGTGGAGGATTATACACCTAGACACGGGAACACACACACACACTGGTCTTACTGCATCTGTAAGGACGTAATTAAGTCCCCATTGCCCCACATCAGAGTCAACCAGCGAGACAGACGTCCTACCCAACCATTACCCTCGACCGTAACCCCTGGAAACCAAGTTTTAATCCTCAGACAGTCATTTAAAGATGTGAGGCCTAGACAAAATGTCCTCACTCTGATAGAAATATGTCCACACACACACGCAAGAGGATAATGGTCAGAGAGGATTATCTATCTAGACCCCCCCATCCCTACTCCTGGTGTCTTTTACACACACACACACACACACACTCGCTGGATTATATGTGGTAGCTTCCTACCCCCTCCTCCCCCCAGCCAATCAGGGCGCCTCTCGTCAATCACGTGTCCCGTGAGAAACCCCCAGGCCAACGACTGGAGGTGAGCGTCTTATCCCCTTTAACTGTCAGGTCTTCAGTTTGATTTCTCAGCGCTGAGGCCAAGTCTGCATTTCACTGTTTTCATCATCAGACACACTCAAATATATTATTCTGTTTATTATAAGTTCATAAAAATGACAATACAAATGATATTCATCACACTCAAACTGCTGATCACTGGATGGATGCAGGACTGTGGTTCAACAGTGTAACTTTGCTGGTACACAGAAATTTACAGCACGGACGTAAATCACTGCCAATCACTGCGGAGAATAACTTGTCAACGGATGATTTTTAATGTAGGAGCGAGAGCAGAAGAAAGCGCGTGTGGCCCACATTTGCATCTAAGGGGGGAGAGCGCTCGCTCTGTCACTCGTCTCCACTTGGCTGGCAGGAAGTTGCTGCACGGCTGTCAAACAGGCGTCACTCAGACGCCGATTCAGGCCGTTTCCTGTCAAACTGTCACCACTGGCTGAATGTGGGGAAGTGATTTCTAATGCTCTGTCTATGATCACATCTTCCTGGATGAACCTAGTTTCCTGTCTTTGATACGTTTGGTGGCGGGGCTGAACTTTGGTCACAACGGGCTGCCGTGGCAGACAGATGACAGGATACGAGAGTTCCCCAACGCTGCTGTGTTCCTGTCATTTGTTAAATTTCACGTGTGGCTCCTCCCATCTGCTGATTGAACGGCCTGATAATGCGACAGAGGCCTTTGTCAGAGATGAAGCCTCAGTGTTGCCGGTCCGCTGCTCAGCTCTCGTTCTATCTATTTCCATCCCTCCCGTGTATATTTATCTGAGTGAGAACAATACAGCAGCCTGGATATATTTGTCCTCATTTCACGCTGCTCTTCTGCCTTTTCCTTCCACTTCTGTTTGCTTATCAAGATTTGATGAGAACGATTGAGACAGCAGAAAGAAATCAGAATATTATCGCACTATTGTTTGTTTCCATTTCCGTCTGCCTCTTGGTAATAGCATTTTGGTCTGTGCGCATGCTTTTGCCTGGCTTATTGTGGTGGCCTGGAATGTCGACGTTTTAAAGTGAGAACACTCCGTCCCAAATGGAAACTTCTAAAAACAGAAATAGTGGAACTTGAAACAATAGGTGCCTGCTACGTTCCAGGGTGAGGAATTAGGTGTCAGGGTACACGGTGAGGAGACAGAAGTTTTATATTGCACGTAGAAAACGTAGAAGTCTTCCTGTCACCATTTCACATTTGGAAGCTCTTATTTCGCTGCTGGGTTTCAGATGTCAAAGTGCAAACAGAGAGAAAGAATTATGTGTTATGCGTATCGGGCACAGTTAGCAGAGAGACAGTTAGAGGCCAGGGCTGCTGGTGTCAATCTCCCAGGAATCGCTTCGTTATTTGTTTATTTATTTCGAAGTTGGAGGATTTTGTATATCTGGTATTTTGTGTAAGTGAGGGCAGGATAAAGACGGTGTGTAAGGAGCAGGGAAGGACGTGTCAGAAAAAGCAGGGGCAACGTTGTCTTGGCTTCTTTTTTTACCGAGACAGACAGCATAGTGAACCCTGCTTCACGTTTGCACAGGAAACAGAGCCATCCACTGGGGGGGGGGGGGGGGGGGGTTCCACGGTTTCTGTGAATGGCTGGAGGAAACTCAGGGATGGAGGGTGGATGGTGGCAGATTCCAGAGTGTGTGGTCAGGTTTAGGAGGTTAACTTAGAGAGGCATCATAGTTCAGATCAGGAAGCACATGGTGGACAACATCTGCTCTTCAGCACAAATAAATATGTTTTCAACCTATCATAGAAAGAAAAACTAATTCACACCTTATTAAAACTCTGTGTTTTCTATTGATCGTTTTTAAGATTGACAGAGGAAGAGCAGCTCTGTTCCCTAAGTACAGCGCAGGCCGGATGAGCTGGATCACAGCCTGGAATCCTCCAGCCCGGCTGGCGGAGCATCAGACACTGACACTTAAATTTAGAACGAGCTCAGGGAACGAAGCAAAATAGGTGGTTTTATGTCTTTTATTGCATTCAGAGTTTCTTTAAATGTCATATAGAGTTGCATTACATAAAATGAAGCATTGTGACAGATGGATATCAGAAGTACAAAAAAATAAAGTATATGGTATTGGTCTGTTTTAATAAATGCTGATCTCTGCAGTTTAAACCTCAACATTAAGGAGGCAGGAAGCTTTTGGAAAAAAGAAATAACAACTCAAATAGATCCTACTTAATTCAACACAACAGAGAAGAGCAATCCTGAGATACTGAGAAATGAAGTCGCCGCATATTTTCTAATAAAACAAACAGGAGCACAAAGAATAAAAAAAAAAGTAAACTGACAAAACTGAATTGAAATAGCATTTGTACAGCGCCCATCCCACGGCGACTCGTAAACATAGTTTATTCCCATAAAATTTGACCGGAGCTTAAACGCACGCACACACACACACACACGCGCGCGCGCGCACACACACACACACACGGTGGACGTGATGTGTTTGGTGAAGAGGACTGCTGTGTGAAAGTTCCTGCTGCCGATATATGGAAGAACTCGATCTCTGCATGGACTAATGGTGTGTGCAATCGTGTGCATGCAGAGCACAAACGCATGAACACCTGCACAGGTGCAGTGCTTCATCACTTACCTTATTATTAAAGTTCAAACACATGAACCCTTAATAAAACATGTGCTACTCTGGGATCTTTTGTTGCATCTCTAATCCACAACGTTATTCTCTTCTTACTATTTTCTCTCCCTCCCTCTATCTTCTCTTTACCTCTCTCACTTTCACACACACACACCTACTCCCACATACACCTTCCCTTCTTTGAGTTATCCCCTGCAGACGCACACTCTATTACCCAAGATGCACTGCTCCGCTGTGCGCCTGTCTTTTCATTGGCCAATAAAACAACCTGATCTTTATGGCTCTGCCGATTCCAAGTGCATCAACTACAGAGGGAGAGGTGGAGAAAGGAAAGGTGAAATAGAGCGAGAGGAGGTGGGAAAGAGAGAGTACCTGAGGTTTATGACCCAAGCACTTTCTTTTAAAGGAGAAGGAGGGGAAAGAGTGAGTATATCATGCACAGAGATACAGATAGACATGGATGGGGGGGGGGTAAAGAAGGCTGCATTTAAAACATATATTTCAGAACATATGAAGAGAGAGACAGAGGGAAAGAGGGAGAGAGAGAGAGATGGTGCAAAGTCCATAAAAATATAGAGAGCTATTCATGACTTATAAAATAACAGCCACCGTTGTGCAAAGTGAAAACTGCAGCGTAGATGAAATAGATGATATTTTATTGTTCCAGCCCCTAAGTCCCAGACTGCATAAATAGCTATTGATTTAACATGTTTTATTCAGCCAGCCAAGCGCACCCTCAGGCCTGGGAGGCGTCAGCTGCCTGTCGAAGGCCAGGCCGCCGCTCTGTCGAGGGCTTTCTGCTGCATTTCAGACTCCACTTCTGTTGGCTTAAGGTTGTGTCCTGTGTTCCCCAGCGTAGGAGGCGTTCCGTTGTCTGTGACGTACCGGGGGGCTTAAGTGCTGGAAATGTAGGAGACAAAATCTTCTATTAATGTTTTGCTGTCTCAGTGCAGCGGCAGAAAACAACGTGTTGGAAGCGTCGCTGCCCTGTCTGCAGCACAGGGGCGATGAACGTACAGTCAGTAACACCACCTGTTGGTTTTAATGTGGTGGGCGCTCCATCAGACATTCCCCCCATGCTCCCCCCTGATTCAGAAAGCAGCAGTGTTTTATTTGCTGTCTATATTTTATCAACCCAACATAGTTTGTACTTGTTCTGAGTCAGGTGTTTCTAATAGGTGGAGTGTGAATGAAGCTCACTGAAATTACCCCAAAACCTTCTCCACCACCACAAAAAGTCTGCTTTGTTTAAAAGTTTGAGCCTCTCCATTGTTTTATTTCGATGCCAGTCCTCGCTGCCACCGTTCAGATGAATGTGGACACTGAGTCTCGGTCCTAATGTGGCCTAAGGCTCTGACCCTTTACACTAGCCTAAACCAAACCGAGAACCAGCACCACCGTGGTATCAACCTCCAGTTGGCCCAAACAGCGACACTAAGAGAGAGTCGCACAGTCGCACATCACCACTCCAGCCTCCAGGCCTAATCGGAGAACGGCACCCAGCTGTCAGTGCTTTTGATTTGAGTCTGTTAATGGAGCGACGAGGGCTGCCTGACATCCTCGAGTGTGAAGTGCTGAGATCCTACTCCCACTGCCTCACTCCACCAACGCACACACACACACACATCACCTCCATCCATCTGCATCAGAAGTTTTAACACCTTTTCCTGTCGGTGGGACACCTCTTATGCCCCTGTGCAGATGATAACCAGCCAACATTACGTTGTCTGTTCGTACCACCACCGGATATCAACACAATGCCTCAGGAGTGCTCAGGGGGAAAAATACTTTAGCACAGCTGTCGCCTTTGACTTAGTGATGAACAGATTTTGGTGGACCGAGTGCAGTATGTATCATGTTACAGATAATCTACCAATCTGAATATTGTTTTGTGGATAGAGAATCTGAGATTTTCTTATTACATAATTAGTTGGGGGGTTTTTTGACGTGGCTCAGATGCTCCACTCTGGCTGGTGGGAAAGTAGTCCCCTGTGATTTCCTAGTTGGTAGCCAACTGTAGTGCTGCTCTCTCGTACTGTTTTGTCAAGAAATCAAACCCAGAAGACAAATGATAGGAGACATGAAACAGTCCAGGGGCTGGCTCTGAAAGCAGGAGAAATATTTTTGCGTTGGTGGAGGTTTCCGCTCCACCATGTGCCTTCTGGTTCGTTCGTGTTGTCTGTCTTCATTTCCGCCTCTTCCTCTGCCTCACTGGTTCACTCTCACTTTTCCTCCATATTTTCTCTGTGTTGGTTTCACGCTCTGAGGTGGAAAGAAAGAATCGAAATGCACTTCGACATTCCAACACACACAAGCACGGTGAAGTGCTGTTATGTGTTTGGGGCTGAATTGCTATTAATGTGTGCCCCCCCCCACTGGTCAATACTTCTTTGTACTGAGTGGCATTCCCAGTGACAGCTGTCCTCGAGTGTGTGTTTGTCTGAGTCCATGTCTGCAATTATTGACACTTTTGCAGTGTGGAAACTTGCCAGTAGCAACACTACAACAAACATTGACAGTTCTCTTAACAGAAGAACTATTGAAGCACTTCTGCCAGCATAGTGGCCGTGGGTCAATTTGCTCACTTTGTTCCAGACTCAAAGTGCAGATCACAGACTGCATCGCTTCTGTTCCACAATCAATTCATTTGACGTATAGCAGACAATTTATTAACGCATGGCTGATTTGATGGGTTTCCTGTAGCTGTTTTGTTTCACTCATTACGTTTGAATGTTCAGCAGGTATAGCCGAGAGAATAAACGCTGGACTGGGTTTTTGTTTAGTGTTACAAAGTGATAACATGTGAACAGCTTTCTTATAACAACCACTAACAATGAGATTAGTGAAGCTATCTGCCTCTTGTCTGTCTGCAGATTACGTACAAGGCCCTGAGCTCACTGGACCCAAGTGCTGACCTCACAACCCAGAGGGGACGGGTGTTCAAACTGAGGAACGAGACCCATCACCTCTTTGTCAGTCTCTACCCAGGGACCACGTACTTCTTCACCCTCAAGGCCTCCACAAACAAAGGCTTTGGCCCCCCCGTCACCACCCGTATCAGCACGAAGATTGCAGGTAAGAAAACAGTGAATTATTCTGTGAATGGCTTATTGTAGTTTTCTTGTTTGCAACCCCACAAAGACGACGTGACACGTGCAGTAAAAGCAGGTTAAGCCTGAGCTCTTGGAGGTTTGTTTGTTTGTTGGGCAGCTGGTGGGTTGACGTGTCACTTCGTCTGTGAAAGTCTTTTGTGTGTGTGTGTGTCTCTCTGAGTCACTGTTTTCATATTTATCTGGCTTTTTTGCTCCATTTGTAACCCTCTGTTTATGTCACCCGCCTCAGTCCGCAGAAAATGTCAGTGGCACCACAGAAAAGAAATATAACCAACTTTTGTATCAAGAACTGTCCTCACATGCACTTTTCCATTCATATTCCCACTGATGTGTGAAGGCTGTCCTTTGTTGTTCAAATAACAAAAAGGCTGATCTCTTATTGCTCTTTATCTCTCTGATTCATCCTGCCCGCTTTGCCTAACTCCCGCGGTTATTTCCCTTTTCTCTTTCTTTTCTTTTCAATGTTGCTTTCCACCCTTTTCTTTTCTTTTTTTGTCTGACCTTCTCCCTCATTTTTTTACCATTCTCTAATAATCACTTCTCAAGTGTCATCTAATAGCCTTTTGTTGCCATTTCTATTTCCTTCTCCTTATTAAGGTTGTGGCCTTTAGCTGTGAAGAGAATCAGTGTGACTGGGAGCCAACACTGAGGGCCAACTGTTTGCCGGCTTTTGCATAAAGCACAGATCCACATTTCTATTGTATGAATATGCTCCTAAAATCTGACTTTGGTGGCATGAGGATAGTGAATTTTGAAGAGTTGTAAAACATTGGAGTCTAAGCATATTTCATTCAGAGCAGCAAAGGTCAATGGAAGCCTGTGAGACATGAGGTGGACGGCTGCCAAAGTTTTTTGTGGAGATGACAAACTTACCCACCAAAGCCACATTTATTTCCTCTTTTTTTAAGCTATTGTGTAATGAATAATTTCTCTCCCAACAATAAGAGATTTATTCCAAATTGTTCATTCATTTCATCACAGTGGATGTATACTCACCGCCCACTTAATTAGGAACACCCGTCCAACTGCTCGTTGACACAAATTACTGGTCAGCCAACAACATGGTGGCAACTCAACTTATTTAGGCATGTTGATATGGTCACGACGAACTGCTGCAGTTCGGTTTGTGCTGATAGAAAGGCAACAGTAACTCAAATAACCACTTGTTAACACCACGGTATGCAGAGGAGCATCTCTGAACACAAAACACGTCGAACAGGCAGAAGGGCAGAGGGGCTACAGCAGCAGAAGACCACATCGGGTGCCACTCCTGTCAGCTAAGAACAGGAAACTGAGGCTACAAATTGCACAGACTCACCGAAATTAGACAATAGAAGATTGGAAAAATGTTGCCTGGAATGATGAGTCTCGATTTCTGCTGCGACATTCGGATGTCTGGGTCAGAATTTGGGGCCAACAACATGATAGCATGGATCCATCCTGCCTTGTATCAACGGTTCAGGCTGCTGCTGGTGGTGGTGTAGTGGTGTGTGGGACATTTTCTTGGCACACTTTGTGCCCCTTAGTACTAATTAATTATCATTGCAACGCCTCAGTCTACCTGAGTGTTGTTGCTGACCATGTACGTCCCTTTATGACCACAGTGTACCCATCTTCTGGTGGCTGCTTCCAGCAGGATAATGCACGAGTTCACTCAAATACTCTACACCTCTACAGTCACCAGATCTCAATCCAATAGAGAACCTGTGAAATGTGGTGGAACGGGAGATTCGCATCATGGATGTGCAGCCGACAAGTCTGCAGCAACTTCATGATGCTATCATGTCAATATGGACCAATATCTCTGAGTAATCTTTCCAGTAGCTACAACTTGCCCGTTCTGTAGGCAAGAGGGGGTCCAACCTGGTCTTTTTGGGTTTGAGTCTAACTAAACCTTGACCGTTACACAACGATGTTATGTGTTACTGTTGTAGCCTTGATAATGGACGCTTCATACGCCATGTGGCTTTTATGGGGAAAGGAAGACTCTTTCAATATCACAACACATTTCAGAAGCATCACCTCCAAATTAAACTCAAATTTCAGCAGCATTGGTGCCGTCCCTTAGCTACTGATCTACACCACTGAGACCTGAGTCCTGGCAATGTTGAGTGCCGACTACAGTAATGTGTCATCAGCATGTTATCAGCAATGTTCTGTCTGTCAACACCCACAGTGATTTTTAGCATGACCTTTCCTCCATCATGCTTTTCAGATCTTAAGAACATGTTGCTGAGAGAAAAAGAAGAAAAAAACACACACATACGCGCGCAGCACTTTCACTCATAACGGAGACGTCTCCCTCCAAATGTCACGCTATCCCCAATCTTCATTATCTCATTCAAGGACCAAAGGATGAGGAAATTCAAATTAAATGATGCGGACAGATAGAGATAGATGAGCACAGAAGGAGAGCCTGGACGTGGTGGTAATAACCTAAATGCCACAGCAATCAAGGGAGAGTGTTGATGTTTTAACTCGGAGAGGCGATGATGTTGCACCTCCAGTATGAGGGCACGACAGATGTGAAATTAAAAACTCTGGCTGTAATTGAATGCATGTGAAGAATTTTAAGACGGTGTACACGTTTCCTTTCAGACATTTTTCCTTGTTTTATTGTTCCTCTATGTACTAAACTATTCTGAAAAATGCTCTGTATTTTATGTTAGACAATGAAATGCCGAAATGCAATCCTCAATTTAACATTGTCCAATGAAATATACCCTGGTTTTCAGTTTTATTGCTTTGGTTTTCTTCAGCCCCCATGATGCCAGAGTATGAGTCTGAGGCTCCACTGAATGAGACAGAAACCACTATCACCATCCTGCTGAAGCCTGCCCAGTCTCGGGGAGCACCTATCAGGTACTTTCTTCCTTCTCTTATACGTGGATGTTGCTATGTTTTACTCAGTTCCCTGATCCTGCTATCGCTCCTTTCCCCTCGTGTCTTCCTCGAGGGTCTCTTTTAAAGCCATTAAAGTCACTCACACATATAAGTCCAATTTGTATGCAAAGAAAATGGGCTTTAAATAAATTTGTCATTGGTCACTTATGTTGCCAACACTTTTAGCCTTTTAGCTTCTACGTTAATGAGATGCAAGTCCAAGTGGACACGTCTGGCGGTAATTTGGAAATCAATGACCGGTCCCTAAAGAACACCCTGCTTGAATGGACTCTCTCTGCCAACAATCCGTTGACATAAAGGCATAAAATAATGGTTGCCGGGGCATGGATTGGCTTTTTTTTTTGTTACAAAGACCATAATGCATGTTCATGCATGAAACGTTTAGCGTGCTTTCTGATGCACTCACTGGAGGTTTTCTTTTAAAGTGAACACGCACCCCATTTTATTCTCGTTTTTTTCAGGCAGTATGTTTTTAATTAAAAGTTCACTTTGAACATGATCTCATCCGTTTAATTGGCGTAGGGGAGAACATTATTCTCAGTCGCCTTTAGGGAAATACAGCTTCCACAAGGGTGCAGGGAGAATATACAGTATATTACTTCGATTTGGACTTTGGGAAATGATTTGTGAAATGTGAGAGTGGTTTAGTGTTAATTTCTGTAAATCCCATACCGTATCTCAACATTTATCACCCACACATGGCAAATATATCTTGTGCTGAATTAGGCTGCGCTCCAATCACTAACATCTTTGTGTGTTTATCAACCCAACATAAGCCCCTTAACAAGTTTAGCTTATTATGTCTGTTTTGTGCATGTATTACGAGTGTGCACGTGTGTTTGAAGTGTTGGGTAGGGAGAAAGAGTCAACTCTTTAATGTGCACACGCACTTTTTTTGAGAATTAAAATGTGACCAATTTGTGTTAATTCTGAAGAGATCAGAGCATCTCAAGTTCAGGAGCTTTGTGTGGGGATGTTTGCTGAAATCTCTGTGCTAAGATGAGCAGCTGTTGTGGTTTAGACCCCCCCCCCCCCCACACACACACACACACACACACCTGCTCAGATGCTTGCAGAAAGGCAGTTATAAAGCCTAATAGTAAATGTCAGTACACAAACAGTACATTTGCCAAAATACATTAACACATTGGGGATGGAACCTGTGCACACGCTCGCAGATATTACACCCAGAATGAACAACTTCGGTTTTGTCCTGTATGCAGACATGCAAACTGTCCTCACTGTCACGTTCTAAAACCCCCTATGTTTTAGAACAAAAACCTAGATGTGGAGAAGCGTTGAGATTCACAGGAACACACACTCACACACTTACTATTCCCCGTTTGCCTCTTGTACTAGGCCCCTGCTTCCTCCCTTGTGCAGCCTCTGAAATCCATTAGGTTGAAATAGATATTTCACCATAAAGACAGAGAGCAAAAGAGAGGGAGAGAGAAACTCATCTTTGGTCATCAGCAATTATCTTTTATGAAAGCTGCCAAACGAGAACTGGGGATAATTGGCCACAGCCCCCTTCACAGAAACATACATTTCCCTAATTGCGTATAATTGTGAACTGAGTTCTTGGCATGGAGGATTGAGGTAATTGCGGAGGGCCACTGCGTTTGTCCTGACTGCTAAAGAAGCCCTCAGCCATTCATGAAGCCTCTCAGAATTCGAATAGAAACACACACACACACACATATAAAGGTAGACCTTACAAGTATATAAGCACATCTGCCAGAATGACACATCTGGAGCCACAAAATGACCCAATAATGTTTAGCCTCTCATTTGCGAATGAACACATATCTTAATTGCATTTCATACTGCTGCTGAGTCAGGACAGGACATGACCTGCCAGCCGCTTTCCTTTTAGAGAGTTAACAAAAGTTTGATTCAAAGGTACATCGACCATACAAATATGACCCATGGGCCCATTTACACTCCTTTTAAAGGATAATAGGCATTTTCCTTAGTCATCTTCACAGGCCACAGTCATTTTCTGCTAATGACATAATGGGCATAAAGCACTCTGGAAATTAAAGCTTTTTAGAGGTGGGCACCCCTTAGTGATTAAATGATCAAGAAAAGTATAATTTCATAGTATTTTTGCTAAATGAGAGTATATTTAAGGTAAAAAGATTCATCAAGAAGATGAAAGTAGAAAGCTTCAAAAAGCAACACAAGAAAACTATAGAAGCGAATAATAAAATAACTTCTCTGTTTTCAGCTCCTACCAGCTTGTTGTGAAGGAGGATCGCAAGTCCAAGACCCGCCGCGCCGCCTCCGAAACCCCGGTGTGTTTCTCTGCCCCTGTCAGCTTTCGCAACGCCTCCATCTTGGACTCACCGTACTACATTGCTGCAGAACTGCCGCCCTCCAGTCTGACCGTTGTACAGCCATTCACAGTGGGGGACAACAAGAGCTACGGTGGTTTCTGGAATCCTCCGCTATCACCTGCCAAGAGCTACAGCATCTACTACCAGGCCATGAGCAGGGCCAATGGGGTCAGTTTCAATACTGCACACATGCTTAGAACAACTAAGAAACGTGTCTGGTATTTCCCTATAACTTGCAAAGGCTTTAAACCACTTTACAGTGTCTAAGACTTTACAAAATTAAACTAGAAAACTCAACAGTCCCACTCAAACAACACTAGGAGACAGAAACCTGCCGGAGAGCCAGGCTCATGGTGGGAAGCCATTTGCCTCGACCGGCCGAGAGAGACAGAGGAGAGAAAAGTCAAAAACTAGTTGTGTCTGTCTGTAGATCGTTTTTACTGGGTCATCAGAGTTTCAGTGTCATTTACTTCATAGTATGATAAGTATTGTTTAAGGACGAATCATCACAGTTTCATACAGGGGCAGACCCCCCCATACCTCTGCAGGTTGAAACTTTTAAGTAGTGGCCAAAGTACTGGTCACGCCTCAATCAGTGATGTCACTGCATGGGTGTTACTGCCTGGGAAAAGCTTTCACCTCACCTCACAGCTGTGAGCCTCTCAGGCCCCCGGTCCAGTAAAGTGAGTGTTATGTCACTTCTCACCAAAAATAAAAAAATAATCAAAGAAGAGACCCCCCCTCCGGGACTCTTCCCTTCCAGAATTCATCTGTCTGTTTGCTTTCCCTTTTCTGTCTGGCAATTATACCGTCTGCACATATAACAACACCCCACCGCTGCTCCTTCTCATAACTCATTCACAAGTTCAACTTGGCTTCTGAATTTCCATAATACTCTGAACTCCTGCGAGGGTTGTTTTTAATTTTCCACTGCTGTAACCACGGTAACTCGGTTTGGCGAGCGGTGCCAGGCGAGCTGGCTGACGCCGTGATGTAATATCCTCATCCAGAAGGCAGATTTCCCACAATGCACTCACACGCAGAGGGAGACGGTGTGCGAGTGGGTGTGCATTAAGGGGGTTGGCTGTTACATCACATACATTTGAAGGTGTGCGTTCACATTGTTGGTGCATACCTTGAATCCGGTCACATCAGATTTCCTCGTTTGATTGGATCTCAGGTAATCCAATCAGTGTGAGATTTGTTGGGGTCATGAATTGGAACATTGCAGGGGTTCTGGTGGCAAAATGTAAATAGGAAAGGAAATGAGCCCGCGCAGCCACCGTAACCAAGATGATTTGATAAGGAGAAAAAACGGACACAAATTTAGACTCATGCATATACGCCAAGTCTTTTCCTACCTAAGAGAAGCGGAAATTGTTTTTTCCAAGCTGTGTCCACTAACAGAATGCTCTACTAGTTTTATTTTAGATTTTGTGCCTAATATTAGGATTATTATCAGAATTACGACAAGTTTCCGTTTCTCAATAAGCAGCTACAGCAGCTACCTGCTTTTGATTGAATAGTTAATCATAATTACTTTTACCGTCGGTGGGAGACTTTGATATCGATGCTGTTGTTTTTCAGCCCCTCTGGTCTTTCTAGCTGTCGTCACAGGGAGGTCAGCGTTCAGGGCGAAATAAGCAGCTGTTGCCAGTGGCCTTAAAGCACCATAACAACAACTTGAGCTTAACCTGTCTGGTTAAAGGACAGTGGAAGAGGAAAGCTTTGTTTTTCTGTTCAGGACTCTGCATTGGTTGCTAAGAACTTGAACTGGCCGGTGATTCAGCTGTGGCCACCTGTCATTTGACTGTGAATGGACTCATTTTCAGTGCTGAATGTCAGTATTTGAATAATTCACTTACTAAATGCAATATCTTAATTAAATACAGTTGCAGTAAGGATATGTGAAAGTGATATTTTGTCAATCAAGGATTTAAGTTATCTGCAGCCCTCACAAAGCACAGTAATTTGTATAATTTTCTTTGCTGTCAGTCATTTCGTGAGAGTAGGTGTCAGTTTTTTTCTGCCTTAGGGATGGATGTCTCATATTGGAAACCAACCCCTCATTTACATTTTAGAAGACTTGGCTGGTTTGTCGTAGTTTGATCCCATGGATGAAAGTCTGCTTCTCAGTCTCCGCCTGTCTTGGATAATCCTGCTAGTGTTTTCTTTCTTTCTTTCTTTCTTTTTACCCCTGTGAGCTCCACCTGTCCATCAGCACAAGTCACTCCTCCTCTTTCTCTTTCATTTCCTGTCACTTTCTCTCCTGAAAACATTTAGAAGAAATTGTTCTCTCAGTCCTCCCACTCTCCATCTCTTCATTGCTTACTGCTGTCGCCTCTGCCTCTTCGCTTCCATTAGGAAAAAAAAAATCCAGCTATTTTTTTTTCCTGTCATGTTTCCAATTTCTCCCCGTGTTTTCTCCCGTGTCTTCCTTTTCATCTTTGCCTCTGAGTCTTCTTCTCCCTCCTCTTTTCTTTCTCTACTCCTTTATTCATTACTAGTTCCTCGTCTCTCCGTTCCTCTCACATCCACACCAGTTTGATGCCAGTCTCCCGTCTCCCATCATTGTGCCAATTAGTTGACACTGCACACATTAAAACTGCTCACCATGGCAATCTAAATGTCTCCCTTGATGCTGGGTGATGTCACGTGCACAAAACACCCACAACAAAGTCAAACACCCATGCACAGATAAGAAGTAAGAAAAGACTTAGAGACGAGAGAGTGGGGGGTACAAGTATAAGAAGAATGAAAGAGACATTAAAGAACATATAATCCTAAAGGGGGAGGGGGCTGTCGCTTGGTTATTTAACAAGATCTTTTAATTCTAGTTAAGGGAAATCTCTGGTATCGGCAGACTGGGATCAATAAAGTATAATTTATTATCATTATAATAATTCTGGCGAATAAACATCCATCCTTTGACTTGAGGAGACAAAGAAGCAAGGACCAACTTCACTGAGAGACAGAAGAAAGAGGAGGATAGCCGGCCACACAAAAGCAAAAAGGAAGTGATGAGAAAAGTGACTCGGGAGGAGAGGTGGAATTGTTGGAGGAGAAAGACAAAGGACGAGGCGGAAGAAGAGGCGAGGAGAAATGGGGCGAGAAATGGCACAAAACAAAAGGAAATGGTGACACACATGGAAAAACATACCCTCCCGCGCTGTGAAAAATGCAGCCAGACACCTTTCTTGACAAGCAAAAAGCCTCAGGGTTTGGCCACGGTACTCTGACAATCAACGTCTCTCACACACACACATGTGTTAGGACAAAGAGATTTTACCAACAACTAATGTGATTGTACAGACAAACAGCCGTTAGTTACACTAAGAGAGGAGTATTAATGATGTAACCTTTCATGCCTCTGCGCCGGTTCTGTTTGTGTGTTTGGGTCGGGAGGTTTTGCTACCAGAAAGAACCAGGAGCTAAACTGCAGATTAGGACGGGTAGGAAGAAAGAGGGCGACAGTCAAACACAGCACGGATCACGGATAGAAAACTGACCTAACCTACTGCTTTCATGGAAAGAAAGAAAGAGAGAGGGAGAAAGAGAGAGAACGGGGAAGGTGGACAGAGAGCTCACCCACACACAGCAGCTGCTTCTCACATACACACTTAGTATTCCTGTCAGGCTCGACAAAGTTAACTACTACACACACAGAAACACACATAGTGTGTCTCCTGCGTCTCTACCGTAAACAACTCCCCTCCCCTCACCTCACAGCCTTTCTGACTAAAGGCAGGGCAATAAATTGGCCTTAGATTTATTAACTTAGCTTCCTACAACCTCCTGAGGTTTGGCCCATTAGCATGAGCCAAGACCAGGCAGCGCTTCTATTGACGGTGACTGTGAATCCAGAACAGCCAAACCCTTTAATGGACTGTAAAAAGGCATGGTAGAGCCAATTTCTCCAAAACAGAAGTCGCCAGAGCTCAGGGCTCTAACTCTTCGTAAGATATACAACTTTTATGACGGGCTTATCAATAAAAGGTTGGAATTTGAATCTATTCTTTCTGAGGCCTTGGGTGATACTTTTCATTTTATGTCCATAGAAGCCATCTATTCGATGCTGATTCTACAACAACACGTAGTGCAGGCTTTAGACCGTGACTAAACTCCTGCAGTGGTACTACTCCCCGATAAGTTATCCATAGCTGTACACAGTGACATCATATACTTCAACACAGAGACTGAACATATAATGTCACTCGCAGTCAAACATACGAAGCGACACGCAGAAAGAAGCAGGTGTGTCTAGTCGTACGGAGAGAGCTCAGAAAGCCAGGCCATCCATCATCTGCTAACATTCATCTTCCCTGCTCTTTAACTTCACGTGTTAGCCCCCGGCACAATCACAGGAACACAAACATGAAAACACAAACAGAAGTTTGGCATGTGAACAAAATGTGCTTCTATTCTCATTATTCACACCTGTTTCATTCAGTGGCTTTGCCTCCATTTTCTCTCCTTGTGTCAACTACCTAAGAAGATCTGAAACCGTTTTTTTTTTCCCTGTTTTTTTGAGGAAATGTCCTCAAATCTTGTAAAAAGGCCAAATGTCCACAGTATCAGTCAGTGGTGTAGTCACCGACTTTGACAGAGACAAACAGGCCGACATGTTTTATGATGCTGTCACTAGCACATCTTGGAGGAATCAGAAGAGGGGAAAAACAGGAGCAGTGGATGAATGAAAACAGCAGGAATAAAGGAAAGGTACTCCTCCTCAGTTCATGACAGGATCAGGTGGAAGGGAAAGTACATTTTATGGAGGCTGATTTTCTGTTAACATAATGTGGCCGTGGTAATAGATAGTAAGTCAGTCGGGCAGTGTTAATAGTGAACATACCATTAAATGCTTCTGTGCATTTTATTTTCCAACTGATTACAGCATTAATAAATGTTTTTATAGTTGTATACGGTGAAGGTGAGCTGAACAGTTTAATCAAAGGTAAAAACCAAACTGGAACTGTCACTGACCACACAATACAAATACAAACAGGACAGTACAAATGACTACTTTCATTATATTTCTATTGTTTTATTCAGCTCTGATCAGCAAAGTCACTTTGAACTACGGTTCAGCTAATAGAAGCCAGACAGAATACATGTGTGTGTGTGTGTGAATGGCATGCAGATGGTGGGTGTGACAGAGCAGGATGTTAGGGACGGGGTGAGGTGGAGGCAGATGATCTGCCGTGCTGACCCCTAAACGAAGCAGCCTGAGGAATATGGTTAACACCTATTTAACCTGTAGTTATAGACTTTGGAAACTACTTAAGCACCAGTGTGTCCAAAGCTTTCCTGTGTTGAAGATGAAACACAAACTCCCGTCTTCTAACAGTTATTATATTTATAATGTGAACATGTGCATCTCATTACAAATGATCTAAAACGTGCATCTGTCTCCCTGCTCTCTTCACAGGAAACCAAAATCAACTGTGTCCGCCTGGCAAACAAAGGTATGAACACTCTTCCAGTGATGCTCTCCGTGCAACTAAGGACAAAATGATTTTATTTTACTTTCCACTGTTTAGGGAGGTTTATTTTGAAGCTAAGCCCTTGGACAGTGTTACGGTGTTGTGATGAGATGAACAAACACACAGACACACACACACACACACACACACACACAGTATTCCAGGAGGCAAACCCTCAACCTTCAGCTCAGGAAACCCTGCATCCTCATCATGTTATTGTGCATGATTCTGTTGCGTAACCTTGTCTGTCCATCTCTTTCCTCTCAGTCTTCCTCTCTCATTTCCTCTTTTTCCATCTCATGCCATGTTGCTCGTCAGTGTATAAGGTGGAACACCGGGGTCATTACACACGACTGACAGCCTTCATTATAACCACTGATGGAGGCTAAAGCGTTAGCTCCGCGACCTGTTTCATCGTGTTCTGTTTGGCTTTCCCACTGCCTTTTGTCTTTATTTGCTGCTCATCTCCACAAAATACACCCATTTGTGTGCCAGACACTGTGCTCTGAAAGCTACTCAGCTTATATTGATTTTCCTCACCTTGCCTTTATTTTTTTTTAGCATTTTTTTCTTCAACTGCATCAAACATTGATTTGATTTTTTCCCCATCTCCCTTTTCTCTTCTCCTTCTCTCTTGCCATCTTATTATTCCTCGGATGTATCAAGCATTTATTGCTCATTTGTGAAGGTTTCTCTCTTTTATGTCATCTTTTTTATCTCGCTCTCTCCATTTCCAGACTGTTTTTGTGAGTGGATAGTACCGTGCGTGGTCTACATTGTGTAGACACTGCTCTCTGTTTGTCTGCATGTATGTGTGCTTGGGAAAAGACATGCTGTTAACTTTGTGGCGGTCTGTCAAATTTCTAAGTGCTAACTTTTAAAATATGTAGGATGATCTGCATCAAAGCAAGCTTGAAGTGATTTTGGAACTTGGGACTAATGTGCAGCGTTCTGAGGCAATGCAGAGGGCAAATGCTCAAGACTAATTTTGTTGCAGTAGCTGCCATCCACTCATATTAGTTGAGCTTAGAGATAAATTCCATGTGCCTAGTTCAGTGTGTTCTAATCGGTGAGCTCAGTTGGGATAATTGTTTTAGTTGAAAAAGAAAAAAAAACTAAAAACAGAATGGAGGTTTAGTTATGTGATCATCTGGCACAAGCTCACTGAACAGACAGGATTGTAATGAACAGAGCAAAGAACAAAGAATCATGTTTTTGAACTGCAGTTCATTAAAGAGAAACTAGAGAATGACACAAATGTTCAATGATGACTGCCCTCACTGCGACCCAGAAGTATCTTTGACCCCTCCGGTCTAGAGCCGACTGAATGAGGTGGTGTCTTTGGGACCCCTGAGATGCTGTTAAAGCACATGCTATAACATACGAAGCAACTTCAGATCAATGCTGCATGCCAGACAACTGTTGATCTGCAGCCAAACATCAATACTATTTTAGCATAATATGTCTTGATGTCAATGACGTAGAAGATCCTACAGAGAAAAACACCTTTTTAACTTACGAGCCTTTGCCATATTTCATCGCTTCTTTGAAACTGACTGGGCTGTCTGAAAACCTGGTTCTTTGGCTTAATCAGCTGAGGTGGAATTCAGTCTGCGTTATTTCTAGCACAGGTAAAACAGTAGTGAACCAGACCCTTTGGAGGTCAGAGGTCAGATCTGTGTCCTTGTTGCACCTTTGTCACGCCACAAAGTTTGTACCGTTTCTTTCTTTCAGCCATTACTTTACATTTCTTTTCTCTTCCATTTCCTACTCCGTTATTTTTTATTAACCCGTTCAAGCCAGGTTGAGACACTCAACAGACCCAGATGTTAAACCCGAGCACCACATCTGCATTCACTGACTCATTGCGTGGTTAAAACACCTCCACTATCCACACATCTATTAGGCCTTTGTCCTATCTTCTGGCAGTAAGGCCCACATGTTGAGTACTAGTTGTCCTGATGATCTCAATGTTCCAGTGCTATCTCTCACCACTGCAATTTCTCTCCTCCAAGGCAGATCGAGCATTTGAAAACCAGTGAGATCTAAAGCATGATGAAATGGATAAAGAACATTATACGTCTTTTTTTCTTAGACCTTTTTCTTCTTTCTTTTCTTTTTTTTGTTTGTTGTTTGTTTTCTCTCTGTCCTCTCTTTCTCATGCTTTCCGGCGGGGACATGCGGCCCTTGGCCTTAGTGGTAATAGGTAGGGGACAAATAACAACGCCGTACATTCTAGTCATCCCAAGCGAAGGTGATTATTGCTTTAGAGGCAGAGTATTTTCTTCCCTATGTTATATTTTTCATCTCAGTACAACCATAAACACGACACAAAACCTGTTTCATTTTGGTCGTCCCCTGCCCTAAACCCTCCCCTGCTTTTCCTCCTTCCTTTCTTTCTTGAGCTTTTTGAAGGTTTTGCTCTTTTGTTTTTTGTCTCTCCTTCTCATCATCATCTTACTGCATTTGTTTGCATGTCTGCTCCGCTTTGACTGTCGCTGGCTGAATCTGAACCTGGTCTTCTCTCTGTCTTGCATGTCACACACTACAGTGAAACCACGCTGCTTTTGTGCATAGTCAGTAGCCTTCTCGAAAGGCCATGAACATCACTCTTCAACCCGACTGCAGGGAGTCATTTGGAAAAAGATGGCCGTGGTAACACAGTGCACTATGACATTGTGTAGCTTAGGATTTAACAAATGTGCACTTTGTTCAGTAGCACCAGACTTTAAAAATACTAGCACATCAAAAACCAAGAAATTATTGCCAAGATTTAATATTGTTGTGTGGGGCCTTATGAAAACATGTTTCAGTATAAATTAGCGTAGTCCGCTGCGTACTTGAACCTTTTACACACACTGTGTTAATGCGATTAATTGATGGTGGAACGTACAAAACCAAACTCCACAGAATAAAGACACACATTTGTCGCGGCTCATGCTGCACATAGCTAACCTGACCTCATTAGAATAGAAACGTTCATCACGCTGAAGTTAACCGCTTTCATGACACACTTTATATTAAAAACGTTTGAGGCTCCTTAACATCTGGTCTACCACCACTTTCAATGACGAACGGAGAAGCTGAGCATTGTTTATTGAAATGTGTAAAACCCACGCCTGTGCTAATCCTTTAAAGAATCTAATTTATCTATGCAGAGACGTGAATGTCAGTAAGCGATTCAACAATCAGAATGTTGACTTGAACAATGGGGATACAACAGGTAATGAGTCGCGAGCAAGCATAATGAAAAACCGCTGCCTTTGTTGAGAATATGAGATGAGTTCCCATGAACACAATAACGTTTATTGTCCTGAGGGAAATTGAGGTTGCAAGGCCCAGTGCAAGAAATTATGCATATCATGCACAGCTGCGGACACTAGTGAAATCCTAAATTGAATAAATACAGATTGTGTTCATGTAGAGCCTCTTTAACTCAATACAGGAGAATGCAGAAAGTCTCTAGGTACAAAACAGCATTTCATTTCAGCGTGGAACGTTTCAGAGTGATGCTATACCTACCCAAAATTTCCATTAGATATTAAAATATAATAAAGTAAAGAACGTTTATTCTTTCAGTTACTGTTCATCAATATTGATATAACTGATGAACAAATGTAAAGACGTGAGTGTGTAGACATAGACATAACTGGACTCGTTTTCTTGTTGGGCTGATGCTGATTTCACTGCTCGTTCAAGTAGCTTCTTCAGTCTGGGGAAAGTTGGTAGGAAACCACACATTGATTCTAGGTTAGTTTCATTTTCTATGATAATGGGATCCGTCACCTATCTGTTTAGCATTGGGAGCAGAAAGCAGCTGGTAAAGTCACTCTTTAACTCACTTACCACGATCTAAACACACGACTGAAACACATCATCGGTGGTTGAAGCTGAGTCAGCTGAGATCAAATGTCTGCTCAGAAAGCTTGCTGCATTACAGTGTAAACAACCAGATCTGCTGATGGTCTAGTCAATAGAACTAGTTCATCAAGGCTTGTTTTTGAAGGCAGCCCACTTTTTGAACAGAATAATATGAAAGTGAAATAAACACGGCCCTGGTCTCATATCACACTCCCTCTGTGCAGCACTAGCCAGGTGGCAGAAGTCCCACTTGGTTCATCTGTCCTGTTTCTATCCTTCAGAAATGCATATTTCAGCGGTTATGCAATGAGAGCAAATGAGTTTGCTTAACACTGAGCTTACACTGCATCTTAAATTGTCTTATTCCTTTTACATAACACATGAATCTGAATTTGCTAATTGGTGTATTAAACAGCAAAACTGGTCCTTTCTATGTTCTTTGCTGGGCCTTGATTATATGACCTACAGAAAGCTGCGTTGGGCCGAGGGACACCGTAGAATAATGATGAATTACATTATTAATGTCTGGGGCAGCGTGTTGGAATGAGACAGTTAAAAAACAAACTAGCTCACAGAATGATAAATGTTGTAGCAAAGGTACAAACCCGTTTGTGTTGCATCATCCGAACTGTGAGACTGCAGGGCCTGCAGTCTAAATGCACTTACACTATATCTTTGCCAGCTAGTCACCGGCTCTTTTGCCTAAAAGAAAATGTCTCCTGTCATTGTAGCAACAGTGCTGCAGAAAGCATGTCGTATCAATAAGTGGGACTAGCTGGTGTTTGTATGCCCTGCATGCACTTCAGCTTTTGTACTGTAGCTCACAGGAGCATCAAATCCACCTCTTGTCATCCATATACTGATATTACATGTCACCTTCAATTCCCATTACCATTAGCCCCGAGGTCGATTATAATTGGCGGTGTACAGAGTCGTGTTGTAACAGACTGAGGCTGTGCAATACTGATGCAACATGTGGCTCGCTGTGTGTGTTTGTGATGTGAATGTGCGTGACTGAACTGCAGACGTTGAGCACTGGAGGAATCATATCTGAATTATCTTTGTCATTGACCTGCACTACCTCACACATGCACACAGTCTTACACAAACACCCTATTCCTCCTACAATCTCCCTGTTTTCCTACCAGCACTAAGTGATGCCTGCTTGCTGCTTAGTGAGTCACTTTACAGTTTGAATTTGCAACCGATTGAGTCAGACTGTTAAAAAAAATAAAAAAAAAGAAAACAGAAAACTCCTCTGGGTTGCTGGTAGGTGAGTATCTAGAGGTGACGTGACATTTTAAGGGCACAATACCAGTCAGCTGTACAGGGAGCATGCAAGGTTTGACTGACTGCAGCTGGCAGAGAAACGTAGGAGAGTCTTTCCAGAGAGGAAAACAAAGACAGTCAAGGGAGAAGCAGATCAAAAACCAGGAGAGACAGAGTGACTGAACTCGACTTGAAGAAAGAAAGAGAAACGACACCTACAGATCCAGCAGCAGAGACAGACTCTAGCTCAAGGATCTTTGGTGTTCTTTTCTTCTATTTTAGCATTGTGTATGCAGACAGGTGTACCCGCCTCGCTCACTGTCAGACAGACCTTGTGGAAAAGTGTTGTCTTATGCTAAGTTCACCCTTCCAACTGCGCCATGAATTTTCCATCTGCTCCACAACCCAGTAGAAAGTGTTCGGTTGTCCCTCTGTAAATCATGAGCACCAGGCCATAAAGTCGTCCCCAGCATCTGGGTATAGCTAAAAAAAAGATGGGAAGGATGGGAAAACGTCCACGTCCTGCTCCTTTACGTTGCTGATGTTGAGCTGATGGTTGTCCTCACACCAGCCCAGAAAGCTACTTCTCTCTGATGATGTCTCCACCCAGAATGCATCAGTGTCATCAAAGAACTTCTGAAGGTGCCAGAACTCTGAGTCGTACCTGAGGTCTGAAGTGTGCAGAGTGAAGAGCAAGGGAGACAGAACTGTCCCATCGACAGCGCTCTGCAGGCGGACGTACTGGGAGCCCACACTGAATGTTCTTTTCACTTTCTCTCCCAGTAGTGTGGGGCAGATGGTGTTAAATGTGCTAGAGAAATCGAAAAACCTAATCCTGCCTGAGTCCCCAGGCTTAAGACACTGGGACATGGTACAGGGTTTCAGCAGCCCTTAAGTTCTCTCCTCCCCTGATCTGCTGAGATGCTCCTTCCGTGGGTGGTGGGAGGGACGTATGAAGCTGTAATGGGGTTGAGGTGGAAGTGTCTCGGAGACCCAGCTTGGAATCTATTACAAATTCCCCTGGCTGCGGCTCTTATAGCCACTGATGGTCCTCATGCCCCTCCACACCTCCCTTGTGTTACTGTGCTGATGGCTTTGTTCCAGTTTCCGTCTCTGATCCTGACGGATGGCACTCTTGGGACCCTCCCTGTCATCAGATCAGAATGCTCTCTTCTTCTCATGCAGGATGAATTTAATGTCCTCGGTGACCCAGAGCTTGTTGGGAAAGCAGGGAATTGTTTCTGTGTACACGTGTGTGTCCACACAGAGCCTGATGTTATCTGTGATGCGGTCAGTCAGTCAGTCTGTCGATGTCCTCACTGTAAGGCCTGCAGAGAGTGCTACTGCTGTGTCAAAGAATCCCAGTGGGGGAAGTGTTTCCTCAAGGCTTACCTGATGAAAGTCCCTGGAGATAATAAAGACAGGACGTGTGGTGTATGGTTTGCAGAGCTGCAGAGACTGTCTTAAGTCAGACGGTGCACCAGCGTTAGTGGATGGAGGAATGTAAATGGCAGCAAACATGGTGGAAGATAGGTGTTTGACCCCATGTGTGACTTTGTCAGAGATTAAAGTTACTCGTCTTTTCGGTATTTTACTTCCTGCTCCTAATTGGCTGTTGCACTCAGTGTTATGTAAAGTGCACGATGTGTTATGGACCATGGAACACAGGTCCTATTGATCCATTCAGGATCTATATTAACATTATATGTTCTGTTCATGTTATTGCCAATGAAGAAATGCATATGATTGTTGGTTACTTGGGCTTCACTGTGTTCCAGTGTCATATCCCCCGACACTAAACGTCTGCTACAATGTTCATTTACTTTACTGCGACCCACAACTACCAGATAATAAGATTTCATTAGAAGGAATTCTGAATTTTACAATCCATACTCCTCAGAAACAATTTATTAAATATACATAAAACACAATAATTTGTCTTGAGTTTATCACTGCTGCAGCTGTGACTGTGGCTTTTACTCTTCTTTGACACAGTTTACAAGGCTTGAAGCAGCAGTTTGTTTAGTGGTTCTGAGATCATTTGGTTTTTAGTGTAAACTCACTTTATATTTTTCCTCTGCACATTTGTTGGAAGTCATTCAGAATGAACCTTTTTGATTCTAGGTTGTTTTTATTTGGATCTTTTTAACCTCAAGGCCTCACCTTCCTGCCGGCCTTTGTGCTTTTGTGAGCTTGCAGCAGCTGTGTCCCACCACGTGCTTCACATTCACCGTCGGTTTCGCTGCCTTGTCAGAAACACATTCCCTTCAGAGTGGGAATCAAACTATTGTGTATCCCGATAATTGATTCGGTCATCGCACAACATGTTGCATTGCAGTTGGAGATTGTATTTGGAAAACAGGTACAGCTGGGATATAGAAGCTGTCATGTAGCTGTCAGCAGGAGCGAGGGTGGATGCTACATATTGTATAATAAGCACACACAAACACTCATAACCATTGAACACGTATATCAAACAACAGTTATACTAAAAGCTTTACTGGTTTCTGCGCATTGATTCCAGATGAGGATTATTCATGAAAAAGTCGATGGGCAAACATCAGCGATTAATGATGACGTCACTCAACCTGCTTATTGTTAAATAAAAGTGCTATAGTTCAGAGTTCTGTCATATTTCTGAAGCTAAAGGTTTTTTATTCTTCTCCAGATGGTCAGCATTTCCATAGGGAAGATGATGCAAATCCCCAATATAATACTCACACATATACACATATATATGCCTGTGTTAACACCCCCTCCAAACACACACACACACACACACAAATCTCTGCAGAGACCAGACGATAAAGCATTTAAGTCGGTTTAGTTCTTAAAAGCTCTAAAGTACTTTACTGAACCGTGTCCTGCTGACCTTAACATTAATGTCAACATTAATGGAAACTGGTGTGTGTCTGTGTGCGTAGTTGTGGGGTGCTTCGTTATTTACTGTTATGGAGACTAAAGAGATGCTAATCCATCATCCTCTGATCACATCCACATTCAAACACACCTTCGCCATCGCACTCAGGCCGGTTGGTGTATGCACAAACACACACATGCCCACACAGAATCAGAGATGCGAAAAAGCAAATGTAGGTGTATATATGCGCAGATGAACACACACACACACACACACACACACACACGCTGAGCGCTGCTGCGGCATCGTTCAGATTAGTAATCCTGTTAAACACACTCAGCCATGCTAACGCTAATCCACAGAGGATGCACCCCACAGCTGCTGACAAACAATGCCTAAAAGCTAAACCTGCACATCAACCCTAATCTAACACACACACACACACACACACACACACACACACACACACACGCTCACATAGCCTGCAATACCAACACAGGCAATATGCTTTAGCTATTTAAACATCTTTGCACATGCGCACACACACAATGCAATAGCAAATCCCCAATGTAGGCTACACTTCATCAACAGACCTTGTTCATTTATTTTCTACACAGACTTGGCCACAGCAGACAAACGTCAAAGTGAAATAATGATTTGTCCGCACACACACACACAAGCTGCACCCACGCTGCAATGACGCTCTGTACCTGTGACATGCACACACACACACACACACACACACACACAGAGAAGCAGTGCTCTGTATGCCATTCAGGGCTTCTGCAGTGCATTGGTAGCTAGGAGAATCAATCTCCTCTCAAGTTGGATGAGATTATATTTTTAATATCTTTGTTTTTACCCATAATTCGTTTCTGATAATTTAATCATGCATTGCAGGGAAAGGAAATACAAAAAGCAGCGAGTTGTATAAATGAAAAGAATCTTACACAGTTGAAGACATTCCGAGTCTCGGTGCTCATGTGTATTCAGGAATTCAGGAAGCTCTTGGGGATTAATACATTTTTGGTGCAATCTATATCATCAGCCGCCCACTGTTGTCACTGTTACAACAGCAAACACTAAGGAAGTCTCCTTTAATGCGTTCATCATTTTTCTATTCTACATTATTATCGAAGCTTTTCCACGTATGTGAAAATCTAAAGTAATTGGATTTTTTTTTTATTTAGACAACATGTTCTCTCAACTTTACACTCTGAGCTTATAGAATATTATTACCTGCCTGTAGAGAATACTTATAATATGATGACATAATATATGCACCTATTGATACATTTCAAAGCTCATTTCATATTTCTGGTTTATGCATATTTTCTTGGTAATTGTGCATATATATTCATTAACTAGAAGATGTTTTTATTTTTCCTGTAGTTGCCAGTAACCGTGATCGTCGTCCATGCCTACAGTCCTCTCCTGATACAGCCCATTTCTGGAACTGAGACAGCAGTTATACGTCTAAAACTGATATTTCATCTCTCTGGGGAGGATTTTACAGAAAATCACCACGCTACCCGGTGTGCCCCTCTTTACTGAACTTTTTACGTGACATGTACAGATGAGTTTGGCAACAATGCTGATTCGCGGACAGAATAATGTTCATTGAACAGTAACAAATTCCTCCCGCAGTCTCCCAAACTGCAGACTGTGTATAGAAGTATCACCTTGCCAAATATGCAGTTTTGATACGAGGCCCCTCCCCTGCTCCAACTATATTTTTAGGGCTGATACGTGCCAAGAAAATAATACCCACGCCACCTGCCAGTACTGGTGACAAGACAGCAAGATGGATCCGTTAGTTGTGCATACTTACAGGCCACCTGTTGGCTGACAGTAACAATACGATAATAAATGAGACCACATACACCATATTGTGTTTGCACCAGTTGTCAATCAATCCTATTTCACTCTGTGCAAGTTTATTACATCTGGAAATTTACCCTCTTGTGCCGGAAACAGTCTCATTAGATCGCTTCTCATCTGGCTCGGTCAGAGTTCGCCTGATTGGCTGCCCGAGCGAGCTGGCCAATCCTACGAGTGTTAAATGGAGCTGAACCCGTTGTCAGACGTGGCACGCCACTGTTACATCATGAACTGTTGAACCCAATCAGCACGTGGGCCAGTGAAGTGTGAACAAATGGGGTCGCGCTGTAATGTGTCAGGTGATACACATTATGGATCCCTCAGGGGAGAAATTGAGGTTTAATACACCTGTGGGGTGATTACCAGGGCACAGAGGGGGAGATGTGTGAACTCGCCTCTTGTATGATCACTCGAGGCTCTCAGAAGTGTAATGCATTTGATAGACACCGACAAGCTGCAATTCACGCTCCCGTACAAGTCTGCTGATGACATGGCTACAGGCTGTCAGAAAAGTGTCCTTCCTGGATCATTCTGCGTGTTAATGGGACAAAAAACAGCAGGATCACGACTCCCCTGCTACAGGAGAGGCCACCACAGGCAGCACAGGTGTGAAATACTGAATTGAAATAAGGTTGGTGCAGATGGTAAAGCTCTTTGCAGGGACGATGGAACATGAAGTGATGTGTGGTTAGTATGTTTAAAGTGTGCGGCAGCCACGTGGTAATTCATTTCTACGTGACATGATTTGTGTATATTGTGTGCGTAAATCATGTGAGCTTTACAGAACTGTTTTATTCAATAGTTTAACATAAATAGAAGTGATGAAAGATGTGGCCTGGTAGCAGAAGATGGCAGGTTCAAAAACCCCGTCTGACTACCGTGCGCTCAGATTTGAACATGAAAACATGTTCCAGGAAAAAGTTTCTCTGAGCACATTCCTCACCACCTTCGTCGCGTCGCGCTCTTTGTTGTTTTTCGTGCAGTGGACTTATGAAGACGGGACGGAATTCAAATGCTGCCCGTGATCGGGTTCCAAAGACTGTGAAAGTGTTGTCACTGACAGCATTCAGGAGTTTGTAAGGAAACATCTCAACACTGTGGCAGCTATTACAGAGCGTGCCAAGGTTAGACACTTAAACCAGGAGCTCTGTGGACTCCATCTTGTGTTGTTATTGCAAAGGGGGTGGGGGGTGGCGAAGGTGAGAGAGAGACAGGGGATTAAACTGAACTCCCACACAGCAGCGTTACTCTATTAATCGCCTGTCGTTGCATATGAAGGTTATAACAAGAGGCTGCTTGGTGCTCGTCTGTGAGAGAAGCGGCGTATTCATGCACAGGATCCCAAGGTCGTCTGCTCGAAGTGCTCCTTGTCTTTCTCTTTTAAGTCTTTTCTTTATATGAACTGTTCTGTTAGATTTGATGTAACTCATCTTCTAACACTCACTTTTTAATATTCATCACCTACGCATCGTTAGTGATAGAAACTAGCATGTTGCTACTTTTAGGAACGTTCATTAATGTGCATTGTCCTTTCCAATAAGTTGAAATAAAAAATGTCTTCCAAGGGGTTACCCCCCCATTTACCTCTCTTTCTATATATTTTAAAATGTATTTCTTTTCCTTGTTGGATTTTTATCTGATTGTTTCTAACCTCTCTACTTCTTTTCGCTTTTTGCTTTGGGTTATGTGACCCTGACTGCTTGCATGCACCCTCCCACAGAGAGCAGCAGTTGGATTATTGGTTTAGTTAGTCTACTTTTCTTACAGTGGCATATCTCCAATAGTGCTGATAGTGTGTCTTGAACCCGAGATGGTGTTGGGGGAACTCTCCACACGCTTTCAGTGTGATGTCAACATCAGTGTTGTATGAACTCTTGAAATCTTCAAAGAGTGGGTCAAGTTCAGAGGTGTTCAGTATAACATTTAGTATTTGTGAAGAAAACTTATATTACATTTTTCTAAATCATCTACTACTTCACCTCAACCGGTCGAGGCAGATGGCCGCCCACCTTGAGCCTGGTTCTGCTTCTGTTAAAAGAAGTTTTTCCTTTACTGTCTCCTTGTGCTGCTCAAGTGGTATTGTTGGGGTGTTTTTTTTACATATGTAGTTATATTCCCTAAGGTCAGTTAGAAGCTCGTGTTGTACTGATTTGTATGGTTTAACATTTGGGAAATCACTGTCACATTCAGTATGTTCTCGTCACTGTGATTCAACGTCTGCACTAAAAAGCACTCGCCTTTTCAACAGAAACTACCTGCAACTACAAGGCAATTGTTAAATGAAACAAGAAAAGCTTTGTTTTGAGTTCCACAGCTGGGAATATTTCCATTATCGAGGATTCAGGTGATGTCATCGGGAGGTGTTCTGGAGCAGCATGTCAATCCAAGACCAAGAACTCAGTATGAGGAGGATGACTAATGTGAATATACAGTACATGCTCTCTGCAAACTAGAACCCCAGGAAGCGAGTCCAAAATCAGTGCAGCCCCTTCATAAACTAAAGAATAATCCACCTAACAGTTAAAATTCATGTTCCACCACTACTCTGCTATTTTACAAATCCAAAGTCAAACAAACAAACAAAAAATCCATAAAAACAAGTCATAGTCTAAGCAGCAATCAGGAAACACAGTACATCTCCTTTCTGCAGTTGGGTTGAAACGTCTTTCTTCTCATTAACTGTCTGGGACCCTCCCTCTACATTAACCATGTGTGATCACAGTGTTTATACCTGCATGAATAAGTAATATCCACCTCAGCCAGTCTGTGAATGTTCACCTGTACCAGCACATTTAACCCCTGTATGTGACAGGAACACCGAGCCCGTTCTGCATGTCTCTGTATGACTTTAACATTTGTGCATTGCTTGTGCGTTGGTCGGTTTTTACTGTTTTACGTGGAACAAAGTCAGGGGTCGTAAGGAAAGCTTGTAGCTTTGGAATGATTGGCGCCCTCTGTCCCTCTTCCTCTATATTTATATTACATTTATTCAGATTGTTCAGTAACTTGTCTGGAATTCAAGGTGCCAACTTTTCATGGTTACAAGATCTCTGTTCATTCTTCCACATGACTCTATTATTGCTTGGACCCTCTCGCATGTTGCTTCTGAGTTGTGTTCTACTCTTTTCATTTGGATGACGTGTTTACTGTATCTTCACCTTGGGATAAAGTGTGTCCCGAATGATTTTGTTCAGGACTAACTTGTGTTGTGTGTATGCGAGTGAGTGTGTCATTGCGACTGATGTCTATCAAACCACCTGTAGTGTATGTGAAGTGTGTGTCTGCATGTGAGTTTTGCATCCACGTGTGTGGCCATTTCAGCGTATGACTGTCTGTGCCTATGGATTTGTATGTGGTTGCTTACCGATGTGACTATGTGCATACCTGTTTGTGTGTCTGTGTGTGTGTGCTCGTGTGTGTCTGTGTGTGTGTGTGTGTGTTTGTAGGTGCTTCTACCCAGGATTCTGATGCCATGGAGCCAGAGAAGCAGGTAGACAGCACAGTGAAAATGGCCGGTGTGATCGCAGGGATCCTCATGTTTATCATCATTCTCCTCGGCGTCGTCCTCACCTTCAAGCGCAGGTAAGCAACAGACCCAACGTTAGGACAGAGAAACGGCTCAAAGGTGAAAATATTAGTATAAACAAGCAGCATAGCCAAACTCGTAGCCTAGCAGCAATTTTCTTAACCCATAGACAAGACAGTTGGTAGCCTCTATCAGACTTCTGTAGTGCACTGGGAGCCACTTGGCCACATTTGCATCTAATGTAGAGCTGCTGTGTGGCACACTTTCTGGAAACTTTCTTAGTGTCTGGGTGCAGCAGATGGCGAACAGAGACGACAACTGTTGGCGTCTCCTAAAAAAGTGAAAAGACACCAGCAATGGCCATAACCACCAGCACAAGATAGAGGCTACCAATCATCTTTAGGACCAGTGAGTCATTTTTAACAGTTTGTACTCGAACATCTGCATCTGTTGATGATTAAAATACCTTTAATATCTATAATATAATGCATGAATAGCCTGACTGAAATAGTCTAATGGGCAGACCTCATGTGATTGTAAAATGTCCTTGTAGATGACGTGCAGGTAGAAATGCTATGTCAGAGCAGATGTACACGGCTAGGAGTTAGATGCTCACTTATACACGGAGAAGAAAAATGTCTCGAGGTGAAACGAGGGAATCAAACAAGACAGAAAATTGAATCCAAATGTTTTTCATTAGCTTTCAATGTCAGTCCACAACAAAATATAAAAATAAAATAGAGATTAGCATTCATCGAACAGTGTAAGTTACACACTGATTGCTATGATTGTGAAGGCCCCAAACCTTCACTTATTCCTCAGGGCAGTGTAAAAGGTCAGAGTTATGTATTAAATCTGTTGGTGTACTTAATTCTCTTGAACCCTTGAAGCCAAAATAAATAAGATGCTCCCGGATTTTGGATATCTAAAACCCATAAGAATAATCATAGTTATTATAGGAGACAAACTTCCTCTGTCGTTAACATGCACACTGGCTTGCCACCGTCACCTGCGTTTCTTTCTTTTACCTTTTCTAATTCTCTATGTCACTCCATCCATCTTCCCCTTCCTCTTTAAACCATTTGCATACTGCATATACTGTGAATTTTGAATAGGACACATATTTATTAGATTTTTTTGTGTGTAAACATTTTATGTGTCTGTGTCATTTTCTCACTTCAGATTGAAAACTTAACACGCAGTGTGTTAAAAAAGTTCTCAAATCTTTAGTTTGGGCTGTTTCAGCGCGACACATGAAAGGACGCATACTGTGAAACTTTTGTGACTACAAAACTAAGATCAGAGCCACGGGCAGGTGAAATTGGAAGCACGAGGATTACTTGGTCTGATTGCCTGAGGCTTTAAATCCTGAGACTTTTTTTTACAAGCAAACATCAGAATAAATAATGGTGTGAACACTGAACCACTGGGCTGTTTACAGAAGAAATACACAAATATTGATGTTGGTTTAATCGTTTGTGTTATTATTTCCAATGGAAATGATGCTGACTTTGCTGTGTATTAGTTTAGAAGTTTTAGTTTTCTTGTGGTAGTGAATTGTAAAATACTTTTTGTCTCTTGATTGTCTGAAGTGTCTTATAAATGACCCCCTTTTTTTTGCAATTGTACTGTACAGCAGAAATCATAGTAGAGGCTAAATTGTCACGGTCAGGACACCGCTCCAATCAGCACAATGTTTGGACAGTTATCAGCTTAAATGTATGAAGTAAAATAACAGTTATTTTACGTCTGTGATTAATGCAGCAACTGCAATTTTCATTACAGACTCTCTTTTATCAATTTTTATAGCATATCCATGCTCCCTGTGTGCTGTCAGGCAGCATGACTGACAAGGAAAAGGGTGATTCTTACAACATACGTCTATCAGACATGTTTCTGCAATGCAACATGGCCAAATGCATTGATGCATTCACGCACGTGCCGCAATTACGCACCCACACAAATGTCATGCACGTTAACCTTAACTGTATGTTAGTTTTAATGCCTGTTATTCCTTTATTGTGAGGATTATGTGAACTTTTTCAAGAAAAACACTAAACATTCAGACAAGGAAACACGCACAGAAAGTTTCACTAAGAGGGGAAACTGGCTAATCTGGATGCAACATCACATATATTTCAAGTGAATAAAGGAGGCTGGGGAGTCGGGGAGTGCACGGGGTCAGTTAGCAATGCTAATGAGCGGCTAACCCGGGCTAACAGAGAATACCCTGAACACCAACAGGATAAAAATCCATCACAGCCAGAGGAGGAAAATGTGAGATGAGACTAAAAAGGCAGGAATAGGTAGAGACTTCAGTAAAAGGTGCAGCTGGGGCATACAGGAAAGAAGAACATGAAGAAGTGAAAAAGTGAAGGAAGGAGGAAATGAAAGAAATGTGAAAAATCAGAAAACAACAGCTCTGGTTAACTTGGGGATCAAGTGGAAATGCTAATTAAATGCTAACCAGAATAACAGGGCATACCATACATAAAAAGGCCAATTAGAGGGCAAACACCACAGCGGCGGATGCAGAGAAAGAGAGAAAAGACACCGATGCAGAAGGCGCGAAGGAAAAGAAGGAAGTGGTTGAGATGCTGCTCAGATATTTAGTCTTCTTCAGTCAGACGTAAAGGTCCCATACAGGTCAAATGGAGTCTTGGAGTACATATGAACGTTTGCCAGAGAGAGGGAAAAGCCAAGAAGAAATGGAGATGATCATGACACGAGGACGAGGGTAGAAAGAGAAAACGAATGCTATGCTGCACCGAGGAGAAGGTCCGGAAGATGGAGCGGAGAGAAGAAGATGGTGAAAATAAAAATGTACAGATAAAACAAATAAAGGAAGCACACGGAGAAAGCTCTTAAAACAGAATTAATCAAATGGATGCAGACAAATGGATTCGGACAGACTGAAATTCACCATATCATAGGCAGTTTTCCGGGGTCATCTATATTTCATTGCGCACGCTTTAGCCAGCCGTCGGACCAGCAGAAAAACTGCCTTTTAAATCCAAAGTGTTTTACATGGCTCTTAGTGCCCATAAATTATTCTCCGGCAAAACTTTTGTAGGACATTAAGTGTGCACAACTGTCCAATTAATCTTTCACAATGCCGTTACATATGTTCCAAACAGACTTTATTTTGCGAGGAAGGCCAGGGGATGTTGCTGATAATGCCATGTAAAAGCGAAGAACACCGGACATGGCTGAAGTCTTAATGGGGATTTGATGTTTCTTCAGCCAGGTGGCCCTCAAGTGTTCATACGGCCAGCACCAGAAGACACACGTTGCAGAAAAGTCATAAATCATTGATTTAAGTGAAGCTCCCGAAACACAGGCACAGGTTGGTGCTAGAAAAGCAGGTTCCAGCAGACGTCATCCAGAGAAGGAGATATATGTGAAATGTGTTACTTTCAGTTCATGACCCTCCACCAACCACTTATACCTTTAAAATCTGCTCCAACTTCAATGGCTTCAATAAAATGAAGAAAGTAGGAGAACTGCACCTTTATTTGTGAATGAATTAAAAAGCAGAGCTCCATGAAAAGTTTACGAGTTAAGACTGTGCAAATATACACACGTGTGGTATCACAGTACAAATGAGTGGAGGATGTGTTTGTTCAGTCACACATTCATATTAGAGTAAATACGACTACACCAAAATACGGATCCAAACAAACACGGGGGCAAACATGAAGCACAGGGTATGTGACTGGTGTGTGTGTGTGTGTGCGTGTTTTCCTCTGTGTCAACCTAATCTGCCTCGTGTAGACATGACTCCAACTCTCCGCCAAGCGCCGATTGCTTTGTTTGTTCGTGTGCCTGGATGTAAAGTGTGAGTGCCGTATCACCATCTGTATGTGGGTGTGTGTGTGTGTTCCCTGATGGCCAGATTCCCCTTAGGCAGCTGAAGCCAAAAGCCATGGATTGTTACACACTTGGGATGGCTGAGAGAAAGACTCAGCTCCAGATGGGTCTGTGGACAGAGATGCTCGCTGACACCGACACGTTGCTCTCGGCTAAATATTTTTCTCATCACTTGGATTCCTCAGTGTCCTTGATGGTGACACTCGCTTTAGTGATTCGTCCGAAATACTCCTCATCGTTAAGTTTCCAGTCTCCAGAAGTTTCATTCAACCAGTGGCACGATCTTTGCTTTTCTGGCCTAAACCTAATCTCGTGCAGGACTTCCTTCAGATTACAAATGCTTCAAAATGCAAAGCAGTTAAGTTGCATGGAAACAGGGCTGCAGTAGGAGTGGGAAGAAACAGGAAGGTTGCTCTCTTACTGCGACCGCCAAGGTGCTGTCTTTAAGAAGCATTTAGGAGACATGCCTACTCTAATTGGGGTAACTGAGTTATGTAGCTAATTTTACAAGAGCACGGACGCACGAACAGCAGGAAAGGAAAGAAACAGGTGAGCGGTGCGAAACATCGCTAGGATCTGGCATTACTACTGCTTCCTAAATCACATAACATAATCACATTTGTTTCAGCATCTCTAGGGTTGTTAGCATATGCTGGATCATGCTCTGCACACATCCTCTGCCTCAAAGCAAAACTGATGCTGACCAATCGTTCTCCCTGTCTGCTGGCTCTGACCATTTTAACATCAGGAAGTGTAAAACCAGCGTCTCCTAAACATCCTTTAAACACCCCCCTCCCTCATGAAAAGTTAATACTTGGTGTAATCAGTGAACTGAGTGTTGCTGAACTCAGAGAGGAACGTGTCACTTTCCCAAACAGAAAGAAACAGCTTTACAGATGGATTTAACTGGCTCAGGCTCTCAGCACAGATCCATGCGCATCACTCTATGGTTAACGCTGGCAGAACCATTTCGCCGCTTTCTACTTTGAAGTCTGTTCTACCCGCTGCAGAAAAAAAAGACAGCGAGCGAAACTCTAGACAGATTGACACAGTGGAGTTTCCCCATCATCAGCCATGACAGAGCGTCTTCAGAGTCGGAGAAATGAGGGGAAAACGGATTTTCTCTGCACAACATGGATTCATGTCCACTCCCAGCTCCTCTTTGCACCGCTGTTGACTGATTGAACTGATGGATTCCTGTGTCTCCTCAGTCTTGCCTCCTGCCTGAAGTGTTCACGGGCCTTCTTTGAGATTTTTTTCACACCACAGAGAAGCTCTGGGATTTCTACTGTTACAGTTTCCATGTTTGGAACTCGTCACATCTTGATAACGCGACTTAACCGCACTCTTACCGAAAACCTAGTGAAGTCTAAAACACAGGCGCACTGTCGTGAGCGATGCTGTGGGAAATAAAAGTGTGGGGGCTGGTATATCCTTTCATGGCTGTCTAGACAACAGACAAATCTAATCGAGTCAGTTCTTCTCTCTCAGCTCATTTATGTTCACTGTTTCTTTCCAGATTTAGACACAAATGTGTAACAGTTAAATGATTAGCAGAAGGGGATTGTGAAAGTCACAGCCATGGAATAACAGAGAAAACAAGAGTACGAGACAGCCATGACAGTGTGTCTGTGCCAGAAAACAATAAAAGTAAGGCACAAATTCAGCCTGAGAGCAAAAACACTGCAGCGATTTTTACCACTCTGCAGAGAACCCCAGGAACGGTGGGAAAGAAAGCTGCAGCCTTTGTGATTCAGGTCTGAATATTGTTCTGCTGTGTTCAGAAAACTGCAAGAAAAGCCTTAGCACAGCCTCTCTGACTCGAGTCTCACGCCCTTTTATGTCTCTCTCTATCTTCCTGTTTCCTGTCGTTGGCTCCAACCCTTCCTGCCCCGTCCTGTACCTGCCTTGCCCTTGCTCCGATAGAGAGATTCACACGTGGAGAACTCTGAGTGTGGGGTATTGTATGTTTACTTCTAGACATCAACGCATCCACTCCCTCAATGACTTTCATGTTGCCTCTTCAGGCTTTCGCTAGTTTTCCAAATGTACCTGGAAAATGGATGTGGTATTTCCAAACAGTACTCATTAGTCCCAGATACACAGCAGACCCAGCTATTTGTAAAGTCTGTACTTCAGTCTGATTGTTTTCAAAAAAAAAATGTCTTCTTTGGAAATTTGTGCTGCCTTTTATTTTGAAAGACTATTTTCAACTAGCTCTAAGGAAAAACTCCGGCACACATGCTGTCTTACCTTTTAAAGGTAATAAAGTGCTGACAGTGTGCACATACATGTGGTAATTGCTGCAGTTCCAAATCTCAGAACTGCTGAAAAGAGCCACTGGATGTGCTGCCCTAAGCAACACTCAGAGATGTTTGTGGAAGAACACATCCTTTTTCTTCAAGAGTGCAGAACATGAAATACCTAATGTTTTAATCTCTGTGGCACGCCGTTTTCTCCAGTCTGAACCTGTTTCTCTGCTGTCGTGTCACTAAGTGGTTGAAATTTAGGTTTTCCTGTTCATTTGAGAATCCATTGCCAGTCATCCTTTCGTCATCGTGGTTAGCGCACACTCTGTTTCCCTCCATGGCTCAGCATTCATCTTAGGAATGAGTGAAGTTATACTGTTATAGGGCTTTTAAAATGGCCACAGGTGATGTCTGAAGACTTTATTTGCTAAACGTTAACTTTGCCTGGTATATTTCATTATGTATTTCAAGTCATCCGTGCATTTATGCTTCTATTGCATGCCGTGTGTGATCATTGCCATTACTTAAAAAACATTGTGCATCCATCATCTCTGCAGACTGTGATTGCATCAAAAAGTCCCATTTACTCTGTATGATTGTCCGAAATGTTCACTTGCTTTTGATGCAATGTCAGCAAATATATTAGATGCAGTTGTTCTCCCGTTGATAAATGGAAAGACAGACGTTCAGGTAGAGAAATGATAAAGGCAGTGTTTCAGGTGCTGCACATTTCTGTGATGGCAGCAGATTGGCATGATTAATTGCATCGCATCGTAAAGCAAACAGCCGTGCAGGAATTTGCCTAAATTTGCCAGATAGACGCCCCTGATATTAGAGAGGAATCTTACATCGCAGTGCAACTTTGTAGGGTGTCGAATTATGTGTTTAGCTTTGACAAACAAACCAGAGGTGGGTGATTAAGTGGGAGATATGTGGTAATATCTCGCTGAATGAAATATCTCCACCCACGCTGCAGTGGCCTCAAAGACGATCTACTCTGTGGCTGTCATGGAAGCTGTTGTGTTGGAGTCATTCATCTCTGATGAAACCCAGCCTGCATTCAAAGCTGCTTAAACACACAATGTATTTCTGTGAGAGCTTAACTTTACATGGTAGACATGGGTTGTGCTTTGATTTATGGCCCCTCAGGCACGAGGTAAAGGTGTGAATTCCAGATTTCACACCTTTACCTCGTGCCTGAGGGGCAGTCTGGGTAGTGCCCGGGTAGTTTGACTACCCGGGCAGTCTGGGTAGTCAAACTCAGCCCACTGACTAAAATGACTAGAGACGTTTGTCCTCCATGTCAAAAAAACAAATGTACACATCATTGCACATGGGTTCATCTGTGCCTCAACCCAGAGGCAATTACACATTTGTCTGTTGCATTTATCGAGAGCTCAGTTGTTGTAATCTAACTGCTACATAAAGATGTTTTTAACCCCCAGAAAAAAATCCCACAATTACTTTTCTTGATTTCTGTGCTTGAGGATTAAGGGGTTGTTAAATTCACCACTATGACATGTGACTCATTAGGAAATCAAAAGAGTTTCCCGTAACAAACACTGAGGACAGCTCCTGGAAAGCTCCTACAAGGCCAAATGGTCTAGTTAACATGCTCGTAGTGGACTCACAGACTACATGAATACATCCACACACATTAGAGTTCTGAGTGCTTCATGCTGACAGATGCTACATTTGTACTTATTCTCAGATAATCTGAAAGCGTTACCACGCACACACAGACCCACACACACACACACACACACAATCAGATGGACTCGACCCCCCCATTCCGCAGATGTGACACGTGGTTGAATAATGGACTCGGATGCTTGCTGAGATAAATGCTTGATGGTCCACTTATGGCGTGGATGCACTGGGTGATGGCCAGCCATTCACAAACACGCGCACATATCAACGGGTACACAGAACAGAAACGTTATCTACAACCTCACTTTTCTTAATGCTGCCGCAGAGTACAAACCGTGTGACGCGACTGATTGACATCCCTCATCCTCTGATGCACGTTCCAGCAGTAGTGTCATGCAGCTCGTGAAGTAGGCAGAGACGGATGCTTTTCCAATTAACCAGGCAACAATTTACTTGTCACAACTCTGAAACACAGCTGAAGCATGTCAGGCATTACTCAGAAAATCACCTGCACTGCACCGTTACCAGCGTGACAGAGGAGATTTCAGAAGAATTTAATAGATGAGAACTTTGTTTTGACATATAGCCATGGATTCATAATTATTTTCCGCCGTACTGCTTTGTGAGAGTGTGTGTGTGTGTGTGTGTGTGCGTGTCCATATGCTATGTTGACATCCGTCTTGTCACGCAGTGTTAATTAACTGGATTGTAAGAACGCTTGTTTTTTTAACCTGTTTATAATGCACCTCCATCCCCCACTCCTACTCTCACACAGTTCCTCATATTAAAAAGTTTGACGGAGATGCTGCTGCTCGTCGGCCAGGCCTGGGTCTGCCGTCTAAAAGGGCACATTGGCAACATTTGCATATGGACGAGAAACACACACAGCTGTGTGCCATCCATCGTGTCTATTGAATTGGACATAATGACGTGCTAAAAAGCCCTGGTGACAGCGCGCGCGTTCGGCAAAGGGCCTTATGTTCATGTTTCTGTGTGTCTGTACGTAGATGCCAGCCTGCGGGTGTGTGTCGCGGTGTCGATGATGACTGAAGGCATGCATGCGTATCAGAGAGAAAGTGTGAGTCTGTGCAGTGGATGAGGTATTTTTCATCCAGCTCAGCCTTTAGGAGAAAGAGAAGTGTTCCTTCAACTATATATGCGCCGCGTATGATAAACCGTAGCCATCACACTGTTGTTGAAATATTCTTGTGTGCATATTGTGGGGGGGGTGGCCAACACAACTAACGGACGCCCACGATAAGCTATGCATCACGTCCATAGTGAAATGTGTGTGTGTGTGTGTGTGTTCTCCAGCTGATAGTATTCATAGAAAGCCGTGATAAACTGCAGCCATCATATCATAGAGGAAATGGCTGCGCGTGTGCGCTGCAGAAGTCATTCATATGAAGCCCAGATAAGCTCCAGCCATCACATCCGAGTACAGGAGTTATGTTTATGAGCAGGTGTGTGTCCAAAGTAAATGCCATCCAGCCCTTATATGAATTCAGAGGTTTGATTTCAGCTTTTAAAGCGCACACAGACTCGGGAACAACTCATCCAACTTTTTTTCGAAAAATATATGACTACATGAGGCAGCTGTGACAGTGAGTGTCCACTGAATGAACTGATAGCTGCTGGTAGCTACATACGCTGTGATGGATGCATCATATCATCAGTAGATTTTCAGTTCCATCATGGCGTAACGTATCCAGAGGTTCTGTTAATGCTATCTCTTCTTCAGCCTTTTTTTTTACTACCTCCCTCACACACGCAACCTGATGGAGTTTTTTTTTTTCGTCTGTGCTGTATTAATATTTATGACCAGTTTTAATGGCTATGGCTTTCACAGCTGGCCTCTCAAAGTGTCACACTTTATTAATATCATAATGACAATGTCAGCAGCACCCTAAAAGATGGCTGTGTGCGTGTGTGGGTGATTTTCTGGTGTCAGATACGTGTATAAAAGAGTTTCTGAAGAAAAGGTGTGTCAGCGTTCTCGCTTCTTTCTCTGGATGGACGGATGCAGTCTGCAGTGGTAGTTTGTGTGAGGTCTGCTCTTCTGTAAAAAGGAACTGAAATATTGATCCTAGTCATGCTTGACTTTTCCCTCGTATTGAAACCCAGTCTAGTACGGTGTGTGTGTGTGTGTGTGTGTTGTGTGTGTGTGTGTGTTGTGTGCCCTTAGATATTACGAGATCCCAATCTCTGGCCTCTCACCAGATGAGGAGTGCATGCCAGGGGGAAAAGTTGCCAGCGCACCATTCGAGATTCCGCTGGGAGACCAGTACCACAAACAGACACACACACACACACACACACACACACACACACACACAGCCAGACGTGCAGGAATGAGCGAGGTATCGATCAGAAGGAATAAATGTTAGAGCTTCCATATAAAGCAACAGCTACATTGAGCTTTTATTTTGATGATTCATTTAGAAATATGATAATATGAAACATGATGATAATAATAATCAATGCATTTTATGTCAATCACACCAGCGTAGTCTTCTAGAAACTAAGGAACCATTTCTCCCTCTGTTTGTTTCTCTTCACTTTTTGTCCTTTGCTCCTGTCATTCATCAGCTTCTATCTGTCTATCCACCGGCCTGTTGGTGATGGCGGCAGCAGTTGTGCACCTTTTTTTTGAATTTCTCTTTTCCGTACAGACATAGCCTAACTATTACAGCGTGTATCACTAGACAATGATGAAGGTTAAACTGAGGTTGGCCTTTTTATTCATCTGTGACTGACCTTGTTACAGTATATCTAGTGGCTCCCGTGCTCCTTGCTAACACATTAACACATATTATGATGACGCCAGCAGCCGCGTACAGGAGCAGCTTTTAATCTGAGCACTGATCGTGTCGTAGTCGATAAAGACACCGAAGACACAAAATCATGTTCATTTCCGATGCACAGATGATAGCGTTACTCTTTTTAACTTCCTTGACTCCTCCTCGCAGCGCACAGCTGGAGTTCGCCGGTGATGGCAAACCTCTGCAGCCTAACATTTTACCGTCGCTCCGTGGAATCCTCTTCAGACGTTGTTGGTGTTTTATGCTGCATATTAAAGACCTTTAACAGCGGCCTATTGCTACGATGACAACACAACACAAACCAGCTGCTATGCCTCAACATAGAGTGTATTAAAGGGTTAGTGTGGAGCAAGAGAGCCACTGACGGATGAATACTAGCGCTTAACTGTTAACAAAGATCCCAGTTATTTTAAAAGGTGTTATGTAATATTTGGGATGAGTGAACCCATAGGGCTCCTTATCACCTGTAATTTAGTTGATTCATAACTAACCACTTCACAGCCGACGTGCAGTGGAATATATGAGCCAAAAATTCTCCCAGCCTGTTTCTGTAAAGCTTGATATTGACTGGACGGACAAAGAGAACAAAAAGTCGGCACATGAGCAGACAGCTGGACTGTCAAACTGTCAGGTACACAGGCAACCACTTAGCCTTTCTAAATGTTTTATGGAACAAATCCAAGGAGGCAAAAAAAGTTCTCCCGCGAGGACACGTGCAGCAGTTAGATGCTTATGAAGGTGGATAAGAAAGAGAAGGGAAAACCTGTAATCTAACGACTCAGAAATAATTTCTCATTCAAATCATGAACTAATCCAATGTGTTTGTCCTTCTTCTGGGTTTTTCTCTGTTTTCATCATCGGCCTCACCTCACCATGCTTCAGAAGACATGCTTATTCCTACTCTTATTACCTGTAAGTAGAGATTTCCCATCAGGAATAACTCCTGTTTCAGTCCATGACCTGTTTTTTGACTACTCATTTTTAAAGCTATCATTTGTTAAAATGTTGTGTTGTTTTTCTTGCATTCTGTTTGACTTGTTTTCACACTTGACCCCGTGATGAATTTGAGCACGCACAGTGATTGAATCTCCCGAAGACACCCGGCCAAAGTGGTTCAAATAAATACATCTGCCTCCGGACATAGTTGTATGCACATTTCACCCGTTTGTTTCCACTGCATGACTGAATGTTGACAGGATCACCTGCCAAAGATAGACACTGCCTGTGCTGCACTGACTCGTACAAATATGAAACCTTTATTAGCTAAACGGATCCTTGATCTTTGTCTCCAAAAACAACACCAGAAAACAGGATGTGACAAAACGAGGCAATGACTGTGTGATAATATCAAAAGCTGGTGATATGTGCATTTTCTTAGTGACCTTACTGTTGTGTCATTGATGGAGTGATAGAGAAGATATATCAGGCCAACTCGACACTTCCTGTTCCTCAAACGTGAGACACACTTAAATCCTGGAACTAAACACTCTTATTCACTGAGTGCACATAATATATGCTGGTTCTGAGAACAGCGGCCTGGGCTTCATTTGCGTTGTTTGCATGATCTGTCTCACTCTAACATGTCAGTGTAAGCTAGATATTTTCTGCTTATTAAGCAGATCCAATGATGAACTATTATAACAGTCTCATCATACAGACATGTAAGCACACAGCCACATTCCCCCAGGTACACACACACACACACGATACACGTTCAAACACTTTGTTGCCCCAAGCTCACCTACAAATCCCTCCAGAGAATTTCTGCAAATCCCTGCTCCTCCAGCTGTCTTCAAAGCATCTGGAAATTTCATCCAAATCAGCAGCAGGGTTCTAACTGAGCGGAACAGTCATCGCATGCCAAGACTTCTTCTTAAAACAGCCGCCCTGAGGCTGTCTGACCCCACCAGAAGTTGCTTCTTACTTTAAACGGAGAAGCTGACCCAATTAAGTCGCGACATCAGCCGTGTGGCTTCGCTTGTACCGTTTGTTTCAGCATATTTGAATGTTCACGCCCACGCGCAATTTCACATTCAGCATACAGACAATAGCAGCACCAAGACATACATGAAATTCATCAGCTCATGCTCACGTTTGGACATGTGGTTAAAACACATGAGCAGTAAAATGTAAAGTTTTGTTTTACTGTATAACATTTCATCATGTAAAACAGCTACAACCTGACCAGTACCTACGAGCCCCAAGGTCGGCGGTCTAAAAATATAAATGTGCCCTAAATTAATATCTTTAATAAAAACTGTAAGAGTCCAGAGAAAAATCAGTTGAAAGTCTGGTTGAAAAACAAAGCACATACACAGTCGGCTGCACATGCACATGTGTACGGAGACACAAACACATACAGCTATAGCCTAAGGATGTTTACTGTTAGATGAGAGATGGGTTTCAAGCCATGCAAGATTTCTGCAGTCCTGCAGTGTCTGTGTATTTGTTCTCTCCCTCTCTCTCTCTTTTTCTCTCTGCAAGCTCTAGCTGTCTCGTTCTCTCTCTCTATCCCCTGATCTCGCCTCCCCTTTGCTGGGTCTACCTCTAAATCCTGTAATACAACAGATGAAAGTTTGTTTGGGCTTCGCCCGCAGCCTCCTCTGGAGCTACCACTGTCATCCTGAAGTGAATGCCTGTCTGACGGCAGCGCCGGCTGGGGATGGCTCCGGGATATTTGAGCTATCTAGCTGCTAACCGACTGGCTGAAGCAGAGTTCTGTCAATCCCTCAACGAGTGAAACAAATGTCATTTCCCTTGATTGATTGGATGCCTTAAGGTTGCCCCCGTTGACTCACTCGGCTCCTACTGAAATAAATGCAATTCCCTGTACGTGCATCACGTTCCAGACAGTGGGAACTTATAATGGTTGTTGCGTGACTATCAGGGGTCCATATTCACAGCTATATTCAGCTTTTTGTGGTTGATATGGAATGAATAATTAATGCCAAATATTTATACTTCCTTCTCAGCTGACAATGCGTCAGCGCCTTGGGGTCTTAAGAATTACTACATTTTAACAGTGCAGACATTTAGATAGCAACAGTAAATAAGTATTTTAGAGCTAAATCTGCATCTTTGTTGCTTAGAGAAACCCAAAAGTGTCTCATATACATTACAGTACAGCTAATTTGCATGGACACATATGAATTAAGTAAATTGAAAATCATGTCCTTTCATTTGGGCTTTCAAAATGTTTGTTGAGAGAGATTTTACTCCGTGCTTTCTGACACAACTCCCACAGCGTGGATTGGATTGATGTGCACTTCTTACTTTGTAATGGTCAAAAAGGTCGAAGTCAGGATTTGTTCCAATGTGTCAGGCTCACGTTGAGGGATTTTCTTCAAATTTGGCCCAAATTGTGAATCTGTTGACACAGTTCTTGAGGCACATTGTCCCACTCGCAATTTCATTATGTATAATAACATCACACCACCGTGTCGTCACTGGTCAGTAGAGGCATACAACCGCCGTGCAGTTAGTTTGGTTTTTGTTGTGTTTGTGACACAGTAATTTGATAGACAACAGTGAAGATGCAGACAGGAAACAGAGAAAGAGGGTAGCTTCAGGATTATGCACTAAAAACTTACTTTCATACTTTTTCACTAATGATAGAATAATGACAGTCCGTTCATTTTGCTGAATTTGCAAATGCTCAACAATGAACTTCAGTTCAGCAAAGGGATACCCAGCCTTTGGAACATAAACCCTTCAGGCACTCATGACACCTAATATATCAAATGAGCAACAATTAAAATGCCAGTTCATTAAAGCCCCGCTTTGCTTCACTTTATTTCTTTTCCCCTTAAGTAAGTAATAGTACCACCTCTCAAACTCATCGGGGGAAGCTCTCAGCTCGCCCCCCTCCCTCCCATCAAAGAAAAGACTAAAACAAAAACCAATATATCCAGCACACTCACTCATCGTCGACACATCAAACGGCCTGCAATTAACATTGCTGGGGGAGCGAAGTAGTCCATGAGTCTCACCTGCTGGGGGTAACCTTAGTGGTTAATGAACTGCCGCCGTGACATTCATTAAAGACGGATTATGTCGCGCTCATTGCCACTTACAATATGCAATGAATTTGTCATTTAAATGAGTCCATTACCAAAATGAATGTGTGAAAGGTAGAGGTGTAGAGGAAGAGGGGGGAGGGGAACGAGTGGGCCTTTCGCTTCCAACAAGTCACAAGTTTCTGTCTGTTGCTTCTTCCACTCCTACCGTATCGCTGCTCCACTGCACTGACCCTCCTCCTGCCGCCTCCTTCTTCTTCTCTTTCCTGGATCCCACCCTTCGCTCTATTCTGTCGCCCTCTCCTCTTCAATCTCCTCGTTCTTCTCTCTCCATCTCTTGAGTTGGGCTTCGGTTTCTGCACTCACCTCCTCCCCCTCCTCGTCTCCGGCCCACTTTCTGTCAGAGTGCAGTGAGATAGCCAGGAATAGGCCACTCTAAGCTCCAATCACACAGGAGGTTTTGAGACCTCGTTGCCTGTAAATTGGTGTGGAGTAGAGCAAGGTTGAATCTGGGGTTGATGGAAGGAAATGATTATGGGAGAAATGTTGCCGGGCCATTCCTGCTTTTCCGTCAGGCACTTGCACTTTTGCTCTCTGCAACACCTTCATCTCTGTTTCCTTGTTGGTCCACAAGTTGAGCCTCTTTCTCATTTCCTTGCATTTGTCGTTTGTTTTATATTTTCTCTTGTTCGCCTTTCGCCCCCTGCTTCATCTCTGGTTCTATAATATTCTGTGTCTCTTGGCTGAATTGCTTAAGTACTTAAGGGCACGTACAGCTCATCATCAGATCCCGAACCCACTCACATGCTCGCTCACACACTAATATTCAATGATAAAGCTTTAATTTTATGTCTCTTCATATCTCGCTCAGTCTTAGAGCCGAGATATTATTGTCAGTATTCTGTGAGCCAGCGGGATGATAGGGATGAGAAGAGGTGTTGCCACCGCATATGACCTCTTACTTATTTTTTCTGACCCTTAAAGGGCTCTACAACTGCGGCGGCACACGCTCACAAACCTATTAACAAACGGCAAATGCCTGTAGATGAAAAGCACACAGAGACGCACATGCATGAACTCAAAGATGAGCACCAGCCTGGTCTGCATTGGGTGGTTTAGCAACCACCATTCACGTTAGGTTAAACACTTATTTATTGGAATAGGTTGTGGGTGAGGATGGAGAGGGGTCTCTCAGACCCTCTTTGTGCTAGCTATATTTAGCTGCACTTTCCCTGTTCATCATTGCAAAGCGCGAAGAGCTCATTAACATCTAGGTGTGTGATGGCATAACACAATCTGACTGAAGAATTGTCAACTGAAAGCCAGCAGTGACTCAACCCTTGATTAGTTCATCAAAGCTTTTAGTCTTGTTCAGTGAAACTTGATTAGTCATTACAGTGAAGATGTGGTAAATACTCTATGGAGATACTGTTGGTACTTTTCTAATTGGCCTTTTCGGAGCGATGCTGCAGGATGGTGCAGTTATTTTAGACACACGTAAACAGGCGTATGAGGCGGCGTCGTGATAGGTGACTGAACAACGCGCCCACTCACTGTCCAGTTTGCACCAGCAGCCAAATTCAGCGGACATGTGTCCAGTCACAGCAGAAAACACTCAGTGCTGCTCTGAAGAAGAGCAAATGTTTGCTCACCTCACAGAAACACGCAGACATATATGCGCACGCCTGCATTATAGCCTGTGCTTATGCACACACACAGCCCACTACACAGCCATTCGTGACTAGATGTCAGACACTTTAAGTAAGTGGAAGAATGTGTTGGTGGATTCTGGAGGAGGTTTTCTGTTGACTTCAGGAAAAAGAAGCGCGGGGTGGTTCTAATGATGATTCAACTGTGGATAAACTTGCTGCTAAACACGGTGCGTTATTGATGCACTTATTAAAGATAATGTTCACCCGACGAGCGCCGCAGGCTCTGACGTGAACAAACACAACCTGTGCACACTGTGGACTGTTCTGACAGCTGTGGGGCAGAGCAGGTTTCTCAGGCTTTGTGGTGTCGTGCTGGTTCACACTTTGAACAAGTCAAACCTCAAAAAAATTGTTTTGCATAGAGATGAACTCTCACAATTTTGATACAAAGGGTCAATGACCACCGTTATAAATGGTACATTTTGAGTCTGAATGGACAGTGTCAATGGCAGATTTTTAAAAAAGTACCTGGCATGTTACCCATGTATGTGACTTCATGACTCTTGTTCATACTAACTTTTCACTCACCACCTCAGTTTTAGAGATGCAGAAAAAGCAAGGTCACTAACTCTGACCCTGTGTGGGCATGTGTGGCCGCAGTGCACCACAAACTGCAAGTCGACACATTAGTCATCACTGACCCTCGATTGAAATTCAGGAACACGTGCATGGGTCACAGTTTCGCCTCGCACCAGTAATGTGAGATAGAAATTCTAACCATGCTCCAGCTCTTCGCTGCACTGCTTTGACATGCGATTGGTGGTGAGTTTAAAAATGCTGCAATCAGCTTTGAATATCTTTTACACGTCGTGTGCTTGTTTAGTTTGATAAGTCATCGTTCTAACAATAATGGCATGATGTTAACCACGTTAGGCTAAAGGCAGACATCAGTAAAAGATCACAATCATTTAAAGTAGCAAATTCACAGTAGTGGTTGACTCTCTGTGAATTTCACTGCAACCACCAGATCAACACGAAGAAGGGGGCTCAGTGATCTTCAAGATTACATCATGCTTTGCAGCTGGTTTAGAAGTGGTTACACTGAGTGAAAAACTTAGCTCACACACACTACTATTGAGTGTTTTTACAATGACGGATACGTCCACACGCGATTCTTAAATGGCTGGTTAATTTATTCAATTCAGATCAGCTTTATTTATATAGTGCCAATTCACAACATGTGTCATCTCAAGGCACTTTACAGTGTAAAATTAGTATCCACATTTTCAGAAATTGGTCAGAATCAAGGCTAATTTTGCATTTGTACACTTGTGCTCTAACTGTATAGTCTTAAATCAACTAGTTTATCTCCAGATGCTTTGCTGTAATGCCTGATAAAGTGTAAATACCCGCGATAACTTCTATTAATCTGAAACAGTCTGATCAACCAAATCAAAGCACAACCCAGCATTAGATTTGTTATTAGTTCACTGCTTGTGGCTGTTAATGATAAGCTGAAGCTAGATGAAATGTAACATGGTTACTCTATGAGGTATTTTCTAACCTAACAAGTAGACGAGGATGTTTCATTAGCTTTATTAAGCTTTAGTAACCGTAGACTACAAGTTTCTTCCACTGCATCTGAAGAACTCTTACGCGTGTGGGCTTCTTTTTACATCTGCAGTGTGGACAACCTTGGATCCAGCCCCTGGCTCAGACGCAGTTATATGTGTGTAGGTAGTTTTCAGGAGATGCATGGAATGTGAGACTGTGTCCTTTATGGTAACTCTGCGACCTCTGGTGAATCTACCGGTCAATGTCAGATTCTAATGACTTGCTGTTATTTCTGCCATCTGGTGTCTCGGTGGACCTAAAACCGAATGTTCAGGTAACACTTAAAATAGCCGACGCGAAATGGCAAACAGATGGGAGCTATGGCATGGGAACATAGCATAGACACAACCACACTCAAGGGACATTTCATCAACAGTCAAACAGCTGCATTTTACCAATAAGTCTTCCTACATACATGCCCTTACCTTCTGATATGGCTCGCCCTCTCCTGGGTCCAGCGTCGGCTGTGTGGTAGGAGATACTCCACAGTTAGAGTAGGCAGGTAAAAACTTTAGGATAAGATGCTGTAGGAAAGGTTTGGCTTTTGAGTGTCAGTCTTTCTCGTGTTTTTCAACATGTACCTGGCATCGTTGTTCTCACCATGAATCATTCCCCTGACAACGTGTTTGGTTGTGTGCACCTGCATCATTATATATAGATTCACACACGTTCCTGGACTCTTGTCTGTATGTGTAAAAATACCTGTGTGTGTGTGTGTGTGTGTGTGTGTGTGTGTGTGTGTGTGTTTGCACTTCTACCCGTGTGCGTGCTTTGCTTGTTGTGTAAATGTGTTAACACCACTATAGGAAGTTGGCAAAGAAGCAGAAGGAGACGGCCAGCAGCTCCACACAGCAGAGGGAGATGGGTCCAGTCACCACAGCAGATAAAAGCACCACTAAAGTCAGCACCCTGCACAAAGACGACCCCTTCTCCACCTCCAACCAGGACCTCAATGGATTCAGTAAGTCAAAATGTGCATCTAAATCTACAAACCACAGCTGTCACCACCGTGGAGCTCCTCCGACTAAATACACATCAGCCGGGCGTGGAAACAGAAAATTAACCCGTTATAGACTGTTGTGCTGTGGCTCTAGAATAATTCATACAAATAATAAACAAGAAAACTACGTAGCTCACAAGAACTTGTTAAATTTTGGTGCACAACTTGTGCTTCTCTTTGAAAAGTTTCTTTTGCCCTTGTCTCTGGTTGAAATTAAGCATTTCTTATTTCTCCGTTTCATTAATCATTTTGTCAGATTCATTTATTTAAATAGTGAAACTCTCCATATGTTCCTCTTTCACCATTATCAGCAGTGTGTTGTGCTGCTTCACTAGACTCAATCTTACTTTGAGCTGTTGTAATCATTTTCACTTTCCTAAATCTTTTATTGCATTGTGTATTTCACATGTGCATCTTGCGTGGCTATTGTATATGAGTGCATATAACCATCTCTCCATAAAACAAAATGTGTGTGTGTGAGTGTTTGTGTGTGTGTGTGTGTGTGTCTGGGGTAATTAGACAGGGGCTCACAGAAGGGCATTTTTCTCTTGAAAATGTCAGCCTGGCCTTTTGTGAGTGCCTGGCCGTTGAAAGCCAGGGGTGCTGCAGAGGGACTAAGTAGCAAGCGAATGCTGTCCGTAATTGCCTGCACTCTTCCTCCAACTGTTAATGTTTTTGCACCAGAAAGGCTTTTATCTGGACCTGAATATACGATCAAGCAGTGATATTTAAAACTTTAGACTTGTTATCTGCTATCAAATACACCTGGCCGTTTGTTTAAGAAATGTGCGACCTGTAAATTCTTGAGCTCATTTGATCAGCTGGTCATGTTTGTTACGTTAGCAGCGACAAGAGCATCAACAGAATGTTGTTTTAGCCATATTTCATGGACAACAGATTATAATTAACCTTAATATAAAATGTATAAAAATATATCAGGTTTATCATGCTAACACATACTAGCGTCTTTAGCGTGCTAAAGTTGTCACATGGACGTTTGAAGAAGAAACACATGGGTGCGCGCAGCCACCGACCCAGGCTTATTCCTAATGAGACAGAGAAATGTGCTGACACAAGGGAAGGGACCTAATAAAATTTGTGCATATGGACCCTCACGGGGTAAATAACCTTCTGTTATTATTGCATTCTCATCCAGTGACCAGCTATCTTCACAGGACATTGCTGTCAAAGCATATTTCTTCCCGTATGCAGGTACACTGCTCACTGCATTAAAGTGGAGCCTTTTTCCAGGCACACATTAGCATACGGTGCCTGTACGCATGAGACGAGAGGGATTTTATCACAGAAGGGGGGAATATGTTGTGACACGCGTCATCACACTGGAGAATAAAGTAGGACTGCAGAGTCTAATGCATGTACAACTTTTCTCACACAACGCACATCCTATCTCTCTAATTGGTTTATAGTGAATAGCGCCTCATGTGTTTGCTAAAGTCAACTCAAGTCTTGATATTAAGCGGCAGTCTGGGTGGTATAACTACGCAGAGACGAGGACTAAATATCTAATGTCAACCTGAAATAAGCTGTGGAAACAATGTGTTAGTCAAAGCAGAGCAGAGTAAGGAGCTGAAGGTGAGAGGCCTCGCATCAATTCACCGAGCATGAAGGGAGCTGGTTGCTGTAGTGGGAGAGTCTTCACTAATGATCGGCACTCACGATGGAAGCGCTCACACAGAAAACATGCGCAGGTACTAATTGGCTGCTGAAACGTGGGCACATACTGTACATAAAGGATACTGCATGTCCTCCCGGGTTTTTCAGGTACAAGTGTGTAGGCTGTGAAATCTAGTGTGTTTCACTGATTATGTTTAGCTTGAATATTACATGTCACATAAGTTTTATGTGTGTCCTGCCTACATATCACTTTTTTATAGACTCCTAGCAGGCCGCGTGAGACAGAGTTTGTCTGCAGGCGTGCAGTAGCCATCAGTTTCTGTTTATGTCTAATCAATGATAGATTCCCTCTCACTCGTTCATGCGTTCGCTCTGGTGCAAACAGTTTGATCACTCATCGTGATGTGTTTGAGTGCAGCGGGGAAGCGTGCTAACAAAAGCAGCGCTGCGGCCCTTTTTTCTTCCCACATCACGGATCATCACCGCAGGGATATGCAGGACTACTGGAGACATTTATTTGTGCGGCAGAGCTGTAGAAGTTGGAAGAACAAATGACCTTTGCTCTTTAATGGCACTTACTTCAAAAAGTGGGATATCTGACAAAGTAAACGACTTTAATTCTCCCTGCGGCTACAGCCCCAGGTTTATTGAAATATATTTTTATATTTATTAGTTTTCAATATTGATTTTTTTTCTCATCTCGTCTATGCTGCTTTTATCCAACTGGAATATATCACGTTTTATCTTCTAATTTTACACGAGCTGCTTCCTTTGCACGCCCCATTTCCCTCCATTGGTTCATTTTATTACGCTACACACAAGCCACAAAAGTCATATATATCGACCGACAATGAGAGTTTGTCAGACTTGATTGTGTGAGAACTGGTTGATGGTAACACTGATGGGGTCATTGTTGTTGCTGGGTTGAATATGGAGTATTGATCGGCCCGTGGCCCGATGTTTTCATTGTTAATTGTGTCACGTGGTGATTGATTGTTGTTTTAAAATGAATACTGTTTCACTTCCTTGTTTCCTCATCCTCTTATTCGCCTGTCTCCCTGTCTGTCTCCACCCCAGCTTCCCCTTCTCCCTGCTCCTTCTCTGTGCAGGGGAGTAAGACGCTGCAGAGCAAATCGCTGCTCAATTCCTACTACTCAGGTACACACATTTATACACACGCGCACACATGTTCAACGATGCCTCAGGCAGCGGTCGAGCTGCAGAAACGTGCCCGGAGGTGTAACTGGACAAACTATGACACAGTGTAGACACTGAGGAGCCACAGAATATTTGTGTTGCCTGATCTTTGATGACGTAGCTGTTCACACTTAAAGGTTATCACTTGCAGAACGCATTAATGGTCCTTCCCTGATAGTTTTCACTTTTTATGCCTTATTTCTAATTCCTGCTTGTGTTGTGAAACCCACTTAACCATACGAGTCTCCACAGCCATTAATCTTGACTAACTAATTTGACCGATTGCTTCTGCTGTGTTGAATCTGTGTGCAGTTTCCAAAGAGCCAGTTCCAGCCACAACTTCTATAGGTGAGTAAACATACTGTATTCGTCCAGTACTGCCGTTATTGTTGCGAACGTGAGTTTTACACTGGCGCAGCGTCACAGACATGTCACAAATGTCCTCGCAGCTATGGTATCAAACCGAAATTTGAAAGCACACCAGCACAGAGAGACTCGAACACACACACGCGCGCGCGCTTCACAGATGAGGAGAATGAAAATGTCACAATCATTATCCACGACCTTCTTTCTGTCTTTTTCTCCTCCCTCTCTCCCCTTCTGTTGGCCAGATTGACCAGTTCTTTGCCAAGATGATTGGCTCTGGCCACTGCCAAAGTTTAATGTGTGTGTGTGTGTGTGTGTGTGTGTGTGTGTGTGTGTGTCCGTGCCTCACACGGTTTTAAACACACACGCACACAGAGGTATAAGAACTACGGAGACATTCTTCCGCCAGTCTCCTTTTTATGAGAGTGTTTCTGTTTTACGAGATAATACTTATCAACCAGCTGCTCGCTCGTCATCCTCCTGGCCCAAACCCCCCCCCCCCCCCCCCCCTCTTACTGCTCTCTTCAGTGTTTCCCTTCCCCTGTCATCATGTCCACTTTCTCACCGCCCCCTCGCCTCCTTTGGACTACTTCTTCTCCTCTCATTGTCCTTCCTTGTCCAGTCCAGGTTGTGGGGGGTTGTTTCACTTGCTTATGCACATCAAAAAAAACAAATGCTTGAGCGATTTGTGCGATGGCGTAAATTTGCTGTCCTGCAGCTTTACGGAGTGATGTTAGCATTTTTTCAAACCACCTGTTCTCCCCATAATCTCCCCGCGACAGAAAGAACTAGTGGAATCAAATACATTCGCCTCGTCTGTTGTTCTGTGCATGGGACAATATATCCTGTCCTAACATCTGTTGGTCCATTTATCCAGTTCCACTGCTCGCTGTCTTTCTCTTTACACACCCATCATCAAACTCCTCTTTGATGCTCCAACCTCTGTCCCTTCTGCTTCTACTCCTGATATTCCTCTTCCTTTTATCCACCCCTTTATCCATTTTACAAATACGCCATCTCCATTTGTGAGCACTGTATGTTTCAATCCACTTAACCATTACCGCTTCCATTTCTCGCATCTCCCGCGGTCTTCTCCTCGTGCCAGTTGATCTGGCCCACTCGCTCCTCTATCCCTCCTCTCCTCACCTCTCCTCTTCTAGTGCAACGTGTTTAATTCTACCCTCGCAAACATCCCTCATCCCTCACATCACTCCATTATGTCTCTTCCTTTCATATCTTCTCATTCCCTCCCCGTCTCTGTCTCTTGTCCATCCATCCATCTGTACACTACGTCATACAGCTGCAGTGTGCTCATCGCGCTGAGCGCGGCAATTATTTTATTGATTGAAGCAGTAAATTAGTGGAAGGAGGATCTGCAGATTGACTGAGCATGCTGCCATCTTCCACCTCATCTTCGTCCTCATTGTTACTGTCATAGTGGTAACGATTGAGGGGGGGTCGGGGGGACGAGAAGAAGAGTTGAAACAGAGATGAAACTGAAAG
>JAUMHF010000021.1:20635929-20695276 GCA_032359275.1 Microctenopoma steveboyesi | reverse complement strand
AGTATATATATATATATATATATATATCTATACATATATATATATATATATATATATATATATATATATATATATACGTTTGTGAGCACATTTCAGTTAATTGAAATTCTGTTTGTCTCTGATGGCTGAGGTGACCTCCGAGGGTATACCTGAATTTCCTCATTTAATAAATAACATTTCATTTGTAAAGAATTCAGCATTTAGACACATTCCAATAAGTTTCAGGCTTTTGAAAATGGATAATGGTATCATGAGCCCGAATGGCTACTGAGAGGATTGTTCTGCAATAACTTGAAGTGAGATGGAGAGCTGAGAGACAGGTGCAAGGGAGAGAAGAAAGTTATTAGGATGACGGTGTAGGAGACATACAGATTGAGTTATCAAAGACGGAGAGAAGGAGCTTCGCTAAATCCAGTGTGCAATGCTGAGTGGGGCTTAGGTGTGTGTGTGTGTTTATTTTCTCTTGGAATGAGCTACTGTATATATCTTTCTCCATAGCACAGGTGTTGCCTTGGCTTTGGTAATGGGCTTTTACACACACACACACACACACACACACACACAAACTCTCTGCACTGGCAGATCAACCCTCACACACGCAGCACATGCATACATCTACCCATAAAGAGACAAGGGCACATCACAAAGTTACAAATATGCGCAGACGAACGCGCGTTTACTTTACAGCGTGTTAACATCAGCGCCACATAAATCCAGTGGATCAGTGGATCAGTGGAGAGCCACAGCGGCGAGTCACGCATTTCATGTGCAAACACGTTTTCCTAAAAAGAAATCAATTTCCTGGACACTGATGTATGTTTAAAGGTTACACAGCACCAAGGACAGCGCCAGCGTCGGTACAGGAGCGAGTCAGTACATAGGATCTGGAGTTTCCCATGGTTAATTACTTACACTCAGTCTCACCATGCACCTCCACAGACTGCACAGACCACCTTTAGTACTATGTTTTATCAATAATAAAGACAAAGAAGAGGAACTTTACTTTTCTATCAAAGCATATATAGCATTCAAGTGCAAGATGAAGTCCGTGCCTGAAGGCCTCAGTGTGGTGACACTTTGCTTTTTAAATGTGTCTACCTCCGGTGCAGAGAGCTCCGCATATCTGTCCACGGTCCTACTCGTACTGGAAGTAGTTTTTCCACCGCATTACTGAGGGGCAATTATTTTCTCCAGTCTAGTTCAGCATAGCATTAAGGCTGCATGTAAGGTGATTATGGCTAATGGTAGTCATTTTGTTTGGCCATAATGTGGCAGTGCTGGGTAATTGAAGGTGAGAGCAGGGTTGAGAGATAGAGTAATTTTTAACCTTTATGTGCTCAGGGAAGATTGAGCCTCTGTGCTCTTTCCCAGCCACATATTGACTGCCTGCTTACACAGGCTATATCTGGTTATAGTCACATTTCGCGGTCTCGTGGTTGTTATTCTGGATGTCTCTTGGTCTGTTGTTATTTGTCAAGCTGCCCAACCGTCTTTGGCCGTTCTAATAACTAATGTCAAATTAATAGTTGCATGTATTGGATGAGATTAATTGACACATCAGACTCATCGGGTGAGACAGGTACACACAACTTCACCACAAACAGAAAAGCTTTAGTGTCCAGTAGCTGGAAAAAAAACCTAAATCACTTTTCTATTTTATTTGGTCGTCCACTGTAGCAAAACATTGATTTGAATGAAAATACTAATTATTACTTGTATCCCTCATGTCTCTGTTAATTAATATCATACACCACTGAGGTACTGGAGGCAAACAGAGTCTCCGTCCTTGATGATACGAATCCTTATAGCGAAGGTTTCTCTCTGTCTTTTTGTCCACTGGTTTTTCTATCTCTCTGATTCTTACTTAAATAAAAAAAGAACCCTCCTGTGAGGCAGATGTGTCTGTCTGCTGTGCAACAGCTTTGTGACTACACAGATCAGTGTGTGGTTCCAAAAAAAAAAAGAAACCCACATACACACAGCTTCAAAAGAAGGGCCTGTTACGTGCAGACACACACTTTAGCCGTTAAACATGTGCACATGCAGACACACACACAGTCTGAGTTACAGTTTGCGAGTGATTTCTCTCCTCTTGTCAGAAGTAGGGAGGTGAGATGAGGTAAACTGCTGGGATACGGTCTAGACCGGTTGATCTCTTTGACCTGCACAGCAGATATATATTCTGCTGCCTCTCTTCCTTCACTTAGCGCTCCTTTTATTTCACGGCTCTCCTTTTCCAACTTGCCTTCGCCCCCTCTGTCTTTGTGTTTTTGTTTTGTCTTTCTTTCCATCTGTTTTCCACCATGGCTTTCCCAATTCAAATTCAGCTTTGAAATCATGTAAGCTGAATTTGCAAACACATTTAGAAATTCTACCCTGTTCTGCAAGGTCATCACTCGTGCTTATTGTTTTTTTAATGCAGATTTCTGCTATATTTTGTCATTTTGTTTGTCATTCAGCGGTGGACAACAAAACAACAAGTGGAACTTAGTAACTTTATCTAAGTTGCTCTAACAATTTAGTTGGATCAACTGACTTACGTTCAGCATATTTTACCCAATTAGGTGTAACCTGTGTGTCTTTTTTTCAAAGTATATGATCAATATAGACAAGATTCGAAAATTAGCATTACACTGCACGAACACCTTGTGTGTTGCCATCCCACATACCAGACACCAGGTATGGGGGATGGGCTGGGTGACTCAGCTGGGAGTCGATCCTGCTATTCCTGCATCCCAGCCCTCTGCCGGGCCTGCTACCAGAGGCAGTTGAAACACAGCTTGCCTACGTCTTTTACATGCACCAAACATCTTCAGAAAACTGTACAAAAACACTGTGACAGAACTATACTTTTATAATTCATGCAAAGGTTACACAAGTAAAGGCTTCACTGTTTTTAAGAGCACTTTGCTATGGATTTTGTTTCTTTTTATTTACACTATTGTCTTTGGAATTACAGGTAGCTAGAGCACAGTGGTTGAGGAGAAAGGGTTAACGCTGTGTCACTGAGTCGAAGTCATCCATAACTGGGTCTTAATAAAGTCACAGGAAAAGGAGGAGGGGACTTTATATAGCACACTGTCAAGCATGAAGGACCACATTCAGATGCTCACTCACTGACAGTGTATACTGTTCCAAAAAAAAATATTCTAACACACAATTTGCTCTCACTCAGAATCAATGGCTGGTTACAGTATCAAAACACACACTGCACGCACACACTCAACATTCGCCATATGTCTCTATGGCCTCACACACACACACACACACACACACACCACTGTAACTGTGGGGTCAATAAATCTCCCCATTAGCATTGAGATGTCTTTATCATAGTCAGTGTTGTGGAGCTGCAGCTATGACTCCATTTCATGCCTGGCTTAATGCATATTTGACCTTGGTGAGCTTTACTCATGTGTACACACACACACACACCTATACACTAAAACCCCGCGTAGTGAAAGCATGTGCCTGGACGTGCTCGTCTTATCTTATGAGTTTGCATTTAAACACACGCCGAAGACGTACGGCACCTGTGACCTTGGAGGCAGCTGTCGGGAGCACTGTTCTCTGTTCTCTGATGCTTTTATTTACCTCCTTTTGGAAGCTCCTGTGGGCAGGTCGCTGTATTTAAGACATGGGGTGTGGGCGACCAACTGCTTCACAGCCACCTCTTTCCATGGGTGCCCCTCTGACCACGACCATTAGATCATATGATACAGTCTGTGGACCACATTTATGAAGATCCATATGAAGTACAAGCACATTAATGATGTAATTGCTGTATAAGGTCTCACCTTTCAGTAGGCAGAGAAGAGAATTGCATGATGGGTACAGGAGGGTGATATCGGTGTATACATTTCTGTAATAATTCGGTGATAAATTCTCAACTGAACTGTTTTGGAAAGACAGAGTGAGGGATGAGTGTAAAGCACAACCCAGTTCTGTGTCAGTGAGAGCACAGATTGTGTTCGTCCTGACCTTTCCTTGCTTCTCGTAGTCTCCTCAACTCCTTAGTCCCGGCTTCCTTCACCTTTTCCCCCTCGCCTCATCTCTCCTTCCCTCAGCTCTCGCCTGTCTTTTTATTGCTCCTCCCTCCTCTTTTCTTTGTTCTTGTGCCTCATCACATATTCTCTTCACTTCTTTTCTACTTATCTGTATTTCCCCTCCTCCCCTTCTTGTCATTTCCTTTTTCCTTCAGCTGTTCTTCTTCTCTTTGCTTTTCCTCAGCTCCTCTCCTTTCATCTCCCCCTTTTCTCTTCTACTTCTTCTCATTCTGTCTTTTGCTCTTTCAACACCCCTTCATCTCCACAGCAACTTGTCAGCTAATTTGAATCACTCATTGTGAGCCCATTTGATCTGTTCTTTCCTCTTCTGACCACACGCGTACTGACAACACACAGCGGGAGCTGTGAAGTGACCCATGTGTGTAGCTCAGTCTTCATTTGTGTAGAGAAGCCAGTATTTGGATTGGCTTATGGACAAGCCACTTTATACAGCTAATGAATCCACAGCTATCATTAACATGCAAATAGCTCCATTAAGGAAGCGTAGTCATGCAGTATTATATTACAGCGGCCTTTCTTTCTGAGATACACACATGCAGCGCTAGCACTGTGCACGCATGTGTTCAGCATTTATTCACTATGAGAAAGATTCAAATCTGAACTGTTTGATATTTCACAGATGTCCAAAAACTAAAACAGGCATCATAATTTCTTATTCAGTTATGCAGCATCTGCATGTTGCCTTCACACTTTGAAAACTTTACTCTTTATTGGATCTTTCGGCCCATCTCTGTCTTTTGAACCTTCCATCTATCATCTCTCCATCTGTCTTGTCTAATGGAGCCTGTGCATTCTTCAATTAATCTGTCTTTTCCTAAATTGGAGAAGAGAGATGCCAATTAACTGCCCTAACGGCATGCCGACCAATCAGGGCTCATTTAACTCATCATTTGTCATCCTTCCCCTGGTGTGTCCATACAGGACGTTTTGCGTCAGCAATGTACATATACACCGAGTGTGTGTGTGAGCGGTCAGTGACTGAGTCAGGTTGTCATGGTAACATTTTCTCTGTCTCTCTCCATCAACAGACAGTAGCCAACCATCGCTTGCTCAGCCCTCTCTGACCCTGCAGAGTTTTCCCTATGGAGGCTGTGAGTCTGTGGAGCTCTCCTACCAGAGTGGTACGTGCACAGAACCTGCCGTGGGTTAGCTATTTCCTTAGCTGGTCATGTCCAGAAGGTCGGTCAGGTATCATGTAGTCAGTCAGTGAGTGAGCCAGATACACAGTTAGCACATCAGCTGGTAGTTTAGCAGTTTCACAGGTCAGCTTGGTCAGAGACAAGGCTCTCAAGTTTGGAAGATAGGCAAGAGTGACATAGGACTACCCCCCCAAAAAAAAAACAACACTGCCCAGATGGTAATAGTAATATCAGCTTTGTGTTCAACTAAACAGGCCCAGGTTGACTAGACTAGATTTTTATTATATTTCAATAAATATGTGATTATACATGTCAAATATGTGCCGTGGCTTAAAAATGTTTTGATAAATATATATATATATATATATATATATATATATATCTAACAGCAGTTTGTCACTGTTTTTATTTTATTATTATTTATTTTCAATCTGAGCAAAGCACATGAATCGGGCATTCATTCAACGCACTGCCATCACTAAGTGTCACCTAATTCACTGTTGCTGTTAATCAGGGAAAATACAGAATAAAAATGAGCTGCACCCTGAACTCAGCCAACGTTGGCTGTTCCAGCATCTGTCCAAACACCACTTTTCCCCGGGGGATCAATAAAGTATTTTAAAAAAGTTGTTTACACAAAGTAAATATTTTTGTTCATTTATTAAGTTATTATGCATAAGAACTGATTTGAACTGCAGTAGGTTATAATGATTTTCAAGATCATTTCATTTTTCAATCCACCCACCTACTTCCCTGCCCACATATTTACCGTATCTATCCTCCTGATGATGTGATCATCTCTCGCTGCTTCTCCGTCTCTAACACAGTAACACGCTTCTGTTCCTGCAGGTCAGTTCCAGGCAGGCCAGTTTCAGCCAGCTATTCGAGTTGCAGACCTCCTCCAGCACATCACCCAGATGAAATGTGGACAGGGCTACGGTTTCAAAGAGGAATATGAGGTGAATAGACACACGTGTAGTAATGTGGTTTATAAGAGCAGCAGTAAAACAGGCATCACTCTTTAGACTGACAACATTACAAGCAGGTATTAGAAGAAGGTCAGAGGTTCGCAGCTATGCATCCAGATATGTTAAATTCAATTTCCCCGTGACCTCCAGAAACTACAAATGCACCTGCAGATAACAGTGAATCTGAGAGGGAAGGCTTCTTTCCACAGAACACTGGTATAGAATACGGTTCAGTTAAAAGATTCAAAAAAGGTTTTGATTCCAGTGTATTTTGATCCCACATGAAAAAAAGGTTTGTCTGCTAAGAGATGGGATGTGTTTTAACATGAAAAACATTGACTGTATTTTCAGTCTTACATCACATGTACATTATACACACATTTTTTCAGTTTAAGGCCCCATCGATAATTTGATAATATACTAATTAGGTTCCATTTTGCATATGCAACATTCATCTTTCCTCGTTTTCCCCGGTTCTCTGTTGTGTAGTGTTTTTGTATGTAAATGTATTTCTTTATTATTTATTATTATTTATTTAACCTAACCTAACCTCATCATTATGAATGATCAGTAAAACAAACTTTAGTTCAGTTTTCAGTTTTTTTTCTTTTTACATCATTCTATGGTTTTTGTCTTTACACAAAGTCTAGCTTGTTCTTTGTTTTTTAGCCTGCACCATGTTTTATTCTTGTCGTCTTTTTTCTTGAATTCCTCTTTTTCTTCACTGCACCCATCCCATCTCTCTCTCTCTCTCTCTCTCTCTCTCTCTCTCTCTCTCTCTCTCATCTATTGTGCAGCATCCTACCTCTTTTCCTCTTATTTGTAAATGGGGGCTTGATTTTTCCATTCTCTCCCCGGTTGTCTGTTAAGAGTACAGTTTATCACAAACAGACATTTTTATAATAAATGTTTCTCATACACGCTCGACCACAGGCTTGTCCTTCCAAATCTCTATTTAATTTATTCCTCTACTTAACTCTTTGCTCCGTCCTCGCGCTTTTACTCTTTGTCTTAAACACTGAAAACAATTTTCAGAAACAACACCGTCTGTTTCTCTGTGTGTGTGGAAGTGGGAGAAACAAAGAAATAGAAGTAAAGATAGTAGCTGTTACAGTAACAGTTTGTGTGGCTGCGTCCAGTCATGTGAACATACATTACAATATTTGTTTCTCTATTGATCTTCAAAGAACAGAATTGGGTGTGTGTCTGTATGGGCCACCACACCCTTCATGGTTCCCTGTTGGTCCCCATCTCTGTGTGTGGGACATGAGGGCCAGTACCACCATCAGCAACACGTTTCGCATTTAAAGGAATACTTCATGTTGTTTAAAGCTATCTGCTTCATTCTAACACATAAATACTACTTTGTCATAACTAGGACATAACGTTTGCTTTAGAGCTGAACATAAAACCATGTTATTAATTTTAACCACTAATACAGAACAACTCCCTATAATGAGAAAGACTGTGCGCCTGTGTGTGTGTGTGTGTGTGTGTGTGTGTGTGTGTGTGTGTTTCCCGCTCTTCACCCACTGCACTGTGTGTTCCTATAGTGAATATTAATAATCCAGAAAGTGATGGACGTCAGATGAAGAGTTTGATTAAGACTGTCTTGTTATTTTCAATTTGAATAAGGGCAAGCCACCCCCACCTTATGTAAATGTGCACACACACACACACACACACACACACACACACACAAACCTCCTACTTCATACGTCTAAAATACAAATTTCAGCCTGGGTTTTATAAATTAATGTATTCAGCAGAGAAACTTCACACATACTGTAGCCCGCACTCAGACACACATTCCACTTTAGAAGAATCCATTTCCTGCTTGACTGAGCGATAAGTTTAGTTGTCTGTTTTCCTGTCACAGCACATTTGTATAGCATAGTGTGTGCGTGCATGTCCGTGTGTGTCCGTAGGTCGTATCGGAAAGTCTGTCTGAGGGGGAAAGCTGTTGTCTGGTATCGCGCCCTTAATGGACTGTTCACTCGTCCCTATAGAGAGAATGAGTGTGTGTGAGTGTGACCTCTTCCAGCACGTTATAATGGTTGTTCTAAAATAGTTACGCGTCCATATGGCAACCTTTAAGAGTTGGGGTTTAGGAGCTTAGCACAAGCTTGAGAATGATCTTACACACTCACATGCACTCACATGTACAGTACATCCCCTCTCTCACTCACACACTCCAGTGTACTCGTAGTTAGATTCTACGTGAACTGCTCTGTGTGTACTATTTATCAGTGTTTTTCACATTTAAAGCGCAGACCAGCATACACATGAACACACCGCTCACATTTGTCCTTGCCGTCTGTGTAAGGCTTGTCACGCGGGCCAACATCACAGCAGGGAGCAAGGACAATCTGTCTTCTCTCCTCCAACAAAGGACTGACAGAATATCCTCTTTCAGACTAAACCAACAGAACAACGAACAAACTTTTTTTTCTTCTTCTTTCTCAGCATTTGCAGCTTTTACCTTCACTATGGGAATCTAAAAGCAGGTTGTTTTGTTTCTTACCCCTTCCTGTGGAGACCCGCTGACCTGGCTGGACAACTCACCCCTCAGTGTCTAATAAGTTACACTATTGTTATGTCATGTTATGTTCTTTTTTTTGCATTTAATCTTCACCTACAGACATATTTGTCTCTCAGTAGTTTTGCCCAGTTCATAGTGTTTTCAAAATCCAAATTCTGAGTTTTTCACTGTAAAGCTCATTGTTAATAACTAACAACTTCCTGAACCCCGTCTCTCTGTGTGTCTGCCTGTGTACATGTATTTGTCAGGCCCTGGCAGAGGGACAGACAGCGCCCTGGGAAACGGCCAAGAAGGATGAAAACCGCAACAAGAATCGCTATGGCAACATCATCGCTTGTGAGTACCTCAATGACATGGACAGGTCCTGCAGGAAGTGTGTACTGTGGTATTCAAACTGTGTGGTTTCGGTCAGCCTGGTTCGGTTCAGTGTGGTTTTTGTGATGGTTCTTGTCGGCCTGCTTTGCTTTGGATGGTTTCATTTGGCCTGAACCAAGCTGGATGTCTGGAAGATTTAGAAACTGTTGATTATTCATTGGTTTGGTATGTCTCAGTCTTCGTAGCTCATCTTCATGGGTTTCCCATTTAGTACAAAGAATATTAATGTTAGGAGTGCACACAGAGATAATAGAGCTTATTACGATCAGGATCACAGGCTTGGTCAATTTAGTCTTTACTTTTAGTTTGTTTGCATGTTCTGGACACTTTTATTTAAGCAAACAGTGAGGAGCCTTCAGACGAGGTGACAAAGTAGTTGAGCAGTAGAAGAGAGCGTCACCAAACAAAGTCTGTACTATCTAACTATCGAAAAGCAAAAATAATGTTGTTGGATGACCAGCAGTCATCCCCCTGTTTCTGGCCACTGTTCTTCAAGCATCCCCCGTACATAGAGGTGAGATCTTTCAGGAGATGTGTGGTTTAGCATTTCACATTCAAACTACCTTTGACAATGAGCTGAAACTGAACAAAAGAGAAGGTTTCCAGTTAAACTTTTGTGCGAGTGATACAGGAAATACCACATAAGGTGCCTGAAGCCTCGATTTGATTCAAACAGACTTTTGTCAAAATGAATCTTTATTTAACGGGCAGCTGCTGTAATGATGTGCAGATTGAGGCTCACGCTGGTTATGGAGCGAGTGTGTGAGCACGCGCGGCCATCAGAGCGTGAGTTAAAGTGTGAAAGTGATGTTTTTTAATGTCTAATTATACGTTCCGCAGACGTAAAGCGTGCGTGTTTTTTATCTCGCACAAGGCGACCTCAGGCCTCAATTAAGCTGGAACAAGAGAAGCAGATTGTTGGGCTGAAATTTTCTTCAACTGTTTAGCAGCAGTGCGCATGTGGGTGTGTACATTGGGTATGTGCTACGCTAGTGCGCGTGGTTACATGCACGTGTATCTCATTACAAGGGTTTAGATGTCGAGGCAAAGACGTGCACTAACCTGAAGGCTTTAAAATGAAACATTACACTGAAATGAAATAGCCTGTCAAGGACCTGATAGCCAACAGGAATTATGATAAATTTGCTATTAGTACAAATCCTTTAATTACAAGGGTCTGGTAATGGAAACTGTCCATCTTGCTTGCTGTGATTGTGCAAAGGCTCATTTTCTTGAGAAAATGTTTTAAAAGGCCCCCAGGGAAATGACTTTGTGCGTCTTTATTAGAACGAGAAAATGTGTGAAGGCGAATAGGCGGTGGCTAAAACTTTAAATATGGCTAAAAGGATCTTCTGTCTTTTGTCTGCAGCCAGGTTGAACTTTAATTTGCCTTCAGAACTGAGGACTGGTCTTATTGTTTTGGAGCCTCAACACAGTTTGTCTCACAGCACTATACTGCAGCTTTAAAGCCAGTAGAAAAAGAACAACATCAGCCTGGTGAGCAACAGCAGGATGGGAACAAAAGATGAGGTTCAAATGATGTCTGTGTTTACCAGTTAGCGTCTGATCCAGTCGCCTGGAAAATCATGTGGACTTCCATCCAGTGACATCACCTCTAACACCAGCAAATGCTCATTAAGCCTGGACAGATACCAACGAGAGGGAGGCCTGGCTGTGAGAGACTCAGACCAACACCCGAGGTCTCACCCTAAAAAAATCCCCTCAGAGGCAGATCTGAGAGTCGCTGTATCCCCGTGAGGACATTTGACTTTCAGTGACTTTGTCAAACTCCTCTTTCTCTTTTTTCCATAACTTCTTCTCATACGCTCGCACCGTTTTCACTGCCTCCCTCTCTCTGACTCAGTTTGCAAAGGGCTGATTTGAGTTGAAGTGTTAACGCACTCTTCCTCCGGCCATCTGCCAAACACAAACGGTTGATGCCATGTTTGAAATCCCTTCAGTACACTGAATAAATGTTAATCTGCCAGCCTCCTGTCCTCCTGTCTCCTCATCACTTCCCCTCCTCATCTCGGCCCACTTTGTGTCCCGACTTTCTTCTCACCCCCATCTCGTTTGCCTCTTGTTTCTCTCTTGCCGACCATCTTTGCTTTTCTTTTCTACCATTTCCTACTCAACTCCCCCCTGATTACCTTTTAACCCCCCTTTTCCCTTCATCTTTAAAGTGCACTACCATCGTTTCGTCGAGCCTTTAACTCTGCACACTCGTAGCGCATCGTGTTGGCTTTTTCTCACCTATCTTTGCTTCCCTTCCGTCACTCTCTGTCATCTATTCAACACGTCTTACTAGCTTTGACAGTTTATGGGTCAAGGCAAAGCACAGTAGTGTCTCCTCATTAGAGGCATCTGGCGGCTTCCTTCTCCCTCCTCTGTGCTTCTTCGTCTCCTTTTCTCTTCTCCTTCTCAGCCCTCAGTTCATAGAACAACCTTCCCATATGGTCATTTATAATTCAACAGAAGCATGCCTTCAAAATACACAGATTTATTGGCAAGCATTTACATATGTGCAAAGAGGGGTTATGTGTGCATAGTGTGTGTGTGTGTGTGTGTGTGTGTGTGTGTGTGTGTGTGTGTGTGTGTGTGTGTGTGTGTGTGTCAGACGAGAAGGGGTAAATGTGAATTGCTGAATGTTTTATTGTGTGTTTTCTGCTACATTTTTCAATCGTCTACCTCAGCGAGTTAACCACCTTAAACAATCAATACATTTCGCCACATATTTTCACAGTCATTCCATTACGCTCATGAAGCTGTCGCGCTGCGCGATGTTGTTTAACAGGAAAACGTGTCGCATCACACGTTCTACTTGTTAGTCAGGCAGTATAATTAAAACAAGCACTATTCTGATTCAGACGTCAAGACAAAGACGGAAAAACAAAAAGGAAGAAATCTGACTTCAGCTATCAGTGTTTGATCCTCATCACATTTTATTGATGCCGAGGCCCCAGCAGAAGCTGAGACGAGAAGATTCGGATCTCTTTTACTAAGGTTTGCTTCACTCTAGAACCAACTATCACTTGTCACGTTTGACACTTATTATTCATGTGAAGTCAACACGTAGTCTCCTTTTCTCTGGAGCAGTGTAGAGCGAGTGAGTGGTTCTTCTTTCTCTCTCTTTCCTCCTCGGTTTTGGAACTTTCTGTGTCTCAGACTTCCTCTCTAAATGTAAGATATTCACTTTATTTCTTGCATGTCGCTCTGTCCTCCCTCTCTTGCTTCTTGTCCTTCTCTTATCTCTCCCTCACTCCTTTTCGATTCCTCACTATCACTTGTTCTTCTATGCCCCTCCATTTTCTTACTTTCTCTCCCCCCCACACACACACACACACACAAACCCCTCGTCCCATTAACTAATGTGTTACCAGTCTTCAGGTGAATGGGGATCATTACACAAGCTGTCAGTCTTTGTCAGGCAGTGTTTCAACACACACACACACACACATACACACACACACTCTCTTCACCCAGTGCTACACCTCCGAGCACTGCTGGCATAATCAGTATGCCCTCCTGCATCGTGTTGCTTCTCATTACAACGGAGGTTATAAGTGTGTGTGTGTGTGTGAGAGAGAGGGAGAGATTGTGGGGCCATCTTGTTTCTGTGAGTGTGTGAAACTAACAAAGCAAAGAAAGACTGTGTGTGTGTGTGTGAAGCTGTACACAGTGAGTCTCCCCTCCTCCTCTCTTATCCTATCTGGCGCAAATTCTCAGCACGTCTGCCGAGCTGCTCTGAAGTCAGAGCGCCAACAACTTCTCTGAAGTGTTTGACCAAAGAACCACAACAAATATTAGCATCCCCCAAGCTGTCTCTCCTTCACACACATGCGCATAGTTGTCTAAATAAACACGCTGCGTGTGTGTGTGTGCACGACAGCAGACAAAGAAATGAGTGAATAACCTGCACGCACACACACACATGCTTACGTGTGTGCAGGTACAGATCACAGAAGTTTGTGCGTGCAACGGTGCAGCGCTGCTCTACGACTGTAGTCTACCCACAGATGGAATAAAGAATCTGTGTTATGTTCTCTGCATGCACTCTGAACGTGATTACATACATTTAGTGAGCAAGACAAGCAAACAACGTAGAGTTTGTGCTTGTTTGTGTTCACGCTAAGACTGGTTCTGTTGAAGGCTTCTTTCATTAAAGAAAACATGTCTCCAATTTTGACTAGTGCTTTTTCAGAGGAGATTAGCATTATATTATTTACCCAAAGCGACTTAGACTAGGAGTCAGAGGGGGTTTGAACCTGCAACCTTCTACATCGCAGTCTGACACTCAACCCACTGAGCTACCAGGCCGCTTAATAATGATCTTACTACTCCACTACTGTTCTGCCGAGTATTTGTGGCACCACGGGGAGATTTAGTGGCGTCACCACTTTTGTTGGATAACTATGGATGTTAATCTGCTGCTGTAACAGACTGCAGTCTTGTCCGGGTGACTTTGGAGCCTAGCTGCTGGCATTTCCCATTCATCCACGAGCGCCTTTGTTTAATCCACCGCTGATGTCTTGTTCAGTTCAGCAGATGGGGTTGAGGTTACGGATCTGTGTAGGAACAGTGAGGGTCTTCGATGCCAAACGGCTTCTTTAATGAGCCGCCTTTGTTCATGTGGTACTGTCACTTTTCCACATTCTTCATCCAACCGTTGCCACAAAGTGCTGCATTGCGTAAATCATGCTGCAAAATTAAGATTTTTAGTGGAACTAAGTGGCTAATATTTAATCAAAAATACCATAGACAAGGCCACACAAGTGTGGAGTAAAGAGTTTTATTAGAGAAGTTAAGGAAATGTGATTAGGTGTAATTAGGTGGGGGGACTCTGCGCCACTGTGTAGGCATCTGTTTTTTCTTTTCTCCAGTTGATTGCTTCGCTTTGAATCAGAAAATTAAAGAGTGATGGAACAACATGCATTTCTTTTCCTATGGAGCAAAAAAATGAACAAGAAGAAGGAAAAGGACGCTAAAGCAAAGACTGATTGTGTTTGCCAGCCCCCCCACCATCAGACGATGAATTGGTTTCTGTTGCAGCTCTCAGCGGGGGGTAAGCGCACAGATAATGGCGATAATGAGGCTGATTTTTAATGCCAGCGGAGGGACTGTTCATACTGTCGACAGTGATTGCTGTTAATCATTGTTCCTCTGTAGGAGCGGTTGGGGGTAACAATGACACTGCAATAACAGCACATGCAGAATTCTGATGCTGCGTCTTAACAATTGCTGTTTATCACCAAAAGAATGCATCAAGTGGGGAGGGGGGGGTAATGATTTTGATTACAATAGCATTTATAATTAGAAGGTGGATGATGATAAGTCATTATATGTCCTCTTTGGAAAACGTCAGGGGGTTGACAATTGAAATCCGTTGATAACTGTTAATGACGAATTGTGATCATTGCCACTGTGTGATAATTGATTGTTGATGAATGAATCAGAACCAATGAGATGTGCTGCTGTTTGGCCGTTTATTAGACACCCACTGAAGAAAGATTTTAACCTAAACTCTATTAGTGGAACTGCAGGCCGCTGTTATTACTTGAATTTCAGTGTTGAGAAGAAGGAACAAGGTGACTTGTGCTTGACTAATTCTCTTCTCATACACCTAATGAGGCACAGTCTGCCATCATACCACCACTTATGTGCTGGTAACTGTTCCTCCTCAGCCTCGCTTATGAATATCCTGCCACAGACAAACACTCAGTGCCATTAGTGTGAAGAGGAGGTGTTCCTCTGACAATCAGAAATTGGATTTTTTAGACATTAGTCAGAAGACGGCGTGATCTTTGGTCAGTAGAAAGTAAAGATGGCTAACAGCACGTAGGTACCACAGATGTTCCAGGTGACTCTCACTTATGTTCTGCGTGTTTTTAATGGAAGGAGCGAGGATTGTGGGTAAAGACGAGATGAAGCCATTTGTTATTGTCATTCATTAAATTCATTTCAAATCTAGAGCGTGTGCTGCTCGTCAGAGGAGGGGCTTAATGGTCTGATGATGCACGGCTCCTCACACTGGTAAATCCTCAGACAATCAAAAAGCCAAAGACATTTTAGTTTGGTGCCAGTTGTTATTTGTTCTTTCTTACATACGTTTGTATCCAATTAGTCTGAGGAGTAACGTATTGTTCTGTGTAATTTAAATCCCCTGTTACAATAAGGCTGCGGCTCTGTCTTCCTTCTCTCCCTCTTCCTCTTTTAAAGCTGACAGCCCTCAAACAGCTGGTAACGCATCCCCCGCGTGTGTTCGTGTAAGTCCACAACAGTCTGAGTTGTTTGACACATCAGCTGCTGGCAGCTCTGGTCTTAATAGGCTATTACACACTATAATACCTTACACACATATCTAAACAACTTAACACAAGGGCAGCCCAAACACACACACACAAACACACACACACAGTTGCTGACACCTGAACACAAACATCAGTTGAACACAGAAACTGAAATACTATCAAAACTGCAAACACACATCCTAAATATTTTCTAGAACGTAAGATTATACAGGGACGTGATGAAAAAACACACTTTAACACACTGAGCTACTCAGTCTCTGTCACACACACACACACACACTTACACCCAATCACACATGCTATTAAATTCCCTAATGCCTTGAGCTGGGCTGACAGCGGAGTGTGTGCCATGAGTGAGTCGAGCTCCATAGGGAGTTAACTGATTAAGTATATCTGTGACAGACACAATCCCTGCTTAGTGGCTACTGAAAAAGGAGGCGAGAAAGTCGGGGGTGGGAGGTGGTGGAAGAGACGAGAGGAGATGAGAGAGAAGGGGAGCACAGAAAAGTAAAACATCTTGTTCAGCAGTTTCAACTCGCTACTTTGAGCACTTCTTTCTCCTTCTCCTCTAAATACGAGCGTCGTCTGCTCATGTGGACATTTAATAGAGTTGTGTTGTTTTTCAGCAGCGTAGTTATTGACTAACTTGCCATGTTACGACTTTCTTTTGTGTTATAGGATATAGACAGCCTTCTTCAAGGTCGGCGACACTGTGCCTCATCTTATTATTAGCAGATGTCCTTTTAATCTTCATCATGATCACCCTAACAGAAAATAGAAGGAGAGAGGCTCCTTTTTAACAATGGAATATGGGAGGAGATATTTAGTAGCAGAAACATCCCATCATCTCTCCTGCATTAGCAACACTCTGTCTGTCCTAGTCTCTCTCCTGCGTGGTAAAATAAAACATTCCTCTCTATCTAGCACTTTCTTGCTATTTTCCGCCAACTATAGAGACGGTGGAATAAAGGATTGAGGCAGTAAGTGGAGCTTCTGATACAGCTCACAGCTCCATGACCATAATACGTACAGTAAATCTACAGGAGGACGGTACAACCTCTGTTCGGTAACACTGACCCTGCAAACACTTTGTTCACGGCTCCTCAAAACAAAACCCCAGGCACCAGGGTTTCAGACGGATCACTTCTAAGCTTTCTGCTCTCTTTCCCAAACCACAAAGGTTTGGAAATACTGAACATTTGCAGTAACCTTTGTTAAATATTCCCAGTGCTCCCACCAAAAGAGTGCTCATTTTCCAGTTCCTCTTTAAGGCCACTTTACTCCAGCTGCTCGTACTCCTTCTTTTTGACATGCCTGCCACTCGGGACTGCCATTTCTATCAGCGTTGTTTACTACCACATGTCTGTGTGCCTCCCTGTCTATGGAGATATTCCCCATCACCATCAGAGGAGGCTCTTGCCTCTACATGGCTAGGTCCTTAGGTTGGGAAACACTTGTTTCTAGAAGCACTACACGTAGGAGTAGAGCTAAAATTCCTAGAATTCCCAGCGAGGTGCAAAGAAGATGAGAAAGCCATGGCAAGAGATATCTCTATCTGCAAAACATAAAGGCCATAGATCATTGAAATGTCCAAACATCAGTCGAGTTGGGCCTGGCTAGGTAGAAAACTCCATTACTGCTGTTTTCAGTGAAGGATTTTGGTATTATATAACCTAAGTGCTTATTAAATGTCTTTTTGCCTCATCAAGCGAGAACAATCTAGGGTAGACAGTGGCCATAAAAGGGCAATATATTCATGGAAGTGGAACATAATGACTCCATAGATTATCTCCTCCAATTAAGACATTTGCAGTATACAATATTCTATGGGCTGAACTTTGGGTGATGTGCATTATAAAAGCTCATCATGACCTTTGATTGTTGAAAGCTCCTGCTTCTGTTTGCTGTTGTGCTGCAGCAGTCATTAAGCACTGGTGGCTCCTGCTCTTTTTGTGTGCACTGGCTGTGTGCAGGCTCTTAGTACGTGCAATCTGATCTGATGTCTCCAAATTACAGCTTTCTGCTGCATTCAGCGTACCCTGCGAATCTCTCCGAGATAAAAATAACACAGAAGTCTATTTAGTTTGGCCTTTTCTGGACCAGTCGAGCTAACAAGTTTACCCCAACAAAAGTTTTACAGTGGCTGCTGGTCTAATGACGAGACTTGGAAGAGAAGAAAACTAAAAAGATGGAGCACAGAGAGAGAGAGAGAGAGCGAGCGAGCTGGTGGAACCAAACTAAAAGCAGAGAGTAGCGAGACGAGGAAAGGAGAAGGTGTGAGAGGAGACGTGGGGGGGGGGGGGTTGCAAGGTTATGAGGAGAGGAAGACTCAGCAGAGGAGTGGATCTCATTAATGAGTAATGGGTTCGTGACCCTTTGCCCTTGGACACCACAGCTTCTGGATGACTTTGTTGTTACTCCAGTGCTGCAGATGCCAGCTTGAGCAGGCGTGTGCACATGCAGCATATTTCCAGATTTATGAGACATTGTTTAACAATTATGAACCAAGAATATGTTGATCTGTACCTGGATGTGGCAGCTACACATCCATGCATCTGCCCGTCTTTGTAATCGATGTTACGCTGGGTTTGTTCACGCACATATTCATGCTTCCATTACTCTCATTAAAAGAAAGTTGTGATTCCTTTTACACACACAGTGACGCATACAAACACACACACACACACACACACACACACACACACACTGTCAGCCTCTTCAAACCTATGGCCTGTGTCCAGATATGCAGTGTTTGCAAGCCAGTACCTCCTGCCTTCTCAGCCCAATTAGAGGCTCCCCTCCCTGGGCAGAGAGAAGTGGAAAGGACCCCTCCCTGCCTCCAGCCTCATATCGGTGTCTCTCATGTTATGACAGCCTCTGACACTAGCCCCGTGTAATTACTGCTGTCTGAAGAAGCGAGACAGTGCGGGCCAAGACAGAGGGAGAGGAGGAGGAGGGGAGAAATGAAGGAAGACGAGGGGGACACAGACCTGAGAACAAAAAGGCAGTTTGAGTTGGTACATAACAGAATCAGCTGACAAATGGAAGAGCAATAGAAATGAAAGGAGAAAGGGAGAAGTGGTGGAAGTAAGAATACCAAAAAGAGAGGGAGAGAAATAGCAGCAGGCTGGCAGACGACCCCCTGTTGTGTTTGTTGTTACATGCGCGTGCGTGTGTGTGAGAGAGAGAGATGAGAGTGTGAGGGAGCTGATAGCTGATGACAGGATCTTGTAGCAGCAACAACGATGGCAGAAGTGGACTCATGCTGCCATCGTTGCTGCTGCTCAGCCAGCGCTGGAAAGTGACTCTGATAGAAGCCGCACACGCCATCCTCCTCAAGGTGATGCTACGAACTGCTAACCAGAGTCACCGCGAGGCTCTGTGCATCTTTAACAGTTTGGCCAGAAGACTAATAAATTAACCTAAATCCTTTGGCCTGGTTTGTACCTTTGTTGATGTCTGAATTTAAATCAGCTCATACTAGTGTTCTCCAGCACTTTCTTTGTGTTTGATTACAATAATAATTATTATTATCAGGATCTTCCTAATTCTAGGGCCACGTTTACCTTTTTCCGCCTCCTTCAAATGCAAACCAAAGTCTCCAAAGTATATTCAAGAGTGAAGGAAAAGATCCTGAAGGATCTTTTTTGTAAAGTAAGGGTTCACATTTAAGCTTCTCTGCAATTTTCTGCTGCGTCTGATTATTTTGTACCAGCCACAAATAAAACATTCACCCCTCTATTTAAAGATATTCACCAAAAACAAAAAAAAGTTAACGCCCACTTGACAAAATGATTGCTCCAATGCGCCCGCTATAAACACAGAGGAAATGGGTTACAATTGAATGCATGAGTCATCAACAACACAGTGGATCTGCTCACATAAAAGCTCTGTTCTGGAGGAGAGACGTCTTTTAGAGACAGATGAATATGAACTTTCATTTCAAACAAGAAGAAACAAAAAAAAAGCGTTATTTCCTGTGTTTCTGTATATTGTGAGCGTAAAGACCTTCCTGCTGCATGTTAACACAAGTTTTTTTTTTTTATAACAGCATGTGAATATCACAAAAAGTTGTGCCTTTGTAAAATGTCTAACTCTTCAAAAGCTCAAACCAAAAATGTTAGTCTCACCTTTTCTAATACATGTGATTTAAAGCAAGGTACAACTCTGCTGTTGCTTGTTGACTGTATCATTAAATCTCTCACATTCAGATACATTTTGCTTCTCCAGTGTTTTGCGGGAGCTCCTTTAACCATCATGTTTCCAGGGAAGCTCATGTGTTATTAAGGGGAGCCGAGCTCCCCGTCGCCTCTGTCGTTTGCACCATGTTCGCGTCAATCAGTCACACGCATTAGCATTTCAGCAACTTCAAAGCCATTTTTTTTCTTTCTCTGCTCTCTGTCCCACGTTAACTCACCTCTTCTTTCCTGCTGACACAATTCTGCCTGGTGCTGTTTTTCCTCCTCCAACAATGCACGTTAGAGAAACAGCGGTGGTATCATCATAGCGTGGTCAGTGAAAATTTAAGGGGTGAACTGGAGCATATCACAACATGGAAGAAACAGACAGCGTAAGAGGGAACAATAGAGATAATCAGACTCAATCATGTCTACTTCAGCTGCAATTACCCGCCACTGCCACATTAGAACTCACAAAATCACTGCCTGCCATTAGCTATTATCACCTCTGTATTTGTCCTAATATTATCGATGGGTATTAGAGTCCAGAACAAAATAATTGGCATTCAAAAGAGAAGAGGACAAAAGGAAAAAGCAGGTTTGGCTGTGGTATATGTAGTAATACTGAGAGCATAGGGACAGACTACTTATAATATTTCAGATGACATATAAAAGTCCACATATTAATCAAACTTTTTCATTGCTGGTCATGTTGGTTCATCTTTATTAGTTCTTTGCTATAAGTTAGACGAAACTAACTGGCGGAGGCTGCTGCAGTGGGTCTTGATGAGCAGGTTTGGGATCTCCTGGCTTAAATATGCCAGCTGTTGTTTGAAATATGGGTTTAGAACTGCGGTCTTTGGCGTCAGAAGATCGTGATGCTGCTTCTCCCGTTGCTACTGAAAGAGAATGGGCAGAAAATTGCGCAGCCACAGGACGTTGCTTGCCAGGGAGATGTAAACATGGCTCATTTTCAAGACAGAAAGACTGAGGTCTTTGACCCCGGTTAGAAAACTCCCAATCCAATCGGTTGGCTGCTCCGATCTGTGGGTAAATGTAACTTTAGGCCTGTTGTATTTTTGTGCTATCTGACCCCACAGATGATCACACCAGAGTCCGCCTGCAGCTGCTGGATGGAGACCCCCACTCTGACTACATCAACGCCAACTATATAGACGTGAGTCCTGACACACATCAGCGATTCTATAGCGGTGATGCGAGAATGATCTGATGAACAGATGCTTCTACTCCAGCGTTAACCCTCCGACAGCATTATCGGAGAAATCAGGCTGTAAAATCCTAACGGCACATCACACTTTGTCTCAACAACAACATGAACGAAATCCGTTTTCTTCTTAACAAGCTTATGGGTGTTTGGGGGAGGAGGGGTGTGCAGGAACATTGGATAATGACCATGGAGGTTAGGTTAAGATCCTCTCTATTACTTGATCCAATGTTTATTTGGAGAGCGACCTCCTGGGACAAATGGAGGGACTGGAGCAGACAGTACAAACGAAACAATAGAAATCACTGGAGGAAGAAAACTGATGTATGGAAAGCCTGAGAAGATGAAAACAGGAAATGTGGAAAGAAAAAGAACAGAGAGGAAAGCAGCATACCCAAACGGGAACAACTGAAAGTGCCGGTATGGAGATGTGTTTTATAGCTGCTTTTTCTCCTTCTCACAGGGGTACCACAGACCCAGACATTACATCGCCACACAAGGTAATTACAGTGACGTAATGAGAGTGTGTGTATGCGCGACTCCACATTAGTGCAGATACAAATGTGTATGTGTTCCCCTTTGTGTATGTGTGTGTGTGTGTGTGTGTGTAGCCGCCACCTGGTAAATGTCGTCCTTTCGGACAGGGAGGCTATTACCACAACCTCCTAAATCTAAACTGCTGTATAAAATCCCCCTGACAAATTTAAGACCCCATTACCTCAAACTCCTGAACCAATACTTGGGATTGATAGAGTGTGAGTGCATGTGTGTGCATGCAAGCGTGTGTGTGCAATCAATGTTGTTGCATTTTTACACAACAGTAAATTGAATGAGTATGTTGCATCTGTGCACACACACATTAGGGCCCATGCAGGAGACAGTCAGAGATTTCTGGAGGATGGTCTGGCAGGAAAACTCAGCTTCTATCGTCATGGTTACTAACCTGGTGGAGGTGGGCAGGGTGAGTTTATCGTCCAATCAACTACACAAGATGTGTGTTAACCGAAGCGTGATTTCTGCCGGGATCAGAATATTCATCAAGTTAGGGTATAAGGTTGTTTTGTTCTTCAACGACCTAAATACGTTTCAAACCATTGATTTATATCATTATGTCACTGTAGAGCAATTAAAGTGGTAAAATCGGTTTCCAAAATGTACGATACAGTAATAAACAATATACTACATATTACATAGATATTACTTATTGTCTACTGTATGAGGTAGTTAATACGTATTACTGCACTAAATCATTTTATTCATGTACATTTCACTGTACAGACAGTGTGTCCGTTTTGGAGAAGGCAAACTTTTGACCCGTGTTGAGTTGAGGGCTACTGACACAATGAAAACTTTGATCCCGATAAGCAAGTGATTCTCCTGCGTTCATTTATCTGAGACTCTGACCCAGATGTGTACTCTAGTTCCAAGCATCTGGATTTGTCCATCTACTGCTGCAGCACTTTACAACATTACATTATCTAGTCATTTTAAATCAATGTAGCAGAAATGTCAGATAATGAATCTCTGCTAAGTACCCAATTATAATGGAGGAGAACAATTTGATATTATTCATGGTGATCATGTTGACCTCATCCCACTCTGGTAATGCTCACTGGCTTGTAATGTAATACATGCTTAAATACACAGTGTATTGGACATGTCTCTTTTTTCAGGTGAAGTGTGTGCGGTACTGGCCTGATGAAACAGAGGTATATGGAGACATCAAGGTCACCCTGATAGAAACGGAACCACTGGCCGAATACGTCATACGGACGTTCACTGTCCAAAAGGTAAACACGTCATAAAGCACTGAATATATTACAACACAGCGTCCTTCAGCACAATGTATCCAGCAATTCCACCTTAACACTAGAATTGCTGGGATTTTAATGTTCTGAGGACAGGCCCGAGGTGTTGTTCACCCCTGCTGAGATTTTCACAGGTCTTCAGCTTGATTCTCCTCAATCTATTGTTGTGCAAACCACCCGTTACCTGTAACGCCTGGGACATTTGCATTTGTTTACCCAGAGTAGCTCAGATCCAAGGCAGATCCAAACCTTCAGAAATGCCTTCCGTATTTATACAAAATATCCCCCACATTCACTGACCTGCTAATATTAAAGACACACATTCAAAATATATGGAAACACAAGACTTTTATAAAAAATTGTGTGAAAACAGAATGAAAAGTTGCTGATAAGATGCCATGAATACAATGAAAAGTTGCTAACACTTCAGTCTCCAATGTATGTTTGTACACAAATGTCATAAGCTGAGTGAAGTTATGGTCCATGGTTTTTGACATGTTCGTACACATACAGAGTAAAATGATGTCATTTCTTTGTCATTCGCCATTACAGAATTATAACACCAAAAGTGAGTTTTGTTTTTCACCATTCACCATTTATTCATTTAGATTCACATTCATGGTATTTCATGAAGAATCATTTCTACAAACTGTATGATTTGGGATTTTTCTGTTCAGCTGGTGAAGTCTTTGTCTTAGTGTTTACCAAGATGTCGCAACAATATGTTTTTAACACAAGACCAAATGCTGGATCCAAACCTCTCTCCACCGGCTTAGTTATTGGTTGCTCCTTCCATTTTTTGTGCACTCAAAACCTGGATTACCATTACAGCCCCAGAGTGTGACTGGGGATTTCAGGCGAGCAAGCAGCGTTGCTTGTTTGTTCCTTCTCTGTTTAAGAGAAGGCTTGAACACATAACTGGAGCCCTTGTAATCATCCAGGAGGGATTTGAGAGAGAGACGACGAGTGAAAGAGAAATAATATCTAGTTGCTGGCCTGATGCTGTTATCGAGTGCTCTGCACAGTGAATGGGAGAGCAGCAGAAACACACTTCACAACTAGACAATCTTGTGAACCTTCATGTTTTTTCATAGGTTTTTCTTCATAATGTTGCCTTCATCGTGTCTCTGATATTTCTGATCACTTATCTTTTCATTTTTCAAGGTAAATGATATCACTGGACTTTGCATGATTGTTTATTTTAAAAAGTTGTCAGTGTTTACTGCCGTGAATCTTATGTTAAGATGCCTTCTACAAACCATTGGCATAGGCTTGGTTTCTCAAGGGTGGCGTGATCAAGGCAGCTCTGGAAAGAGGGCTGGGAAGTGCAGGGGTAGGTTCCTCCATTTCCTAAAGGAAACTAAATTCCTGTTGAAAAAATGTATATTCTTCCGCCTTTTCTTGTGGGAAATCAGCTTATGAAGACAAGTCTTCAAGTGCTCGCTGTCAGCTCGTTTAGCAAGCCATTAATCCCTAACACCTGTGTGTATGTGCATGCACAAGTCGTCTCAAATTCAGAGAAAAGCTGATTTCTGTGCTGCCTGTCAGTTTCCAGAATACATTAGTATGTACATGAACACACATTCACCAATGCACATACTTTACAGCATATTTTGTGCATGTGAAAAAACGGGAAATACAGAGCATTCAGGTTCTGCTCCTAATTTCAGTGAAAAATACGTACTGGATTGTTATTAATGACACAACTAAGGAGATTAAATGATTGAATGAGGGCTGTGGGGGACGGCAAAGGGACGGGGGGGGCATATTCAAAAAAGAAATATCAGTGTAAGTTTGTAAGTGTCTGCACATGTGTTTGAGAGAGACTGCACAAAAAAGAATCAGTCAAACGCACATTTGAGGACGAGCACGTGTGCACATTCCACAAACAGAACAAATGGCCTGAGAGCAGTATAAAACAAGCTGGGTGGAAACACCCACCTGTCCCTTGTTTGCAACGCCAACTCACAATGTGATCGAGAACACACTCTGCCTGTCATCCTGACCGACCAAGTTACATGCCGTCGCGTAACTTTGTCTAGACTCCCCAACTGGTGGGCATGGCGGTCTCATGGGGATAATACCTGCATTATTTTCAACAAAACGTTGGGCTAAAGAAGCCTTTCAGATGAAGCATCTTCAATCAGAGCACTGGACTGGTGCTTCGGAGTTGGGTTTCTCCACACAATGTCCAATCAAGATGATTGATCTGAACCTTTATACAAGACGTTACAGCCAAGTGACAGGTGTTTGGAGCATGTTCAGACTAAAGATAGCAGTGCTACAAACAAGGGGGCTGGGTTGATGTATCAGCGAGAAGATGACATATAGAGCTGGAAAAGTTTTAAAAGATAGTTGTATTTTTTGAAGAAAACAACGGTCTGCGTTGATCAGTCTGGAAAGGGTTGTCGAGCTATTTCTAACAGCCAACCTGGACCAAAATAAGTCCAAGAGCACAGTGACAACTCATCCACGACGTGACAAAGAAGTCATCCAGGGAACCGGATGGACTTAGACACTGGGTAGAACTTGCTCCTGATAGGACGGTGGCACAGAAATTGTGCTACAACACACCTAAACAATTTGTGATAATATAGTTAGTGTGTGCTCAAGCTGAACATACAAAACAACATTGGATGAGAGAAAAAAAGAGAAGACGTCAAAATGGGATCTAGCGCCGTTTGTCCCTTCCCAGAAGCATAATGCAACAAATAGTTTTTACTCTTATTAATGAATTATGTGTCTTCTAGAAAAAACATTTTGGTTAGTTGTCTTACGTGCAGTCGTCACATCATAGTATAAAAAGACAACCTTTGTCTTTTATACTGATATACTCTACAGTATACTGCTGTTTTAGGACATTTGGATTGTTAGGTCAGTTATGTCACTGTAAAATTTATTATGAATGTTTTGAGACTTGTTTTGAGAGTAGTTGTTGTGTGTCTTCTTCGTCATATTTGGGGATGGAGGACTCCTGCACTCTGATTGTTTGCACTGTTTTTGTCTCTGGTAGAACATGCGCTGATGGTGCAGATGCAGCTCCGTCTGTTACCTCTGGGTACTCTGCTGTCTTTCCACAAGTCAAACACATGCTGGTTGTCTGTCTCTGTCAGCCTAGTGATAGACTGGCAACCTGTCTGGCATATACCCTGCCAATGTCAGCTGCAATTGGCTCCAACCCCCCCGCTGGCACACACAACCCTCAGGGGGTAAATGGGTGTAGCTCATGCATGGCTGGTTCAGTGCATTTCTTTTTTCATTTTATCTTGCTGAAGAACAATACAATATATCTGTCATAAACTGAAATGAGTCAGAATGGAGAGTTGACCATTTAAAGAAAGACACAGCAGAGATCCTCACCCAACACATCAGGTGGCTTAATGCTGTTATTCTGTGGTTTTAAACAACCAGTCATGCATTTGAGGCCCTGGCTGTGTTGGACTAGCGTCCATCGATTTAGAGAAGTAATTTCAACATCACAGCAGAGCAAATCAATGAGAAGTCGAGTTATCAAATCACCTTGTGGTTTCCTGGGTATTATTTTTCTCCTCACTCTCTTTGTTTTTCTACTTCTTTCCTAACTTGCTCTATCTTTTCCCATCTTTTCACACCACCACTTTTTGTTTCTCTTTGCTTTACCCACTCTCGTGTTTGACCTCTGCTCTTTCCCACTCACAGTAGGTGTCTCTTTTACTCATCCGCCTTTCTTTCTCCTGAGTTATCCATGCTTCTTAGGTTATGTTAAGGTCTTATTCTCCACAAGTCTGTCAAAGCCAGAACGAAAGCTGCAATAATGAGGCGGTCCTCGCCGTTCTATTCTTCGAATGTAAAGTGAGGAGGAAATGGTTCTCCACATTTAGGATCTGTTTAGTTCACTGAATAAAACGACTTGCTGAGATTATTGAAGCAGACGTTTACATTGTTGTTGAGAAACATGTATTCAGTGGTAGCTGTTGAAAGTCATTCCTTATGCATTTCCAGGCTTTCTGAACGTATTGGGAATTTTTATATCGCACGTGGAGAGGTGCAGGTCAGAATTCAGAGGAGGAAACCAAAAGCAAGACCTTTCAGCCTCGAGGCTGCTGAGACGCCGTTATCTGACTTCAGTAATATGGCACATACTGTCAAGGTTACACAGCTACTGTTGACAGGTTTAAAATTGATATAATACACTGAGGTTCTGACGGTGTCCTGGAGGATTTGTAGAAGGTGTGTGGTGTCCTAGATTTAAAAGTTTATAGTCACTTCAGTTGAGTATATGTTTTAGGTTTATCACTACCAGTAATAGTTCGCCTAATCAATTATGTTGCTCATAGAATAGTTCAAATAATAAAACGCTCAGAAAACACAGTTTTGCTTGTTACCAGCTGGTTACAAATGATGACATTTGTAAAGAAATCAATAATTCAGTGTGAAGAAATATCAGCATTTATAAAAACTGTATTAATTTTTCTCAGTGAACAATTTCATGCTCATTGGAACAAGTTAATAAATGACTTTGGTCTCTGGCTCTAAATTTGCTAGAAACCAAAGTTTTTTGCAAAAACAGTTTAACAGCATTTGCACATTTGTAAAGTTTCTACGTATGCTAAGAAGGCACTCTAATATAAGACTTAACTGTTCTCTGCTAAGTATCAGAATGTCATCAGTACTTTCATTATAACCCATTGTTACACAGGAAGTATTTACCAGTCTTTTGTGTTTCTGGAAAGTCCATAATTAAAATGTCAAGATATTATCACGTGGGGAGATACAATGGAGGCCTATTGCCATTTCATTTTCCTATAATCTCCATTGATAAGTACAAAATAGTCAGAATTACTTATTTGCTTTCATTTTGCCCGTTGGCAGTGCCCTTTTTCTATATTAAAAGTTATGCTACGTCAAAAAATGGGACTTTTTTTGAAAACAATTGCATTACAGAAGCGAATTCCATGTTTAAATGTGTTTAAATGTTTTTTAATGTCAAATTCTTGCTGATATCTTTAGGTACATGTTCATATCTTCATTTACACAAAAAAGGAGCTGGATGAAATATTAGATATTCAAAATCCCCTTGTAAATTATGTTGCTGAACTGAAGCATGGCATTTCCTCTTGCCAGTGTTTCCCAAAAGAGCCATCCTGAGATTTGTGAAATCAATTAATCTTTTTTGTGGAGCTAAAGTGGCCATCAGGTTTCTCAAATCTCCCTAGTAAATTAGGCAAATGAGCCACAATAAGTCTTCCTGTCTCTCATTCCCTGAAGTGGCCCAAAGTGCCATCTTGACATCCAAGCGATCGATTTATTTTCCATCTGAAGCCAACGAGGCGTTGTGGCCCCCAGGTTCCTGAAATCCCTGCTGTAAATTGGGCTGCAGAATCAAGATATGTCTTCTTGTCAGTCGTTCCCAAACGGGCCGTGATAAGATTTGTGAGATCAGTGTGTTCGTCATCATCAAGACACCAAATGGCTGCTATGTTTCATGAAGAGACAGATTCTTCTCCTGATAATACCAATGTGTGAGTGTCCATTTGTGAAACATCTCTTGCCGTGTGTTTCTTTTCAGAAGGGTCATCATGAGATCCGTGAACTTCGCCAGTTTCACTTCACCAGCTGGCCTGACCACGGCGTTCCCTGCTACGCCACCGGATTGCTGGGCTTCATTCGACAGGTCAAGTTCCTCAACCCACCGGATGCCGGCCCCGTAGTGGTGCACTGCAGGTAAGAACACAGACGCACACTCACAGAAGGTCAAGGTGGATGAATGGGTGAATCGAGTGGAGACTGCAAGCCAGGCCTTCCCGTCAGTTCTTGAAGAAGGTCAAACTGTCCTATAAATACACTTTTAAACCAAAACAGTTTATGTGTGTGTAAAGGCAAGCGTCCCAATACTTTTGTCAACGGATTTCTGATATCGCTATTTTCTTAGGTAAGACAACAACACAGGTTATCAGTACCACTATGTCAAAACACACCAATCTCCCTTGTCCATAACTTGGATAGATAGTATTACTCTTTAAAAAGCCCCCACCCCCAAAAACGAGGGAATTCACCTTCCATCCTGTTTTATTCCAACACCACCATCATCATCTATGAAAGTATTGTGAGTTTTGAGAGAGATTCCCATGCTGGTAGTATTTAACTTCCCTGTCCTGTTTTCTATGTGATGCAGCCGTTGAGCTGTGGGGCCAGGGTGGCAGGCACAAGATTTCAAAGGTCACTACTCTGACAAGCTATGAATAGAGGTTTTTCATACTAGCATTCCATTTGAAATAAATGTGTTCGATCGGAGGTCCGAATGGGCGCTTAGTCCCTCACACAGAGAAAAAGAGCTTCACGGTGACATTCTAGTTTTCATATAGTTTCCTTTCTGAGTAATGTTTGGCAGCTTACTAATTGTGGAAATTCAGTTGTATCTTCCATAGTGAACACTGCTATTTCAACTGTGTTATGTTTTTTAAAAATCAAATTAAACTGCTAAAAGTAATGAGGCAGTGGTGTTTGTCAAGTTGCTAATTGTTTATTGTGAACGTATTTGAAAATGCAGTAACAAAGACTTGACAGTTAAAATGATGATACGATGAAAAAATGTTAATTGCAGCATATTTACAGTTTCTTTTCCTCTGCTGTCATCAGCAGTGCCTTCCAAAATGACCCATATAACCTAAGCAAAACATTGTTGTGTGTGTTCTCTGATATTCTCTGACAACTACAGTCAGTGAAAGAGTTATTGCCCGCTAACAAAGAAATTATATCATTTTACAGACAAAACAATAACAAAAAAATCCAGAAACATGCATTTCAAAAAAGTTATACATTAATTAGTGTTATCTTGGAGGAAATAGGTACTTTATCCTCAGCATTCATCAAAATGTCACGCGGGAGACCAGGGTTTGATTCCCAACAGGGAGGTCATTTTGGGGTTCAGTATGATAGGTCAGTGGGGTTTTGCAGTTGTCTTTAAACCCAAGAGTGAGCGTTTCGATTCCCATTCCCAGCAAGTCCAGGTGTCCCTGGACAACACATCGATACCCTGACCCTTGGCACCTTACAGGGAAAGCCTGTCCACAAAGCATTTCCCCAAAGGTATCAATAAAGTATCAATAAATTAAATTAAGAAGAAGAATCCACTTTATTGTAAATAAATACATTGTTACATGTTACAACGAAATTTGTCTTCTGCTTTTGACCCATCCCCCCCTTGGTGGGAACAGTGAGCAGGGAGCTAGTGCTGAACATCAACATGAAATCATCACCAAATTACTAAAAAATAAAAATTTTATTGACTAAAATAGTCAGGGAGAATTCTGAGTTAATGCTCAGATCAGCCGAACAGCAGCCATGAAACATTAATGACTTGGAGGGGATCTGCACAGAGTAGTGGGACAAAATCCCCCGAGATGTGTGCAGGACCTGTGGCCAACTACAAAGACACGTCTGACCTTTGTACAAAGGTTTTACCACCAAGTATTAAAGCTTTTCATTCATGAAAATGCAACTAAATGTGTAACTTTTTTATTGAGTGTTTCTGTACGGTTTTGTTATAGTTCTGTTTCTCTCTGTCCAAATAAATCTACCCTTAGAGATATAGATTTTTCATTTCTTTGTTAGTGGGCTGACTATGTGCACTCATGCTCTGGTTAGGTTTAAGCAGATTGCACTTCCAAAAATCATAAAAAATAAACAGACTGGAGGGGCAAGAGACAGGTAATTACACAGAAAAAAGAGCACTGAAAGCTGTGGATGGACAGTAAATAGCAAAGCTATGTGGACAGACAGGGAGGAGGTTATGGCAGTCACTTCTAATTTCTGGGGACACTCTGACACTATTGGCCCATGTCATGAGGCGTTCAAACACACACATGCACACATGCGCACACAGAGGCCCGGCAGTATTCTGGTCTCAACATTAATCACAGAGGTTGACAGGTAATCTGCCAAGGCGCTTCCTCCCTTTCTCCCTCTTTCTCCTGCTCCCTCGCTCTCCCCCAGAACTGTCAGGGGGATTGCCAAGTGAAAAGAGGTTTCTCTCATCCCTATCCCTCAGCACTTCTTCTTCTCCATCTCCATCCTTCCATTCATGCCTCCTTTCCTCCCTTGATCACTCCCGTGTGACAACCACTTCTCTTGCTCCCAATCACTAACCCTGTTCACACCTTCTCCCTCCGTGGTTCACTCCATTGCTCATGCAATCCATTCATCCATCTGTTGGTCTGTCCCTGTATCCGTCTCTACCCTGCAGGCATTATTACTGTTCAGGATGTGTCGCCTTAACACCTGACATGGGGTATTAAAGTCTCCCTGGGTTTGTGTGTGTGATGGACATGAAAGGAGACAGAGAGAGAGAGAGAGAGAGAGAGAGACTACACCTCCATAGTAAACTCAGTGTGTGTGTGTGTGTGTGTGTGTGTGTGTGTGTGTGTGTGTGTGTGTGTGTGTGTGTTCAGGAAACACATTTTCCTGAACGCATCCAATTTTTGTTTGTTCACACACGGAAACCACGTTCCATGTTTTGGGGAATAATTACTGCGCATTGTTGTGATAGCACCATTAAATGTCTTACGTATAAATAACCGAGCTTTGATCTACATAATCATTTTCTTCATGCTGCCATTGATCATAACAAAAAAGTTACATTTTCCTATCCACTTATAGATAATACCTCGGCTGTTTATTATCTGCCTGTAGTGGTAACGCAGAGGGGAGATCAAACAATATTACATTGCATTTAGTTTTTGTTAGAAGTTAAATCGATAAGACATAAAAAAGAGACACAGGCTTAGTAAAGGATTCCTAAGTTGGTGATTTTGTAGTAAATGTTTATTCAGGCGTTTATTGTCTCTGCAGCGCCGGTGCAGGGAGGACAGGCTGTTTCATAGCGGTGGACATCATGCTGGACATGGCAGAAAATGAAGGTGTGGTGGACATTTTCAACTGCATTCGGGAACTGAGATCCCAACGAGTCAACATGGTCCAGACAGAGGTACGCGCACAAAATGTAACTTCTTTTGCTTCGTAGGTAATCTGCTGACCCTAGATAAGTTGGTAGGCGTGTGCATGGACGTGAAAAAGTCTGAATGGGTGTGGTGAATTATGTAGAGATTAATAAATAGAGTCAAAAAAAAAAACAGCTACGTTTTTTGTGTTTGTAGTTCCATATTCGTAAAACTCCTTTTTAGAAGACACACTTCCTCACTGTGCTTTACGTGGCGCAGTAATTTGTTCTAAATGTGTGCCATCAATCATGTTTAAAGAGTCTACGTGTGCAAATGTTGGGATGTTTCATTCTGGAGCAGGAGTAGGCCTGTTCATTTCGTCTGTAAGCCACCTTAAGCCAGCCTAATCCATCCCGCCTCTGCATCCCATTTGTACTACTGATGGAAACCTTGCATATCCAAAAAGTCTACTTCACCTACAATAGAGGAAAACAGCCTCATTTTCAGTCTGACACCTAAAACTCTGAATCTAACATTGACTTGAATGGGTTTTTGAAGTTCAGAAGTTAGCCAGGGCATCATATGACAGCATTAGTACGAAAGCTAGTTGTGTGCATGTCTGCACACTCATGTGTGAAACTGAGCTAAATGCATCCTGCCCTGCTTTTTAAAAAAATGGGTGTGTGTGTGTGTGGGGGGGGTTAATTTGTGTCAGTGTCAAAGCCTCCTGATGCTTTTATAATCCTGCTCCACACAACACAATTAATCTTTTAAAAGGTACAGGGAAAAGAACCATGTGTGGTAATGCGTGTGTGTGTGGGTTCGTATGTGTGAGTGTGTGAGTGTGCGCGCACATGTTCGTGCTGGCATGTGTGACACAGGAGTGGGTAATGGCCAGGAGGGGTCATTTCAGGGATGCTTTTAAAACTCTGCTGCAAGGGCAACAATTAACATTAGACAGAGGGAAAGAGGGAGAAAGAGTAGAGAGAGTGAAAAGGCAAATTAAAAAAGTGAGAGCAGTCAAAAACAAGTGTGACAGAAAACAAGTGAAAGAGACAGAAATAAAATGTTAATGAACAATAAATAAAATTGGACAGCTAGCGTGAGAGAGATGAATTAGCATGCGCGGTGGCTGCTGCAGCTCATGGTGGCAGAGGCTTTTTTTTCCAGTGAGCTAGTTGGAGCACAAAGAGCACACTTGATCCAGAGCACAGAAACACTGCAGGGCAAAGCACTGGTGCCTTTTAATTCACTTTCAGGCTACTGAGAGAGCACAGGCACACAAATAATGAATATATATACACAGTGGAATTTCTGAATTGGTTGGAGAGCTGAACAGGCAGGAGATGGTGTTTAGCGATGTTGCATTCTCTGTTCCAATCTTAATGGCCACGCGTCAGAGCTACGCTCCCGGGGCCGCACGCATGTCCAAGGCTGAACATCTGGGAGTTCACACAGGCCAGAAATCTGACTTTTTTTTATGTTGTAGGAGCAGTATGTGTTTGTTCACGATGCCATCTTGGAGGCGTGTCTATGTGGGAACACAGCCATACCAGTGTGTGAGTTCAGAGCTATCTATTACAACATCAGCAGACTGGACCCACAGACCAACTCCAGCCAGATTAAAGATGAGTTCCAGGTGGGTGCGGACACTAACACAAGTCGCTGTTGTTATCATTTGAGTGGATTTAATTAAAGAAATAAAACAAATACTCAAATAAGTGGTTGACACTTTAGAGACATGCTCTTTAGTCTTCAAGTTCGTCTCCTCAACATGTCTCTGACGAGTACGATTAACAAAACTTCTTTCTTTCAGACTCTGAACATAGTGACCCCCAGAGTCCGTCCAGAGGACTGCAGCGTGGGCCTGCTACCCAGGAACCATGACAAGAATCGTAGTATGGATGTTTTATCAGCAGACAGATGCCTGCCGTTCCTCATATCTGTGGACGGCGAGAGTTCCAATTACATTAATGCTGCATTAATGGATGTAAGAGCGAATGTACTTATGCGTGTTGTTAGTGTCTAGTTTCTGAAGCTACTTTCTGATTTCCAGCGCTGCTCTGATGCCCCAGTCCATTAGCATTTCACTGCTCACCTGTTTTGTTTCTCTTGTGCTTGCTGTTATTTATTTCTGATCCATCTCAACACTTCAGAGCCACAAACAGCCAGCGGCCTTCATTGTTACCCAGCATCCTTTGCCAAACACCATGGGCGACTTCTGGAGGCTGGTGTTTGACTACAACTGCTCCTCTATTGTAATGCTCAATGAGATGGATGCAGCACAGGTACAGAAACTCACAGACTCTAGTCAATACGCCCAGTGATAATGAGAATATGAAAGTATATGGACATGCCAAAGAACCAGACAAATTAAATTCAGTCATTTATACTGCATTAAAATATTTAGTCAGTGGCATTACAAATTACAGTTCTTAAAGGTAGCTCCACAGACCGTGCCAGCGGCTGCCACACTTGGTTACCATCGATTTGAAATAGGAAAATCACTTTTCATTAAGTCAGCATTATCCTATTATAAATCCTGTACAAAGTATTATATTCATCTTTTACCATGCAACAACTCAATAAGGGAAATTCACACCGTTTAGTTTGTCGGGACTGATTGTGATTATTGCTTTTTGAAAGAAAATCCATTCAAATCCACAGCACTGGGTAAATCTTATTTATTGTCACTCTCTCTTTGTTTTTCCCACTTTGCCTCTCTTACTCACAGTTATGCATGCAGTACTGGCCCGAGAAGAGTTCGTGCTGCTATGGTCCCATTCAAGTGGAGTTTATCTCAGCAGACATCGACGATGACATCATCAACCGAATCTTCAGGATCTGCAACATGGCCAGGGTATTCAGACATTTTTACACTTCCCTTCTCGACAAATTACCTTCAACTGCTTCCTCTATATTTAATAGTCGATCAACGTGCTGGTCAGACATACAACATACAGTGTAGTAGTAGTCATAGCCTCTCAGTAACACACTACAATAATGACATTGTGAAATATTTGTCAAACTACATTAAACGCTAGAGGAAAGAGAATCTGTTCTGATTGTGCTAAACTTCTTCCCTTTGGGAATTACAGAAGTCCCACATGCTCTTTTTCTGTAGCCTTCCCCAGATCTGTGCCTGAGAATAATCCCGTCTCTACAGTCACAGTGTTTGTAACACAGCGCGTATTGTTCTGTCGCAGGGTGTGTGCCTTCCCAAATCACATCCAATCAGTTTATTTCACCCCGATCAAAGTGTGGAAACATCTGAACATAACTTAAATCCCTTAAAGTCGTATTGCAGTGTCTTATCACACTTAAACCAGTGTGATGTTTCACTTTAGAAAACATTTCTAAAATCCTGTTCTCAGTGCAGAATAATATTAGAGGGGCAGCAGTGTGTATTTCAATACTACTGTGGGTGTAATTTTCCAACCTTGATTTGAGCAGGATCGCTTTGATTACTTACAGAAATACAAGACATGTTGGCTTTTTAGACCAAAATGCATTTAAACTCTCTCTGACATGAAGCGATACACCGGGAAAAGAATGTAAAAACACAGCTAAGGCATTTTCTTCTCATGTGACCTTTACTTCCCCCAAAGCAGGCAGTAAGACGACGCTGTTGCAAACACTAACACACTATGGAGGCCAGGTTAAATGACTCCTGGACTGAGAGACGTCATTAGATAAAATAGCAGGGTGGTAGGAGACGATGTAATAAAAAAATATTTAGAAGATTTCTTTCCCCTCATGTACTTGTTCCTCCTCTTCTCCTACCTCTGCTCTTTTGTTGACCTCCCCTCTCCCTTCACTCACTTTCATCTCTCCTTCCCTCTTTGCCTCCTCTTGTTACTCCCTCCTCATCTTAATTTGCCACCCATCCATGACGGTACAACTCCAGTGGCACCCTATCATCTGCATGCTCCTGTAGTATTTGCTGAACTCCCTACTACCCTACACCCTCTCCCCCTCAAACACACCACCAGTGTAGCGTGAAATGGCTCGCATCATCACCACAACAGTACATCTCACACTGTGAAAGCAGCTCCAACCCAGCTGAGTCTGTACCACCAACCACTAAGCCGTCAAATGAAGAAGGGGTAGCGAGAAGTGAGGACGGGGGAAGGGAAAAACAAAGAGAAAAGACAAACTCAGAGGAAGAAACTGGCTAAAGGGAAAAATGGGGCTCAAAATTTGATGAAACAGACGTGGATTGAAAGGGGTGAGAGAAGAAGTAAAGAGGGGTAAAACAGAGCCAATGCAGTGAAGGAGAGAAGGAAGGGGGGAGGAGAAATGGGAAGGCAGGAACATGTCAGTGTGTGTATATGCATGTGTGGAAAACCTAGCAGTAAATCAGTCTGACAGCGGGTTTTGGTATTTTAGGTGGCGGATGCCAACCGCCTCGAGCCTGAAGACTCAAAACATCTCGTCTGCCATGAAATTGAATTAAACATTAGCAAATGTCGATTTTGTTGAGTCCAATTCTGTTTCTTTTCAAAAGGCATTTTGCTCAGAAACAAGAACTGATCGGAGCACAATGGGCTGATAACTGATGAAAACAATGTTTATGTGTCATTTCATTATATCATTACTAAATGAGACCCCACAGAGAAGCAGCATCTACCTAAAGCTAATGTACTAAGATGTACCTAACCCTACTATCACTCTGGAAATGCTCTAGTAGATTTAGATACTCTAGACACACAAGACCTTTACGAAAGGCTAACCTTCGAACTGGGACGTCTCCCAGAGGGTTAGAACTATGGCTAAAGGCCCTGGTTCTTCCTTTGGAGATAAAGCTAAAGGAACTAAAAGTGTCTGATCCCCAGCGATGGTCCCTTCATTAGAAATGAGCCATAAGACAGTGAATAGCAACAAGTAGGTAAACCCATTTCCTGAAACAGGGTTGTTATGAGTAGCAAGACACCGACAGTGATAACTGCACAGTGTTGACTGAATACAGAGCTTATTTCCCCCCCTCTCTCCTCAGCCACAGGACGGTTACCGCCTGGTGCAGCACTTCCAGTTCATTGGCTGGCCGGCCTACAGGGACACGCCTCTCTCTAAGCGCTCTATCCTCCAGCTGGTCAGGAGGCTGGCTAAGTGGCAGGAGCAGTATGACGGAGGAGACGGGAGGACTGTGGTACACTGCCTGTAAGTTCAACACACAGACACACACCCCAAAATGTGATAATAAATAGTGGGGAGCCAATGACAGGAGGACGGGAACAAATGCTGCTCACTGGGATGATAAATCAACAGAAAATCGTAGAAAGACAAATGTGCCTGTAGTGCGTGTGTGACAGAGAAAGAGCCACAGAGAAGCCAAAGATGTTGAGATGTACTACCCTTAACAATGATGAAGTACACATTGTGTAACAGAAGAAATGTTCACAGCCACACTCTTTAGGATGATGTTTAATAGAAACGGTATTTTTAGACTCGTGGATTGTTCTGCTGGGTCATTTTTTACCCTGCTGATCTGTCAAATATACAAATAGTTATTACCACCGACTCACATATGATGTAGAGTATGTGGAAGGCACTAATTCATTCTAGATAAATACCTTCAATGTGAACATGCTATCTTAGTGTGTATCTATGCCCAGAACACTAGTTGCACAAAGATTGTCACATTAGCTTAAACAAGTTAGACACATATGCGCACATATGGCTGTGTGTTTGTGCACAAACAAGTACGCAAACGCCGCTCGGTTCCAATCTGAGCAGAACAAATGGAGCTGATAATGAGGGAGGGAAACGGAGGCTGTAAAATCTATATCCGAGAGATTAGAGGCAACTTCACTAACAATAACACACGCTCCAAACACTGCCTCCAGCACATCACTGGTGCTCGTCCAATCAGCTTCCTCTGTCACAGACCATTGGGCCAATCAAAATTGGCATTGATTTGTTTCTTCTAGCTGCTGCGGGCTTTTGTTTGCTTTTCAGCGTTTACACCTATGAGGAAGTGAGAAAGAGAGAGAGAAAGAGAGAGAGAGAGAAATACAGTCTGAAGTTGTTAAATCAAACTTAAAGAACAAAACAAATATGAAATAAATTTTAAATCACTGCTTATAAAATGAGATTTTTATGGATTGTAGGCAAAGAGTGAAAAAAAAAACTTCTTGTTCATAATAGTTTTTTTTTATACCCCTGCCAGTCAATACTTTGTCAACTGCTGACTCACAAAGGCTAAAGTTTTCAGCTTCAAGGCCTAAATAGTTTGTCGGTAAAAGCAGCAGCATGACCCAGTGTCAACGCTGCTAGTTAAAGATACTTATTAGTGGCAACAGAAATGCATACCATCATTTCAACCCCCCAAACTCAAATGAATAATCCGCCCACAGCTACTGATTCCACAAAAGGATATCTGATTTTTGAAGTACACATTTCACATCAACCTCGTAACCCCTTGTAGACTATTGCTGCGGGTTCGCCACAAACCCCTTCTGGTCCTCCCATCTTTGGTCTTTTGTACAACAAAGTAATCTGTAATGCACGCAAGATCAAATTGATTAGAAATGAATTAGAGCAGTTTCTCTGCACTTAATGACGTTTTTAAATGTTTTTATGTGATACTGTGACGATGGGATGGAAACGATTATACAAAAACAAATACATTCAATTTCAAAGCCCCATTACAGCAAAAACAGCATAAATAAATTCCTCTTACAAATATGTTTAGTTACTAATAAGGATGTTGCTAAACGTATACCTGTCATATGTGCTACATTCAATCCAACCATCCCCACTTCGTTTATTACCTGTCTGACAGCAACAACACAAACCATTCGTTTGTTTGCATAATCAGAAATAAATCCAGGCAGTACGGGGTTAAAGAGCATCAGTTATTTTTCTGTAACATAAAAATGAGGTGGAATATATAAACAGGCAAAAAGAAAAAAAATCATTTCAAGGCAATTTGATGTAATCACCAGCTGCCCCGACAACTCCATTCATTCCCAGTAAATATGAGTGACAAGGATATAAGCTTTCTCTGCTTCTGGCTAAAGACAGCTACACCCGCTAATCAGCCCCAGCTATTGATTTCACAGTCTCCATAATATCACAGATAAGTAGAAACATGATGGTTCAATCTGTAGCTGGTGAGAATTGATTATTTCACTTGTCCTGTAGGTCAGAGGCTGATGCGAATTTAATGCTAAGCACGTCTCATTTTTAACTAAATCACACTAAGAGGACGGTCCAACACAGCGGTCTTTCTCCGCTGGACATATGCTTTTCTGATACATGCTAATGGAAAGATGCATGTCTGGCATTTACGAGCTGAACGTCTGGACTAAAACACCATAAAAACTAAATGTACAAAGAATAAGAAAGTTAATAAAACCTGAAAAAAACTGACCACCAATCTGACACTACCTTATCCAGACTAACTGTAGCGGTCCTGACATTGCTAATGCAGAGGAGGTAGACGCGGGGTGATTTATGTGAAGGCTGCCACTCCACCTCTCAGTCCCTGGATGTTTTATTCAGTCTGAATACTGAAAGAATTCAGCTGGAACCGCGTGAGACGGGGAAAGTCTGGAGCTCTTTTCATGGTGGGTGGTCTGAGTTGTAACTGACAGAGCGCTGACTGCTGATTGGAGCATGTAGCCAGCAAACACACAGATATGTTTCATGACTGCACCTTTCCAAAAAATTCAAGGTAAAGAACAGCATTGGAAAGTCCATTAGCAGAGTGCACTGACAGGCTTCTTTATACTGCATGTTCAGACTGTCACTTCATGTCATTTGTTGTCACTTTCTCCTCAGTCTTCTGTTGTCGTACTTTTGAATTAGAACATTAAAATGTAAAATGAGGCTATAATAAAGGAGGTGTGCTGTAAAATCCACTGACGTGAGCTCACTGTTGTTCATGCAGAGATGTTAACTTCATTAATCGATGGATGATATCAGCAGTTCTCTCCTACCAGTCTAGAACTGCGCAGCACGCTGAGATACTAAACTTTATCAGAGAACGATTACCGATCCTAACCTTTTCCCAGTGCCTTTGAATCTTAAACTGTTCCACCTACGCACAAGTCTAAATGCCAACAAACCCAACCTTGCTTCTCATGGTGTGCTGTATTACGTTTCCCACTGAACGTTTTAGGATTTAAGAGAATTCTTTTCTAAAGGCTGACACAATCAACCGCTGCTCAGAACCCTTAACAAAGTAAGTCTGAGGAAGAGACAAGTGCCTGAAGGAGACATAATGGAGATAATAAACGCATTTAAAATAAACAGAGCTCCCAGGGAGATTAAAGGGAAAAACAAGTCCTGCTGACTTGTTGAGCTTCAAAGCAACTGGTCTTAAAAGCTACAGGTCAATTTCTGCATTCTCCTTTTTTATCCTAATTCTCTCTACCTCGTGTTCTGTCTACCTTTCATCCGTCATGTTCCCCAGCTATTGCTTTCTGTTTGTTTTTTCTTATCAGCACACTGATTTTGGCTCACATCTTTTAATTCGATGGTGATGTTCTCTCTCCTTCCCACTCGTCTCTACCTCCTCCTCCTGTGCAGTACCGGCGGAGGGCGTTCCGGAACGTTCTGTGCCATCTGCAGCATCAACGAGATGATCCAGCAGCAGAACATCGTGGATGTTTTCCACACAGTCAAAACACTGAGGAACAACAAGACTAACATGGTGGAGACAATGGTAAGGGCACGCAACAGCCAGAAAATGCATTTTAAAATAAAGTCAGCTCTCACATGATTGTCATTAATAGATGCATATTAATAATAAATACAAATGCATTTTCAAACACAGAAACAGGCACTTTTGTTCTGTAAGAGACAGTAAAACAGAGACAGAAACATAATCATAGAGGAATCACATGTCCAAACACCTTTTCATCTCATTTGAACAAATTCACAGAAGGACAACTACTATCACACACTGACTAAAGAGTTAGTACGTGTGTCTGCTTAGTCATCTGAATGTCACAGCCGATTCCAAACCTCAGTCAGTATCCCGTCTTAATAGCTCCAACTCTTATTCTAGAGAATGATCGTTAAAGGAAACGTTTAAAATGTTTTAATCATACTGCGTCAGTGGGCAGCGCGACCTGATCTTATATCTACATCAGCGTCAGACTCATTTATTTGTCCATTTCCATGCATCTCACCACCTGCTCCTGTTTTCTGTTATGTTTGTCCCTCCGTAGGAACAGTACAAGTTCTGCTATGAAGTGGCTCTGGAAGCTCTCAGCTCCTTCTGATTGGCTGTGGGCTGAAATGTCTCTTTTGTTATTTTCCTGATTCACCATTGACGCTGCCTATCATCTCCACGCAACACTGGGACACACGAAGCGCAACGCTGCTTCCTGTTGACCCAAACCCAACCTGTGAGCACGTGTGCCTGAGTGAGTGTGTGTGTGTGAAAGTGCGTGCATGTGATTGTTTGTGAATAAGAGAGAGCGTGCTTGTGCATTCGAGTGTGTGTGTATCTATAAAGGGTGCCTGTGACAACACACGCACACCACTTGTACAGAAGAGGAAAAAAAAAGAAGACGACAGACATACACACTGGGGATTTTCATGTGTGTGTGTTCACTTCAGCGAGGCCGAGGACATTACATGCTTGTACAAAGAAAAAAAAGGAGAAATGATGTGTTAAAAAAAGAAAATCAGAAGTTAAAAGAAGAGCCACTTTCTCCTCCTCTATCCCTCTGTCCTCTCTGCTGGGCTGTGACGTGACTATTGTACAGTATTTCCTTTTTAGATATATTTGAATGTTGTCTCCCTCTGAAGGCTGGATGCACACTGGAAGTTTCTTTACATTAGACTCACTTCAGGACTTACCTACATTAAGTGTTTCTAAGTAATGAAAAGTGACTGGCTGAGTTTTGCTCAAATGTGGATCAAAGCAAGAAGCCACAAACACGTTAATATTTTTTCTTTCAAAGTTTCCTTTGAAATCACAAGCTGCTAAATTTCCTTGTGGAAATGTTTGATGCTCAAAGTTAAACACTGCTTGATATTTGTAATCCAGTAATTGGCTACAAAACCTCTCAGTATGGTTTCTGTACTGGATTAGAAGATGTAAAAATTAAGCTCTGAATAAGTAAAAACAAAAACAAGTAAAAACAGGAAGATGCGTGACATTAGATGAGAGGAAAAAAATCACACTTTACCTTGATGACAAAATGTGGTTGCTGTCTAAATCTCATAGTGTGCATCCACCCTTACTGTAAATAAGAAAAGACAACCACAATCAAACAAAGAAACGCCAGACACATTTCAAAATACAACTTTTCACTTCCAAATACTCCTCAGTGTCATTTTTAGCAAGCCGGTGCAAGCAAAGTCTAATGTTCCCTCACTAGAAAGGTCTTAAACATTACGATCCATATTTTCTTGGCATATTGCACAGTAACCTGAAGCCCGAGTCACGAGTGGCTTAGAACGGAGGGGACACAGTGTTTGGATTGAACGCGCGATGCTCTGGCTACAGCAAACATTCACTGCACTTACACGGGTTCTTGCTAAAACTGTCTCAGATCTTTACAAAGTTAAAGCTGTGTCTTCTTGGTTTGGATTTGGATTTAAATGGGCTGTGTGAAAATTGCCATGTTTTCCATTTTACTCTTCATCCAACTTGTTATTTAAAGTACCAAATTTGGATCCCAAGGCAGATGGTCTTTATTTGAACACAGACTTTGGAAATGTGGATTGCCCAATTCTTTTTTTTATGGTTCACCTGAGGCAGTTATTATGACATTATAAGCTTTACTGAGCAGCATTAACATCGGGGAAAGCAGGACACAGGAAAACATCTGTGCACACATTTTATCCAGATTAAATTTAAGTGTTGTCTGTAAATGAGGCAACTCAAAAAGTGTCACTTGTTAATTTTCTTTGATTTCCGTCAGATCCATGCAGTGTAATACATTCGGGATAAATAGTAGTGAAAAGGAAGCTTGGGGATGAGAGTGTTTCCCCCGCCTGCCATCCATCATTAAAATGACTAAGACAAAGAGACAGGTCACATTTGCTTTTCCCCTGCAAACAAAGTTTTCAAATTTGCTTTCTGCCAAACCCGCTGACGTGTTCACGTTTTAAAAATTCATTTGACAAACTCATTCCCCAGTTTAATGGGAAATTATTGCAGTTGGTGAGTGACCCCGGAGATTAAAGAAGGTCAATGTGGCTGACGATTCAGATTCACTGCGGCTCAAAGAACATGTGTTATAGAATGAATGAAAATTATGTAGGAAATGACACCAACCTAAGTTTGCGGTTTTATTCTCCTTTGATCTTTTTGTGTTTGATATCTAATTTGAAATAAGACAGCAATGTTAAAAAAAAAGTTTGTTTTGTTTTTTCCTTTAAGCAGCCCCTCAACTGTGAAACTAACAAACTGTCTCCTATTTACAGATTCCTTGGCAATTTTAAGGCTAAATCAATTATCATCTGAGGCAAAGGAGCAGGATGCCAGATTAAGGGATTTTTTAAACACTACAGATCAGTTTTAGAAGGATCAATGATGAGAACAAGTTTCCAAGGCAATCTTATTAAACCCTCATTTAACCATAATCACGTGATTAACTGTGTTGTCAGTCATTAATTTATACCAGCAGGTGTCAGTATTTTGAGATCCTGGATTTCCCAGTTTGAGGCGATACTTTCATACTTTTGTGGCCAGAACAGACATACTTGTGGCAAATTGTTCAGTCTGCGCTTACCTTTTATTTTTTGCTAGAGTCCAGTCAGGCTCATTAACAGACCTACAAAAACGGTGTTGTAATAAAGACAATGTGAATGCCAGAAGTGTTTATTATTTCTATTTCCACTGGAGTCTTTATTTTATTGGCTTGGTTAATGGCCGTTCATGTGTACTATAGTTTATTTTCTTTTTTCCCCCTCTTTGTCATGAGTTTGAACATTTTTTTTGTATAATTATTCCAATGATTACTTGTCAAGTGTTGTTTAGATCTGGTGACACCATTGCCATTGGTTGTTTAGTTGTTTGAAATGTGGTTAACATGAAATAAAAGGGACCAAAATGTTGAATGTGACTTCAGTTGTCTCTTTTTACACCCTTTTGTGTGGTATGACAGACAAGTCATGCCATCTCAGCTCTCTCTTCACTTTCTTTCATTTTAACTTACAAATACATGTTAATAAGCACTCCCTGTTTCCTGTTAGTGACGCGGATTGTTTGCTACTCCTGCTCACTGCGTTTGATTTAAAATCTTACGCATACTATGTTTTAAGAAGTTATATGGGACACTGGTATTACTCCAGCACTTGTTCTAAAACTCCTGCTAACTGTGTACTGTCTTGGTAGTTCCTACATTAGCCTTTTCCTGTGGCTTCTCTGTCTCCCTCTTTCTCTCTTCTGCCTCCCTTAATGATAATGGTATCTGTATTAAGTGTAGCTTATTTGTAGTGTTGGAGGCGAGGTTGGCCAAATTGGAAGCCCAGTTTTACACTATGGAAATTAAACCAGATGGTCAGAACCCTGGAAGCTAGTGTGAAGCCTGCTAGCTTCGCCACCATTAGCAACACCCAGCGATATTTATCCATTAAACCAGATTAATCTAATCAAGTAGTCAATCTTCAAGCTTGTTTAAAAGACATAAATGTCCTGTCCTGTAAATTTCCTACTCCTTAAATCAGACATGACAGACATTATTCTATTTGGGTCTAAACCCCTCGGAGATATCTTATCTAGCCAAATTGTTATCCTGCTGTGTGTTTCCTTTACCTCCTATATAAAAGGAATATCTAGAACGTCCTTCTTCCACCAGAGGAATATGTCTAAAATTTCTAAAAAACATCCTGTCTCAAAGAGATGCTAAGAAAGCTGTCTGTGCTTTTGTCACCTCTACTACTGTAATTCATTACTGATAGTTTGTCCCAATAACTCACTCAAAAGCCTCCAATTAAACCAGAATGCTGCAGCCAGAGTTCCTACTGGAATTACCTTCTCTCCATCGACTCCCTGTTTAAATTCTTCTCCTCACTTATAAAGCACTAAATGATCAATGATCTTTAGCTATCAAGCTCCCAGTTAATGTTCGGGAGGCAGACCCCCTCTCTACCTTTAAGATTAGACCTAAAACTTTCCTTTTTGATAAAGCCTATAGTTAGAGATGGATCAGGTGACTCTGAACTATCTCTTAGTTATGCTGCTATAGGTTTAGCCTATAACAGGTTTAGCTGTAGTTACTGATCCTACCAACCTGCCCAGTGTTGTTGTTTTGATGCCATAGTAGTAAAAGCCGTTTGTATAGGATGATGTATACTGAACACACTGCAAATACATTTTGTCATACTGCATGGAAAACATTGCAAGTACTGATCTTATCTGTAGCTGGCTCATGGCTGATTTGACTGTGGATTATAGGATGAAGCAGGTTTAGGAGAGTGACACATGATAGTAGAAATTATTCTTTAACTTGAACGAAAAGAAAATCAGCATGTCAGCTCTTACAGCCTTGTTTACTACTGAATACAAGTAAAAGTTTCAAAAAGTAAAGAGTAAGAAACTTCCACTACTACTTGGATGATCTAATAATGAGGCTGAACTAGATTGTACCCAAGAGGAGAAGGGATGTAAACACGAAATGATCTCCTGTTATTTCAGCTGAGCGTATATCTACTCAAGGGATTTTCCCGTATGGCATGATACCAGCTCCACTCGACTAGACTCCCTGGTCTGAACAGCCATCCATCCATTATCTTAGGCGCTTTTTCTCTTAATGATTGTGGGGGTGCTGTAGCCAATCCCAGCTGTCACTGGGTGAGAGGCTGGGTACACCTTGGACAGGTTGCCAGTCTTTCACTGCAATGGTCATAGTAATTAATACTTTGATAATCTCTTTGGGGAAAGTTTTTGCGGTAGTTTGACACTTTGCCAACTACTTTACCAATTGGGCCACGGTTAGCCCCCTAAAGAGTAAAGTACCTGAACGAAATCACTGCAGGCACAGAAAGGAAACTACTGCCCAACCAGTGGATTCAAACCCAGGTGCTAGCTGAGAGGTCCTTTAATCTGGGTATCTCCACCTTATGTTTGTTCTTTCACAAGTCACAAGCTCCCATTATGATCCTTGAACTGTGAGGAAGTTCAAGTGAGGAAGAAAATATGTCATTATGAGCTGATTTTTTTCTTTCTAATCAATCAGTTGGTGATGAGCGCAGCTCCAAGCCAACCGACTCATCCTTTATTTAGATGGTTGATTCCCAAGGAGCTCATCAATATGCATGAGCTTGCGATTAGCATAGGCACCAAGGACAGTGCCTGTACCTTGGCATTATGACGATCAATCAGATGCACTAAGGGGCTCCTCAGAGGGAAGCTGTCTGTCAGCTTGGCTTTGGGTTGAGTCGATGCACACACGCTACCATCAAAAACAAGTTACACTTAAAGCATACCTAACACACAGACTCACACACATCACACAAAAGTCCAGAGAAAGCATCCACACACGTGTGTGAGGCAGGCAAACAGCACACGACGAAAACATATCTGTGCCCTCAGGTGTGCAGAGACGAGGCGCGCCCGCGCACACAGAACACACACTTACAAAGTCATTGCCAGTGTGTATCATTTCGTCTCATTCTTTACTCTCTCTCTCTCTTTTTTACTTCTCCTCAGAACTGAGTTTGTAATGAGTTTGAAAATTGGCCCCATTTTATTTGCTCTCACTGAAATGTCATTATCTGGGGGATGAAGGAGGGGCTGACAGCGGCACGATAATATATTTTTCCACTCTAACAGGGTTATTAATATATATTTTCCCAGAGAGCCTGTAACAAGGTTATTTGCCGTCCACAGCAGATCCCATGCATCTCCATGTCCAGCATTTACAGCGATTCAGAGATCTGATTCATCTGTTTACCGTGTTCACTGTTATCCACCTTCATGAGCTGTAGTTTATTACATCTAGCTACAGTAGGCCCCCTTTTGTGATTTCAAAGTACTGTCTTCTGCATCAACCACAAATCCAGTCCTCAGTCGTCTCATTTGAACATACAGTTCAGTGCATGCCAAACAGGTTGGATAGTTTGGGGGGTCATGTGGTCCACGAGAAACACTTTAATGTCCTTCCTGAACATGTCTACTGCGTCTTTATATTCAAACAAAAAAAATCTTCTTTCAGTTCTGAGTGGGATTTATGAATATTAAACTTTAATGATTTGAAATGTTCAATTTCAAACAGCAATAACAGACCTCGAATCCTATTCAGCGTATCCTGTTGAAAGATTTACTGATGTGTATTTTATGATGTTGGGTAATGTGAAACATGCTTTTAAGGTCGAATGGAATTTTTCGGTTACTGTAAAATACCATATTTTCCACTGAGAAATCTACATGAATGTCTTGAACTCCTTTTACACGGGTTCTGATTTAAGTGTACTTTCTGGTTTAGAACCAACCAGAACTGGGCCAGATGCATTATACATTTAGAGTGGATGGTGGGCGTGTAACATGCAAGACGGACAAACCGCTGAGTCCCATGTAAAGGTAGTTTTAGGGCCAGAAAGGCACTTTGGTTATAGCACAGTATTTGCGTTACCTGTCAACACATTATGTATATAGAAAAAGTAATCAGGTTGCAGTTACATTTATGAATCATATTTTTTAAGAGACTGGGTTGTCTTAAATAAGCATGCAGGTGGTTTTGGTGCAAACTGTGCTGTGAATTATTTTGTTTGTTTATATCAGTATGAGCATGTAAATTAATATCACACCATCCTTTAAGTTGTTTTCGCTTTGTTCATGTATTTATGTAAATAAATAACTCACATGTATCTAATGTAAATATTGGTTTTATTTAATTAATTATTTTATTTAATTATAATGAATAGGTAATAGTTGTGTGTTTGACAGATATTAATAATATGTACTTACTACTGTTTCATTTTTAACACAGGACGTTAAATTGTAATGGACTATGTTTACCTTATGAATAACTGTGACCTGCTGCTGAATATTTGTCATACTGCAACAAAAAAAAAACCTTTTACCTTTCCTGCATAGTACTATACACACCTGCACAGAAATCGCTGAAAATTTAAGCACCTCATGCGTGACTACAGGAAATATTAAAATGAGTCACCTCCAAACCTGAAAGCTGTGACCTCAACAGAAACAGTCAGCTCGTTTACTTCTTTGCGTCAGTGGAAATCCTGCCATTGTTCCACCAACTCTGCTAGCGTGGATAGCTAACGAGATGCTAAGTCATGCATGACCCAGGGGGCAATCCATCAGCTCCACTCTCATTCACTTCTGCCGGGTTTCTGTGGAGTTGGACACAAAATAAAGACATATGGGAAATCTCACCTCTTCTGCGGAGCAGAATGGACTTGTTCCAGGATTGCTGCGGTGCATGTGTAGCGGTGCAGGCTTTACAGGCTTTTGTTGTTTTTACCATAACTTTCACAATGAGTTAGATTTCACTGCATCTGGTGAAGGAGAGAGAGAAAAGTCACAGCATTGAAACTGTGTCAGAAAATGTGGTGTAATACAAGGTTTTGATAACTGATGCTTTTTTTTCTGATGTTAACAGTGCTTTGTACCAAATGGCTAAATCAATTAAAAATTTTAATTCAATTCTTGGACTTGGCAAACATCGGTCCAGTTTGTTCAGAAAGAGACTGAATACAAGTTGAAAAGAGTCCCACAAACACAAACTATACTAATTATAACAGGATTGTTCTTATTTAGCAAAAATACTATTTCACTCTAAGACCTGCTGGTTAAATTTGCTGAATTCAAAAGACACCAGCCACAAAATATGTGGTACAGGAAAAAGAGAGCAACATTTCCTAAGCATCATAAAAGAAAAATCACTCTTTCAGTCTTTCAGTCAACACAGTAAACTAACCAAAGAAGTGGTAGTTTTGTTCTGGGTGCACATGCACAGTGACCATTGGAACACATTGTTGGAGATCACTGAGTGAAAAAGACTTTTAAATGAATTGTCATGAGAACTACACGTATGGCAGACCTGAACCTGTAACCTGTGGAGTTTATAGGCATTATCAGCAAAAATGATGAATAACAGAGATATCCTGAGGATCAGTGTTGCAGTTAAACACAGTTACACGTTGTGTATAGCACAGAGAATTTCAAATGAAGAATGTCCAGTCAAAGAGCCAATGAGATGTGTCACATTTAAACTACACATCGCAGGATACTACAACATTTGAGATACTGCTGATTTTCGACCATTCATTGCTGCTTTCGCAATTTTGCTCTGCAAAGCTGGAGGGAGAGAAGTTCATTAACCAAACCAAAGAGGTGGTAAATGCGTCTTTGACATTGCTGGAATAGCAGGAATGGCTGGAGAACAAGCAGCACAGTGGCCCTCGAGTACCAGGATTGGTAGGAAGGGTCAAACTTAGCTTTCATTTAGTTGAAATCTATTCAATTCCCATAGTAGTGAGAAGTATAAAGATGAGTGAACAGAAATCAGACACACCTAAACATTTTATGATGCATGGTATCAGCTATACAGTGTAGTTACATACAAAGAATGGTTCATGAAACGTGCTACCATTGCTTCAGTGCATCACACAAGCCAAATTAAAAAGCATTTACCCGAAATCCTTTTGTTGCCGGGGGCTATTGGCAGCGTCAATGCAGTATCAAAATGTTAACAAAAATAAAATAAGTTGAAGACAAAAAGCTAGAAAAAAGCTACTGGTAATTCCAGGCCCAGAGCAGCTGCTGTGCTACTGTGCACCACTGTGAGCTCTACTGAAGGACAACACACCTAATTGGACATAATGAAGTTAGCGTGGGGAGCACAGCCTGTCTGAGTCCTTTTGCTGACTACACTTTTAAAATCACCAAAGGCAGTTAAGAGAGGGGAGGTGAGGGCAGCTACAGAAGAGCAGGAGGAGGGGGAAGAGAGAAAGACAAAGGTGAATATAAAAGACATGCTATTAGTAAAGGTAGCATACACCAATTTAGTCAAACATACAAAAGCCATTTCAGAAATGTTAAGACATCTAAAATCACGCTTGAACCTTCCTTTATCAGACCAGAGCACAAAGAAAAGACTCCACTGTATTTTTGTAAATAAAAGCAGATGTAGAGTTTGATGCCTGCAACACACTGCAAACGGCTGAATAGGACTGAAATGTTCATGTAACGTTCAGCAGAGGTTGGGTTCCTAATGTCAAAGACTAAAAAGATCATCCAGCATCTCTGATCTAGGAATACTTCGGCACCTATGCTCTTGATGACCTGCACGTGTCTGTGAAGGGTCAACTGACTATTGAGCAGCTGAAGTCTTGACTTGTCTTGAGTTCCACTTTTTTTACCTGCAGCCATTAAAGGTTACAAAAAGCGTGTTAACTTAATAACAGTGATTAAATTGCAGACATGACATCTGATTTTTTAACTAGTACAGCCGCCTATTCTCCTCACTCTGGAGGAAATTAATTACAATAGACGATAGTGAAAATAAACGTTGGGAACATAGACAAATGCAAAGAAGCATGATGTGTAAATGTCTTATTATGAAATGGGTAGAATGTTTGCAGGAATCACGTGTGTGTGTGTGTGTGTGTGTGTGTGTGTGTGTGTGTGTGTGTGTGTGATGACCATACAGAGATCAAACAATGTGTTCATGGACCCCACTTTAGAGGCACAATCAGCCAGTAGTATTGATATTTTTATTTGAAAACATGAGTGAGGTCATTTACCAAGCAGAGGATAAATGCAGCCACTCAGCTCAGTCATGAATATGAGGAGAGCCAGCAGGCCAATCTGCAAACACATGATTAAATGTGATCTTTGTCCACTCTCTCTCTGATTGTTCATTGCCCTCGTTCGCCCTGCTTTCATGCTGAAGGTTACAGGCTGGTCCTCTCTGCAGTCATTTTTCTAAAAAGTCTGTCTACCTTCTCTCTTATGTCAGCCTACGTCTTTCTAAAACAGAGCACATACAAACACACACACACACACACACACACACACACACAGCATCTATTGATACCTTCAGATACATGAATTATTAAAGACACTGTACATGCAGGACCAAACAGGAGAATCAAATGCCCTCAGAGGAATTCAAATTTTCACTGACTCACTGTTCAGAATGAAAGAACAAAAAGCATTTGAGGCGTCAGTCTGTGTTCTTACACTGAGGCAGGGTAGACGTGATGCATGTGAGGGCTAACTGAACACATTCGTCATTACACTGTTAATATCATTTTTATTTTAGTCTGAGAAGTCATTGGAAAAGTAGTAATGTGATAAATGGGTTAATAGTAAAACTACTGGTTTGGTGAATAGTGCTTTTAATATTAGTTTCACTGAAATCAGCCAAATTGTCTCCACTCTGTAGTTAACTGCATTGTTAGAAGCTGACAGCAGTGATGATTATTATTCAGGCAAACTGCAGGAAAATGAAGCTTCTCGACAAGGCTTTGGGCAGAGTTCATTGACTCCTGTTAAGCAGCTCGGTATCGCGGAGCACATGCAGCCAGACATATTCAGTGTCAGGGAACTGAAAGTGAAGCCATTGTGTGGCGTAGATGTGTGCGTGTATTACTCCAACACTAATTTCAGAGTGCTTACTTAGACTCACCAAGCTTAACGGTGCTTATTAGCCTACGGGAGAATTCTTCGATGGTAATTGTCACTTAGAAAGACTGTGTGTGTGTGTGTGTGTGTGTGTGTGTGTGTGTGTGTGTGTGTGTGTGTGTGAGGAGTAAGTTTTAAATTTGCAGAGATGGAGAGAGAAAAAGAGCAATGGGAGTCAAAACAGAGACATTAGGAGATAAAATTCATCTAGTTTCCCACGAAGGATTCCTTCACAACTAAAGTGCAGTCACCATACATTTTTCTCAGGAATTTAATCTCTTATAGATTCTAGATTCTAATATATGAGCTGCTCTTATTAAGTAAGATGTGGTCGTACGAACGACATAGCTGTCACACCACACGGATAAAAAAAACACATGTTTTAGCCCCAGAACAGAACAGATCACTTTGGGTAAAGTAAAATTGTCTATTGTAAAATTGACTATTATTGCGTTAATTTAATTATTATTACTATGATGATTATCAAAAAAAGTGTGTTGCTCGCTGGGTCTGAATACACATGATGACGGGTCACAGGAGGGGCGGGACAGTACTGGCATCAAGAAGTGTTTTAACCAATGAGAGCATTTGGGGGTTGGGATTAATACCGCTGCAACTTCCTGCATCAGAATCACCCAAACAAAAAAAGCTTTAATTAAGTGCACTAATTAATATTTAATTTGAGATATACAAGAAAATATGAACTGCTACTGTGTAAAATGAACACTGCTATATTTATTTATAGTAAAATCCTTATTCAATTGCTTATAACACGCGATTAATCATGATTAATCACAGGAAAGTTGTGTGATTATTTCCGATTACATTTTTTTACTGCTGCCCAGCACTATTATAAACACAAGTGAGGGAAAAGGAAGCCTTTAAAGAAGCAACATTAAAAGGAAAAAAGTCTTTAATAATAAATTAAACAATTATTTTGTCAAAGACACTAATTCTAACAAATTGATTAGACCACTTTAAAGAGATCACAGTCCACGACAAATACAAGTTCTGCATCTAAATACAGTGAGAGACATAATCTGTAAATGCATTTGCAAGATAAGGTTCAACTAATTAAACAGCAGGAGCATTTGATATATTCATTGTCAGCTGGTCTGATGCATTTTGTGATATGAGCAGAAAACTCCCAAGCATGTGGCAGAAGCCCTGCTCCCCTGTGACAACGTTCATGTATGTGCATGTGCACACGTGTAAACAGTTGAAGGAGATAAACACACACAAGAAGAAAAAGGAGGAATAAGGGAACAAATAAAAACGGAAGCGTGAGAGGCACAGAAACACTAACATTATGTATATACACTGATAACTCATTAATTGAGATCATTTCCTAAACAAAAAAAACACCAAAGCAAAGCTCTGACAGGGGAAGTCTTCTAAAGACAGACAGTGTCAGACACAATTCCAGTATCATGCAAACACCTTAACCTTTGTTTGAAATAGAGGGATGAATGCCAAAAATCTTTACACTTCCAAAAGCACTGATATCATCTTACGTGTTCTTTCCCAACACACCCCCACACCCATGCCCAGAGAGGAAAAAACAGCACAGACTGTTTGCACACAGTAGAGCAATGAGTGCAGCAGAGGGAACCAAACATCAGAGGCCCTGTTAACGCACCGAGGAGCATTTTGTCTCCTCAAACGACTCGGAGAATACCAGACAAAATGACTCAGACTCTTCTCAAAAGCAGCTGGAGAAAAGAGACGCCCAGCACAGCCATCACTTTAGAGGGAATTTTATATCAGACAAACCTAATCTAATGCTCTGCTCTTGTTTCAAAACTTCAAACTAGACGGCAACTCATTCTGACGAGGGTGGATCTGAGCGAGAGCATGGGAACGGGAGAAAAAATAAAGCAAAAGAATCTCACAGAAGCTTACTGTTAGTTTCTTCAGGGTGACTGCTTCCATCTCTAATGAGGATCTCTCTGCGTGCGCGCCCGTGTGTGTGACTGCAAAAATAACGAACAGAGAGATTGAGGATTGCAAGACAGATCGACAGACAGACAGATAAATAGATACAGGGGGAGAAGAGAAAAAATGGACAAGGTGAAGCTCTGTGAAATGAAGTGGTAGTTATATTAAGCTTGCTAGCTCAAATCAAGTCAGAGTGGTTTAAAACATACGGAAAATAAAGAAACAATCAGTCAACTTCACAGATATACCGTACGGAGATATGTACAGAGAAATAGAGAAATAAGAGTGGGAGCACTTATGCCAATTTACTATTTGACAGCACCAAAAAGAGCAGTTTCCTTCACAGAAGGCTACCTAAGGACAGATGCGTGAAGGAGAAAACACTGGGTAGCTGCAGTGTAACAGGCTCCACTCGTCAAACGTCTGTCGAACACAGAGGGGCAATTAAGGTGTAACCCCACGAGGGTAAAGAAACCAGCCCCTGACTGGCAGAAGAAACGCGCGCGGTGGACAGACGAGCCAACGGAGAGACGCGTGTCAGCGTCAAATGTCACATGCACTCGGGGGAGTAAACGGGTGACCGTGTGCACTATTCTCAGGTTTGCACTGTACTTTGATGGATGGGGGGGGGCGGGGGGCTGGTCCTTAGTCCCCAGTGTATAGTGAGACAAGTTTATTGACAATGTAAAACTCACCATGTTTGTTTCTCTGCTCTTTCAGAGAAGAAAGACTTCTGGGTTTTCTGTATAACTCTGAATATTCTGTACGGTCTTAAACCTTCCACGAGGTAAAGAGAGGCAATGAAAGCACGGTGGTGTAGTAAAGAAATCAACTGCAAAGTCACATATTAAAGACATCAGTGTGTGAGCTGACATACATAATCCTTTGGTGCGTGTGTGTGTGTGTGTGTGTGTGTGTGTGTGTCGTGGGGGTCATTAACTTGCTCGGGTTGTCTATAAAAATGACAATGATGAATTATTGCTGTTTATGAGGCTAGGAAGTGGAGTGTGTGTGTGTTCAAGGTTTTTGTGTTTTGACTGCAGTGGATGACCAGGATTGGTGAAAGGGCTAAACGTTAGAGGGTTCAAGTACACATTACTAAATTTGATTTTGTCTCTCCAGGTGTGTTCATCTCTTTTTTTTATTCTCATATATTTTTCATTTCTATTCATCTGTTTGTTTTCCCAGATTTTCTCTCATGTGTTGTCTGCCTCTCTCTCTCTCTCTCTCTCTCTCTCTCTCTCTCTCTCTCTTTCCACCCTCTTATGTTTCACATTTTGTAGATGGGTGTTATGGGCTGAGCAGAGGCAATAACTCCACTTCATACCAGCTCATCCCCCCGCATACACAAACACAGAAGGTCACAACTTGGGATGAGGGGCTATGCAATATTGATACTGTTAATAAATATGATGATTATTTTACAGCCTGCAGTCCAATATAGCAGCCTGTAGCAAGGTTCAAATAACATTCTCTGTGTGTGTGTGTGTGTGTGTTCAGTGTTGTTTAAATCATAAGTGTTACCTCCTCCATGGTAAAGTCCAGGGGATTTTTCTTTATATATATATATATATATATATATATATATATATATATATACGTATATAGTCTTATTATGGACTATTTTGCAAGTATGTTATTTACAGCTGAGTTTTAATATTTTAAGTTAAAAATCTAAATTGTTTTTTAGTTTAGTAGCATTTTTTTTGTTGAGGTATTTAAATCGCATTCTCTCATCATCTTTAGACAAACCAATGAGCTACACTTTCCCCTATAAGTTGACTAAACAGCTAAAAGTGCAGCAAGGCGGCAGGCTAAATGTAGCCTTACACGCACCCAGCATCAACTGTTTTGAGTTAGGTGATTGCGGCATTGCTCTCCTTTTTGTCCCTGTCACGAGGCCAATTTAAATTGTAGTGAAGAAAAATGTATGAGAGATCATGGAGGATAAGGTAATTCATTACCATCCTATCAGTGAGTGAAGCAGGGATCATTAACACGTGGGACAATGACGTCAAATGGACACAAACACTCTTCGTCTTAGATTCTTGGTATTGTTTTTAGGTCTGCCTCTTTTATTTTCTCAGAAGTCCGTGTGAACACTTTGGAAAATAAAAGGACCAGTAATATTTCTAGAAAACAGCTAATTCAGTAACACAAACGTTTTTATTTAATCAACATCAGCAGCAGGAGGTAAACCACTTAAACACCTAAAGCTATGACTTATCTATTTTTTTATATTTTTGCCTGTGATTTAAGACATGTATTGTTTTTATAACTTATAAAGCCAGAATTGATTCATATTCATGTTAGTCACGTGCAATCTGTTCTCACACCTGTACCTCTTCATGACTTTAAAAAAATAAAAGACTTTAAGCGGCCAAGTGTGTGTCCACCGCCTCGCTGTGTGTGCGAGAGTGAGTGTGTGGGTGTGTAAGAAACAGAGAGAGAGAAAGAGAGAGTTAGAGATACTATGTATACTCAGCCCGGCTGTAATATTTAGCTTGACACGTTGATGACCTGATCAAATTGTAGAGGATGATTGCCAGCGATCATATCTATGCCTGCTCTAACTTTCTCTCTCTCTCTCACACTACCCCCCCACACACACACAAAATACACTGCTCAGTCAATTTTTGTTTCTCTCTCTCTCTTTCTCTCCAACCTCTGTAGTCTGTTACCAAGCCTCTCACCCAGCCTCCATGTGTGTGTGTGTCTCTCTCTCACTTTCACACACACGCACAAATACACATATAATGGGCTTCATTTCACAGCACATTGCCACCATTATTTGCCATTTCGACCAATGGCCATAATCACAGAGACTGAGATGAGTATATGGTGAAATCATTCCCTCTCCAGTCAGATCGGCCTGCCCTGACCGTGTGTGTGTGTGTGTGTGTGTGTACAGAATATCTGTCTCTGTGCACTTAGTGCATGAGCAATGAGTGTATGTGTATGCTAGGTTGCACTTTGTTCACATTTGTCACTTTCACTATGTGTGTGTGAGAGACACAGATATTTTGTTGATAATAAGGCATAAAACTGCAAGCTCCAAGGTGATTGGCTGAGGCTTAATTGTTGCCACCTGACTCACGCTTCATTTAAATTAAATTCATCTTTATTTGTATAGCGCCAAATCATAGTGAAAGTCATTTCAGGGCACTTTACATAGCAAGGTTTGGGACTTATATATATACTAAGTGTCTATGCAAACAAATTAATGTAGAAAACCCAACAATCCCACTTGAGCAGCACTGAGGTGATAAAAAAGACAAAAACCTCCCTTTAAGTGTAGGAAACCTCCAGCAGAACCAGGCTCAGGGTGGACGGTCATCTGCCTCGACCGGTTGGGGTTAGTGAACACCCTCACACCCTCAACCAGCTGGTTAAGCAGGACAAATAAGTGAGAACCATGCTATTAGACTTTTAGTATCAATGGGCCATTTCAGCCCATCTAAGCTCAGGGACCTTGGACTGAGCAGTTCCTTATGCAGCTACATCCTGAACTTTCTAACAATTCGGAAGCCCTCAGATGAGAGTTTCATAATAATGTGTACAAAATACGTGCTATTCACGCAGCTCTAACACCATGATAAAGAGCATCAGTGTGATTACTGGGATCAGTTAATTTGCCTACAGAGAGGAAGTAAAAGCCCTGACACCATGGTGTAGAGAGGGTCAGGGGTAAGACTGAGGTTAAGCTAGAACATAGCCTGGTGTAGAAACAGCTCCAAGCTACTATACAAGAAAGTACTGCAGAGATCCACACAATGATTGTTTCTGGTTTCTTCGCTTCTTAGCTTGAAGCTAATGCTGCAGCCCAATCATGACATGCCTAGACTTTAGTGTTTGACAGGTTTTTGTACAGCAGAAGAGTTTAATATGATTTTAAGTAAAATCATTTCATTTTTCTAATGGCCTGCTGTTTCTTGCACCTCCTTCCACTGGTGACATTTAGCATTTCTGTAACGTTCCTCTCTATAACTTTAATCCAATTATTTTTGTGCCAATCTGCGATAATGTTCTAACACAAAAACTGTGTCCAAGTCACAGTGATGCACGACAAAAATTTTCTCCAAACTTTCGGAGATAATTGTCACTTTGTGGACAGACGTCATTGTTGCTTTGAGCGAAAGGTCGGAGTCACACACCTTCACACATTTCTCACACACATTACACCTAACAACTCTAAAACAGACATACACATACATAATCCATTGACGTCTATTGGCACCCCAATCAACCGCTACAAAAGAACGCCAACTTATGCTGTATGAGAGAAAGTGTGCTTTAAGTACGGCTGGATCTAAACAAATCGGCAGACACAAACGAAGGAAATTCCTCAGCGAGTAGAGAGAATGTGATGCAAAGGTCTGGACCATCGGGCAGGGTGAGAAATGAAGAAAAAAGATTAGAACCAGAGCAGAGATGTACAATAGGATATCAAAAAGGCACCTTTTTATAAAACTATGTTTAGATGGAATAGAGGGGTTGAATCTTCCCCCGGGCTTCTTCACAGTGTTATTGCAGGACTATATAGAGATACAATTTTTTCCCAAAGAGAGACAATTTTCTCCCCTCTGCTCTTTGCTCGATGTGAGGGCTGCTGTAATTTAGCTGGTCGCCTGGGGAGGAACACGATGCCACAGCTAGGTCATCAGAAAGCATCGGTTCACTAAAATGCCAAGGAGATTATTCCTCGTTTCAGGTTGTTAAAAAGAGAGTTGGAAAAGATTTCGGTGGAATGGAGGAAAAAGTGCAAAGAAATGACAAAAGAGGGGTAAAGAGGGGATGAGTGGAGAGGAGAGGGCAAAGGGAGACAAAGATAGAAGAGGCTAGGAGACAAGAGTGGATATACAAAAAAAGAATGAGGAAAAGATGGAGAATAAGGCAGAGAGATCAGAAATTTGGAAGAGACGTGAACAATTAATGTACAAATCTACAGTAGTTAAATTAATTGTAAAGAAAATGGACGAGAAATAGAGAAACATACAGAGTCTGTGCTGCTAATTTGACAGTATTAATGTAATAATGAGCAGCTACACAGTAGATTTTGGTTTGTTAATCTGATGTGAACAAATGTGGGCCTGTCTCTTTGGGTTCTCTCCGGGTACAGTTTTTTCCTATGGTCCAATGATATGCATGTTATCTAAATCAGTGTGCAGCATGCAGGTGTGTGTGCATCTGCAAATATTCTCTTTATGTCAGGCCTGTCATAGACCAGCGACCCATCAAGGGTGTAGCCTGCCTCCGGTTTTAGTACTCCTGCAACCCTTGAGAGGACAAGCGGTTAGAATGACAAATGGATGTTTATGCTGAGTAAAATGACATCTCCTACTGCTTTCAATCAAAAGTCTTGCTATTCTGGTATGCATTATGTTTTGTTCACACATACAGATACAAAGATGGCAGTTGGTCTTTCATGAATTTCTAGTTCAAATGTATTTGTGAAGGGATGATCTCATGAAAACTATAATGGTCTTACAAGCTTTTCCAACATCCATCCATCCATTATCAACCACTTATCCGAGGTCAGGTTGGGTCTTCGCCTGGCGAGAGGCCTGGACCGACACAGACATACAGAGAAACGACCAACGACCATTCACACCTACAGACAATTCTAGAGTGATCTATCAACGAAACATGCATGTCTTTGGACAGTGGGAGGAAACTGGAGTATCTAGAAGAAACCCACGCAGACACGGGGAAAACATGCAAACTCCCCACAGAAAGGCCCCAGGAATTGAACCCAGGTCCTCCTAGCTGTGAGGTGACAGTGCTAACCACTACACCACTATGCTGCCCGCTTTCCCAACCGTTTGTTTAAAATTCCTTCATAAGTGGGTAAAACTTGAAATACTATCTCTCATCTCCTCCTCATCCCTCTTTTGAGAGCCTTTGGTGGCGTAAATGCAGCTGTCTGTCCACAAGAATTACCCCAGAGGGATTAATAAAGTATTCAATTGAGTTTTATTTATATTAAATTCGCTGTTCTGTGTGCAGTGTAAGTTTAAGACCTTACACATTATATAAATATATACAGAAAAATGTAGAAAAGCCACCACTTAATTCAATTCAGTTCAGTTAATCTTTATTTGTATAGCGGCAAATCACAAGAAAAGTCCTTTTAGGGCACTTTACATAGCAAGGTTTAAGACATAAGTGGCAGATGTAAACAAAATAATGCAGAAAACCCAACAGTTCCATTTGAGCAAGCACTAGGAAACAGTGGAGAGGAAAACTCCCTTTAAGAGGAAGAAACCTCCAGCAGAACCAGGCTCAGGGTGGACGGCCATCTGCCTCAACCGGTTGGG
>JAUMHF010000021.1:20594506-20635829 GCA_032359275.1 Microctenopoma steveboyesi | reverse complement strand
CTTAGTGCTGTTCTTTTAATCCCAATGACATGTTCCAGTCTGTGTAATAAAATCTTGTGGTCAATAGTGTCGAAAGCTGCATTAAGATCTAACAAGACAAGTATAGAATAAGTAAGTCCATTGTCTGAATTTTAAGAGAAGATCATTAGTGACTTTTAACTCTAAATCCTGACTGAAAATCTTCATACAAATTGTTTCGGCGCAGGTGGTAACATAATTGCTTTGCCGCAACATTTTCAGTGATTTTAGCAAAAAAGGGCAGATTGGATATTGGTCTATAATTTGCTAAAACTCCTGGATCAAGTGCAGGTTTTTTCCATATAAGTTTGATATATGTACATAGCCTGTTAATAAGTAAATGTTTATCTGGTCTAATATGGACAAGCTGATTAGTGGTAAAAGCTCTTTGAGTAGTCCAGTCGGGATGGGGTCTAACAGACAGGTAGTTGATTTAGATGAATTGATTATTGAGATTAACTCTGCATGATTTACAGGCTCGCCGTGGGCGGCCATCTGTCTCGACCGTTTGGGATGGGTCATTATTCTAGTAATTATGTGTATTTTATTTGCAGTGTTGTTGATAAGTTACTTCGATTGTTTAGACACATTAACAGTCAAGTCTTTAATCTACAAAACATGAAGCTGTGGTTGTTGAAGTCTAAGTGCAGGTGTGGAGAATATATTTAATTCCTAAGTAAAGACATACAGAATGTTTTTATCTTGATTCTTTGCTTCCAGCTATAAAAAAAAGTCTCTAAATAGTGTTGTGTGGACAAAAAATCCCCAAATAATTAGTAATTGACCTCATGTCTATATCTTACATTGCATATTATGTTATTTTGAAAAAGTGTGTGTATGTATCATGTTAGTGTGGTGGGCAGTAAGTCACAGCTGTAGAAGTGCAGACCAGCGGGCATCATTATAATTCTAGGTAGAAGGTTGACTTATCACCTCCTGGTCCCCTGTCATGTGCTCAGTGGCCCATACTAATATACACGGCACACACACACACCTTTAGCATCATTATGCTGGGTGGAAACACGACCCTTGCTCCTGCTGTGTGAATCTCAACATGCCTCCAGTACACAAATATGCTAATGTATGCATAATACTTCACATGTGTCACTACGCAGATGATTACTCAATTCTACAACACACACACCACCCAGAGTGGGAATGACTCGTTACCTGTGTTACTGTGTTAGTGATGATGTTCACAGGAAGGAAGTAATCTCCTAGTGTTGCTTTCATTGCCCTGTCACTACACACAAACACAAACATACTCTTGCTGAGCACATGGCTTCACACATGCGGTGTGGTGCATACAGTGCTGCTTTATGCATCACACACACTCAGCTTCCCCACGTCCAAAACTGTAGATCAGACTACAGAGAAACACTGGAGGGACGGCATGTAAAATAATAATCACGCAACTTGTAATGGGTCCGATGTTTAGGATAAGTCCACAACAGTAGAAAACATAAGTAATAACGCAGCTTGAAACATTCAGTGATTATTAATATGGGATTATTGTTACGCTGGCCTGCACTTTAAATACGTGGTACTGTGTTAACTTTTGGCCTCTAAAATGTAGTTTGCCAGTCAATAACCTGGAACTGTTCAGCTGAAGAGGTTGTTGTTCAGCAGACGTGGGCTCTGATTGCATTCTAATGTAAGACAAAAATACCATGATGGAGGTGTTGTGTCTGTCTTATCTATATGGTAACTAGCTGCGTTGCACAATCATTGTTATTCTGAACACAACTCACTGTGTAACTGCTGATTACATGGATCTATCAGCTAGAGAGGCGTTTCCAATTGTTTTTTCCATCCGACTGCAATCAGCAGACGCTCAGGCAAGTCCAGCCCACACATACGCACGCCAAAGCACATCAGAAGTAAGCGCATACACATGCGCATGCATTCACATTTTAACTGAAGGGACAAAGACAAAAAATATACACAAATACACACACAGGATACTGTACACTGAATATATTCCCACTGATCTGTATCTATTTTATACCTAAGCTCCACACTCCGATCAAGCCACTGTAACCTCATAATTCTTGTTTCAGTTTTCTCCCTGCATTGTATCTGCACCTGTGCGACAGGTCTGGGTCAACTCATGAATTAATTCTGTGCCTGAAAAAAATCTGTTGCCAAAGATTCTCTTAAACTTGCTTGAGCATGCCACTTAAAAGCAAATGTGTTTTTTATGACTAGTTCTTGTGCGAGGTGTAGTGACTTTAATGAACTAACAAACTTTAAGAGCTTTTTTAGGGTCTTTACATTAATGCAGAAAAAAAGCACACCTCTCTTATTGCTCCAGGAAGTGCATTAACAGACTTCCATGGAATTTCTCTTTAGCTACACATTCTCTCTCCATTCTGTGTTTTGGATAACAGACCTACTTTTCTAGCTACCGGTTCTTTAAAATGTGTAGATACAACAAGTCTTTCGGCACAAACTGCACTTCAAATGTGAAAGAGTTCAGAAGGATTGTCAGTCAGGCGTGGAGAGTAGCTCTCAGCACTCACCAGCTACAGTCCATTTCACAATAAAAGCTAAACATCAGTCTATAAATACCGGTGTTGAGTGGGCCGCTGCCAGCACTCTTGACACACCACCCCTCATAATTTTCACAGGCTGTCATGCAGTGCAAATTAATTTTCCTGAAAAGTTGTTTAAGGGCAGTGATTGTTGATTGTAACTGTCTTATCGGAGCCATCACATTTCCATCCGTTCCATCAAAGTCCTTCAGAGTTGTTCATGGTTGTCACTTCAGAAGCACATGCTAACACAGTTTTTGTTCTGAATGTGATGTGCCAGGAAAACTATTAGAAAGTTTCCCATTAGATCAAGAGATCAGAAACACCTGGAAGGACTACATTACATCTGGGAGACAACAACAGCTTGGACTCATGCACGAACATGTTAGAATAAGAGTATGAACGGTTATTCGGTGAGACAGGCATGGTACGCTCCATGTACACGTCAATTAATCTACCACTAGCCGCCATATAGGAGGAGACCACTCACCTTCACTCCAAAGCCCATGAACAAAGTAAATGATAGTTCCTCTCATAACAAGTTATCCCTGAGTAGGACGTGGTGTCATGCATATCTATAAACCCATATTCCCCTGTTCCTCACACAGTCCGTCGTGCGTTACGTTCAGTTTGATTTCTCAGAGCATGCAGCTCACTGACCTGCTGACATATAATATAAATAGTGTTTAATATACAGTATATACAGTAAATTAGTATTATCTAAAGACATTAACAGGGGCTGGTTTCACCAAATTTGCAGTATGTAAATGCTGAGATTAGATCATTACCCCTCCTGTGTTTTCCCTGTAAAAATAAATGCCATATTTGCTACCCAGGCATTACAGGGGTTGCAACAGAGCGATAATAATCGCAAAACATGACACACGGCATAAAGCAGTGCTTGAATCATTTTGAATTGATTTTTACTGTGCATGAATACATAAACTTAAACAGGTGCTAAAAAAGCGCCTTAACAATCTTCACTTGGCTTTAAAACCAGAATATTTGCACTAAATCTCTCCCTTTCTTTATTCCCCTGTCCGCCTCTTGCTGATGACAGCGGGCAGATCAAACAGTCGTCGTCCTGATGGACTTTCCTTTGAAAAACTGCAGCTGAAAGAATATTAAAAAGACCACAGAAGACAGAACAGGCACCAGTCAGATACCTGCCTGCCTCTGTGTGTGTGTGTGTGTAAGAGAGAGAGAGAGAGAGAATGTGTTTCTGGGTATAAAAGGCTCCTTTAAAAATAGATGAAAAGTGCTGACATCACCAGTCATTGTGACACACACATTGAAATGTGCAATGCAGATATGTAGTAGACACTCATAAATACTGCTACCACCAATCTCCATCGTTGTCTTCTTCTCTTACGGAGGCTTAGAAATCTCTCGCTCTTTCTGCGTGTCTGTGGAGTGTGTCTATCAGTCACACCCCTCCAGTCTTCCGTCCTCTCTCACGAACACTTGTGAGAATCATACTCATGATGGTATTTCAAATATTTCCTTAGTGTACACTCTCCAGAATCTTACAAGAGTTGAGTTAATCATCGTGTTTCAGTCAATAGCCCAAATCAATAGCTAATTCCTTCTGAATATTGGAATGCATTCATTAGATATGCATACATCTCAGTTTTCTTTTCATTCACCATCTTCCAGCTAATCTACTAGAACATGAGCCATACGAAAGAATGAAAAAGTACAATTTTAAGGCAAGTTAGCCACTTTAACTTTGTGCCCAGGGCCCAGGGCAGTCTTGTCTGGGCCCTGGGCAAAGGGGGAAAAAGGTGCTTTAGAGTTTTTGAAATGAATGTTATGACAATGGCAATTAAGTGGAAGAGTTCTGTTGTGTTGTTCTGATACGGCAAACCTTGCATTGACTAAAATGCCTCAAGGCCAAACATCCCAGCTACACCATGTAGTGTCATGACATGCTGCGTGCATAATTCGATGCACTTAGCACTCAGCAAACACGCTGTGCAGAAAGATGTAGTCACTCACTCAGGTTTAGTGACTGAGGTGCTCTGATGCTCCATGGAGCTGAATGTGAAGCAGCGCAGCGCTGTACGCTGATGTGATGATGCACAGTCACATGTTTGTTCCTACATTTCACATGACCACACAGCTATGTTAACATCATGGCTCCTGGTACGGTTGTGTGTAGTAGTATTTGTTTCTGCGTGTGTGCGCTCATAGCTGTCCCTCTCCGTGCTGTATAAGTAAATGAAAATTATTGATTGCTGCTGTGGCATCCTCCTGCACAGTTACCAAACATCACCATACGTTTTGTCTGCAGTCTGATCTACATTTCCTCCACTGGCTGAAGCTGCAGATTGATTGAGATGAATGAGTGGACGAACAGGTGACCTCTGACTTCTGCAACATCTGCTGAGGTGAAGATAACTCTTCCTGTGCATCTGACTCACGCTGCCAGTTTCTTCTTCTTAGGCTACGAACCTATTTATCTCCTTCTCCAGTCTGTCACACTCTCCATCTAGAGCTGCACTTTTTTCAGACTCTCCCTTATGGCTCTCTCTCATATCGTGTGCCTTCTATTCCTTGTGGAGTTTTTCCTTTTTTTTTCCTCTGCTTTTTTGCCGAGATTTAATCAATTCCTCAGTCGCAGTGACTTCCATTCCGACGTTAGGCCAGCTAATTTAAATGTGAAGCATTTAAAATGTCAATTACAAGCTAATTAAATTAATGGCACAATGTGATTTAGCCATTTTGCTCCTCTCGCCCTGAGCGATGGATAAATTGTCTCGGCTCAGGAGAGGAAAAAGGCTAAGTGTTTAATACAGCTGCTGCTTGACTTGCATAAACACACACACACACACACACACACACACACACAGAAACTCCACATGACCTATGCAGGAAATTGGTTTTAGCAGAGGAGGTGAGGAGTAGGAGAGGAGAGGTGGAGGGTAAGCCTAGAATGCAAGGGACACGAAAGAGGACACTAAAATGATGAGAGAAAATGTGAAAATGGACACATCAGATGACAGGAGAAGCAAGAAAGAGAGACAATAAAGAGGAGGAAGTAGGCGACATGTTCAATATGTATGCATGAAAGGACGTGTGGATTGGGATTAAAGTGGGATTGAGTGGAGTAGGTGATATTCAATAAGAAGAAAGAGGAGGAGGATGGATGAAGGTCAGATTAAGGTCTGTGAGGAAGAAAACAAAGACATAAAGGGACACGTGAGAAAAAGATGAACTGTGCAAAGAGGCAATGGAAAAATGGGAAATGGAAAGAAGAGAAAGCAGAAGAGAGGAGAAAGAAGCGGCTTGAATACATGGACATACAATAGACAAGCAGGTGAGGAAGAGAAAAGTGGGGGCAGGATGGACGAGCAAAGCGCCCCGTACTTGGTTTGAGTCCTGTGAGCTTGAGGTAAATGGAGTATTGATTCAGAGGAGATGAGATTTTTCAGAGTAAACACATAACCAAACTCAGTGCTCTGCTGTGGGCCCGGTACACTCACAGGAGAGTTACAGCCAGTGTACAAAACATTACTAATGCTGCTCTCATATGGGGCCTCTCCGCTCTGCGCGCAATACACGTCTCAATCATCTCCAGGCACGGGAGCGTTTTTTAATCTGCCGCTGCAGCTTCAGACTGGAGGGAACTGGAAGTTTAAACCAGAGCTGTGGGGACGTGCGTCAGTGACCTGAAATTCTAGATGGATCATTCGCTTTGTGTCGATCGTATTGATCCGTCTATGCAGTGTTTCCCTGTCACTTACAGGCAACGAGCAAAACAACTCCCAGATTTTTTAGTGTTTTATGGTAAGAAATCAGACCAAGATATCCCCCCCCACACACAAACACATTCTATCATGTCAAGTTGCTTAGCCCACGTGTAATTATCCTGCATACACATTTCTACCTAATGAAACATAAAACACCTTCCAGCTGCTTGATGCTGCCAAGGCCGAGCGCTAGTGTGATGAATACACAGAGATCATAAAGTGAAACAGTGGTCAGGAAATTACAGGGAGGTATTGCCTTTGGCACTGGTCTAATTATGTGCAGTTGTAGAGAGGAGGGTGAGAAGACAGCTTATTTGATGCTTCTACATAAACACTTTCCCTGGAAATCAATACACGGCTGCAGCACAATAAACATTTACATACACCAACTCACTTCTATACTTTTCTACAGGACCTTTACTGACACGTTACTCATTTTACTACTGTGGTTATTCAATTTGTATTTAACCCTTAAAACAGCCTTTGTGGAGAAGTGAGGACTACAAAAGTGTGTTTTTTTCCCATGACAACGTCTTAAATATATTTTATAGCACATATGAGTAATGGGTACTTTTTTCATCTATCTCCCCGTAGAGTAAACGATAAGGTGCTGTCAACTGGATGAATACTGTATAGAACCAAACTCAAAGCACAGTTTGAAATATTGGCACAGAACAGTACAGCATGTGTGTATTAACGTAATGTAATGTTTGTGTATTACAAAGAGAAGACGTAAGAAACACGGTCATTATGCTGCATGAATGATGCAACACTGAGCAGACACATGTAGATTTATATTTAAAGACACGCACAGAGGCACCCGAGACGGCTTTACGCTGAAACACCCAACCTAAAAGACAATTGTGTGCACGGCATGCTAACAGATATCTCTCCAAGGCAACGGCGAGACAGTAATTACAACCATCTTCAATCGGCCAGTTAGCATTCAGCAGCTGCTGTTCTCTTATCGCCCTGAAACACTGTGATTCACCACAGCAGCAGCAGGCATGTACTAAAGGCCCAATCAGTGGCGCACACACAGAAAATCCAACATGACATTGGACACATGTTGCATTTTAAATGATGTTAGACTAAGTATTTGTCACCATTTTGTTGGACTAATTATGACAAATATGCAGCTGGTATCTTTTGTAAATGCCAGTCGTTGCTCTAAGTATTTGTTACTTTGCGGTTTCCACTGTTTCATTTCTTAGACCTGATTATTGCTCTAATTATTGATCCACGTCAGAAATCTGGTATTTTTGGGGAAGAAGTCATAAGCAAAAAATACATTTCTCATCTGGTTCGTCATAGAAATAAAAACGTTGTCATCTTCTTGATTGAACAATCATTTAGCTATGCCCATACCTCGCCTACACTTACATTCACTTTTAACTTTGCTGTGTACTGGTCAAACTTAGAGACGTTTATTTCAGTGACAATAAAACATGAACATGGCTACATGTGACCTGTCTCCAAGCTGCATTTAGCCCCGAGGCTGTATCAAGCTGTGACGGGTGGAGCAATTGGTAGGGTAAGTTGTTTTCACCCCAGCGTAAGTGGTTCCATTCCTGGCCTGATGTCAAACCGTAAATGGACAAGACATTGGACTCGTTGAATCGCTGCACAGATCTAATCTTACTTAAAAGATAAATCCCTGACAGTCTTTTTTGAAAACACTATGAACAGCTTCTACCACTGTTCCGGAAAGTGCACATATAAAAACATATAAAAATGAAACTGGTCTCCCAAAGTTTCATTCAAAAAGTCCCTGAATAATCATTACCTTGCACATGTGATGACAAAATAAAAAAGGTGATTACACTTAAGCATTCAATGGTAAAATGCACATTTATTTGCAGTCATACACGCGTACATAAACTAAGACTCAAACACATGCAGCCTTTTCTCAGCTTATTCCTGACCTTTTGTTTGCCTATACAAACTCTGGCTGCTTCATTATTTAAATAAATGGTGATAATGATCAGTAATTGCTGTTTCTCTGCACTCGAGAGACTAATGCTAATCAGCCTGGCAAAAGCTAATGAGGTTAAGACAGTCCCACCAGTAAACAATGTTAGGATTTAAGAGAACACAGACCCCAAACAACAACAGAGTCATTACAGGTCAGTCCCAGTGTTTATTTCCTGCATGTTGAAAAGTTGAAAAGGTCATTCACATTCACAGTGCAGGAGATTACATTTATCTCAGACTTATTGTTTGTCTAACTGTCTTGTCTCCAAAAAACAATATACAATGCAGACGGATTTTTTTTCGCTCCTCTTGTGCATTGAGTCATATTTCCATAAAGCGCTTCTCTCTCTCAGGGCGTTGTGTTTTTGCACAGGGTTGTGGTGCTGACATCCATCCAGCTGTCACCTGGCTGCAGTGATGTGAAGGGATGAGGTCACTGTTTGAGATCAGTTTTATGTTAAATTGCTGGGGACATGAATGTGCAGTGTGACGCGGTCCCACGTATGACCTAGCTGTCAAAACGACAGTCAGCTGTCAGATTCGGATGCGGCCTTGAGCTATGAAGGAGGAAAAGTGAGGTGTGTGGAAGGATCAGACTGGAAGGCATTTTGATGGCAGAAACTGAATCCTCTTAATCGTTTGCTTGTGAGGGACATTGTTTTTTTTCTAGTTAATAAATAAATAAAAGAACTGAGTAAAAAGGCCATGCTGGAGCTGACCCGAGGCGGACGCATGTGTGGACAGCAGCGTGAGGCCAGAGACCCCATAGCGACCAGGCTACACAAAGGGACTTCCTGACAACAGATGAAGTTTCGGGACGCAGCCACAGACTGAAAGTAAAAGTGAGCTCACAGCCTCATTCTTCAGTATGACAGCGCCTGTGGTCTGAGGTCTGATTCTGGTCTTAAAGATAAATATGGCATCATGTGCACTTCCCCTAGACTATCTATACTATTACATTTCACAAAAGGTACAGTGGCAGGAGAAATATAGATGGATGACGGCAGTTGTTCACACACTTCCTTTTTAGGTTGTGTAACTTCGGGGGATTTCAAAGGTTAGATTAGGGTGTAATCTTAGTAAATAAGATTAGCGTTTTTTAGCACTGACATTTCCTTACTTTAAATTACATTTAGCGTGTAACCAGTGTTCAACCTGTAAACACACAGAAGCCACAGTGCAGGCTGACACATGGTCAACTTAGAATTGTGGATATGTGCTCAAGCACATGCACCTGTATGTGCTTGAGTGTGTGTGTTAAAGTGATTTATTTCCTGTTTAATCAGGTTTGGCAGAGAGGACTGAGCTCAAGCTTAGCGTCAAGGTGTATTTATGGTGTGTGTGTGTCTGCAAGAAGATATTTATAGCTCTGGTCCAATCTGTGTTCAATCCAGCTGCAGGGAGGAGATAGTGGTTTCAAACATGCCACAAAATGCCCATACCAATATATTTCACACACACACACACGCTCAGATATGCTTGATGAGTGCATCATAGTATAAAAGATATACTAGAATACACAGCAATGCAATTATCCCTTCAACAAATACTAGATAAGACAAAGATTTTTTTGCACCACCGTGGCCTTGGAGAAGGAGAGGAGGTTCTTGTGATCTGAAGCATGGTGGGGGGAGTGTTATGATATGTGGATGTAAGGTTGCCAGATTAATGTTTTGCCTTGTATTGATGATGTGACAGCTAGATAAACCGTGGAGTGTTTACAATGAGAGAGAGAACGTGAGAATATTTTAAAATAAAGCAAAAGTCATGTACGTTACCTCAGTCCAACTACGTTTCATTTGCTGAGGACACGACTGAAAGACAAACAATGCAGGAACGGAAGACAGAAGCACCAGGAAAGAAACTCCTTGCCTCACATCCCCCCACCCCCAATCTTATTTCTAGCCGCGTGCCCACCCTGACTCTTTCAATGACAATCACTAATCCAAAGAACTCATAACAAAATAAACCTACAACCTTGCGCGTGTGTGTGTCTGCAGCCTTCATTTCTGATTAGCAGACATCATTAAACTACAAGGTGTTGTCAGCGCTTTGCTCCTCGTTAGCGACTGATGCATTTCCCTCGTTAGCCGGCATCACATCAGCGTGCGGGCGTGTGTTAGTTAATTCATAAATGCTTGTGTGTGTGGGGGTAACGGGGTAATTCAGCATGAAGCCTGCGAGGCCTCTAGAATCTGCACGCCGTCATTACAAGAGTCCGTACCGATCAGTGATGGAGAGGAGGAAGAATGAAAACTGAAGGAAGTACATGTGGGATGAAAGAGGGGGAATAGTGAGAAAGACTGTGGGAGAGCAGGAGAAAAAGAAAGGTTCTGACAGAAAAGAAGGTGAAGAGGAGACGAGGAGAGAGGGGGGTGCGAGACCATTAAGGTAAAGGTGGAAAGTGAAGGGTTATAAGGGGTGAGGAAGAAGCATGGAGGCAGAAAAGGAGAGAGGAAACAGGAGGCAAAGATTAGGCAACAATGGCGACTGGTGAACAGAGAAAGTGAGGAATGAAAGGAGAAGTGATGAGTTAAAGTGTCTCCGTTCTGTCCTCCTTCTCTTTGTTCCTGGTCCTGTAAAGGTCAGACATTACTTAATGCTTCTTAAAATATCGTAAATGTAATGATGAACCTGGCAGATCCCCTGTTCTTAATTATCTTGCTGTCTCTCCTCATGAGCAGCAGGACAGAAAAGTCTTTTAACCTTCGTCTCTCTCTCTCTCTCTCTTTCTCTCTCTCTCTCTCTCCATCACCCAGCTGGGTCCTTTTTCTCTTCTAAATATTCTCAGTTTTTCTCCCGTTGTTTGCTTGGCATCTCATTTCTGTCTTTCTTTCATGCCCTTATCATTCCTGCATGAGCTCTTTTGTCATTATTTTTTCTGAATGTTTCACAGTCATCGCAGCCAGGCTTTCTTTAGTGGCCCCTCTGGTCTCGTCTCATTTTTCATATTGATTCATTTCTTTTCTGGGAGAGACGGAAAGCAGGAGGTATTCAAGGAATCCTTTCTTTCTCAATTTTATACTCAGCGTCTCAGTCAGCTTTCCTTTCCTGCTGATTCTTCTCAAGTTTGATCTTTGCTTTTCTCAAAGAGACTCACAGAGAGGCTGGACCAAGGTGTGTGTGTGTGTGTGTGTGTGTGTGCATCTCTGGACTTACTTTTGGGCATCAATAGAATAACATAAGCTAAAAGAAGGAAGTTTGAAAGACACTGTGCCTGCAGACCTACATGGTTTTACCAAAGCTATTTAAAAACACATGATCTTAGAATATGTCACAAGCATCTAATGAAATGAGGTGTTTTCTCTGCCACTCTTGGTTTGGGCTTCCTGTTGATGGGAGCACTGAGCAGCGATGGGGAGGTAATTTGCCTGATTCACATTTGTCATTATGCACCATTGTCCGATATATTTTCACATATTTTTACAAAGGCAGACAAACAGAATTGTGTTAATTCCTCACTTCTCTTACATTTCTAAAGATTCACAAGGAACTAAACCTGAACATCTCACTAGAGCTCCTTAACATATCCAACAATCTCCTTGGCAGCTGCTTCAGACTCTGCATGCATCAGGATGCTTTTTATGCAGCAACACCCGGAATTCTCATCCCAGCAAATCTGACATGTAAACAAAACAGTTTTTGTTTCATATCCGACTTCGTGAGGCAAAACAAAAAGAGCCAACAAAACTCTTTCAGCAGCAGGATTTTGTCTTCCCTGAGGGGGCATTTGGAACACAGTGCAGATGAATCGGGCGAGCTTATGTTCTCATTAAAATAATTGGTAAAACAGCCAACTTGCTTGCTTGCAACTCCGACAAGTGATTTATCTAAAGTCAACCCCACTGAAGAAGAGAGAAGTCTGCAGGGATGTGGCTGTGTCTGTAAATGTGTGTGTGTGTGTGTGTGTGTGTGCACAATTACTATTTGTATAAGTGCTTATGTGTTCAGTGCACCCAGTGTGTGTGTTTCTGCTGTTTAAACTGAGCATCCAGCAGCTGTCTGAGATCATTGATTTGCTTCTTTATTCCTAATTTTGTCTTCATTTCTGACTCTGAGATTTTTAGTTTTCCCTTTGATTCCCACCTGACTCATCACCAAACACAATACATTTCTCGTTTTGCATAAATTATCCTATCCCAGCTTCAGTCTCCGTGTGTCTGCATGAAAGACATGCGTCAGAGCTGGAGAAGTCAGAGAACGGCCCGCTGTGTTCAACGCAAGGTAAAACAACAACGACAACATTTCTTCATTCTATTTTACCTCGCTCAAATGTCAGCCTTCTTTTCCTTAAATACTTCAATTCGCCATTTACATTCTTTCTTTAGCATCACTCTCACAGATAATCTTTAGTGGGTTCACAGCTGTGTATTAAAAGTGTGGCGTATCTCACTGTGAGTGTATGTGTGTGTGTGTGTGAGGCTGCCTTCATGCTGAGGAGGTAAACATGCGAGGTTGCTTGTTATGCACATGTATCTGTTATCAAAAACCAATCAAAGTTGCCTTGAGAGAACTAACAGAGCAGCAGCAGTGACAGAAATATCAGCTGCACTAAATGCTTGGCGTCCCCCAGGTTCGCAGGGCTGAGGTAAATACCTCACACCACAACTCTTCATTACAAAAAAAAACATCATCATCAACATATTGTTGCTCCTGTCACTCAGGAGTGTATCGAAGAGGGATGGTTCACACAAAGAGTCAGAAAAGACATGTGTCACTGTCAGACACAGTAGGTGTAAGGCACAGCCAAAATAGTAGCTGTTACATCCACCCCCTGCCTCTGTTTTACTTAAGGAGCCCATTCAAATCAGGTGCGAGGTGAAACTAACCTGGAGGATAAATGTGTGACCTCTCACCAACTTACCTCAGATTGAAAAAGTTCTGTGGCTGCAGAACAAAACAGCATTAGTACAGTTGAAGTTTGTCCCCGCCCACTCCTCCAATTCATTAGGTCAGCAGTGCCTTAGTACCAAGCTATTGTGATGTGCAATTGCAATATGGGGCCACGCCTATACAGCCACTGTGCCTTCAAAGCACATTTATATAGTACAAAACAGAGATGATTTAAAGCAGTGGCTGTGACAGGTCACGTCCAACAATGGCCCTGTTTGAGAAGTGCATGTCTACTGTACAAAATAAACTCTTAGGCAGAACTCCAGAGACATTCTGTCTGTATTATGCTATAACAAGAGAAACACTGGCCTACACATAGAAAAGCACAAACACCGACCCTGTAAAAAACTAACCTGACTCATTCTTGAAAGAGATTCCTTTGAGTCACAGGTTACACAGCTACGTTTGGTGGCAGGAGAAGTACTGTAAAGGAGCGTGGATGTTTGAGATTATATACAGATGAATAGAAAAGGTTCTTTGCACAGACGCTCCTGAGGCAGAATTGAGGCTTTAATTATCATTTACTTCCACGACATGCATACGGTGCTAACAATGCCACTTTTTGTACACTTTGTTGTTTAATTGTAAATCTGTCTTTACACAAATTAAGGTATAAATCACTAAACAGAAGAAGTGGTCAACACCACTCACTTGCATTCTCAACGTGATTTCCCCAGGTGAGTTTACACTCATTTACACGTTGACACTTTAAGGCTGATGTTGTGTTTATAAAATGGACCAGTACATGTCCAGTTACATTAATTTAATAATGTTGTTATGAAGGTGGGGAGAAACCTTGGCCACAAAAATTTACAATAAAGGTAAAAGATATTTGTATTCAGAGAAGACCCAGCTCTGCCTTTTTGGCCTTGATATGTGTTCATGAAAGTACACAATAATATGGTTAACTCAAACCAAACTAAGTTTTATTTTCATCGGTTCTATCAGAAGTGAAATGTTCGCAGGTACAGGTCAACCAGGAGTTTGTCTTCAGAGTGCTCGCCTTGTTTTCTTATTCTGAGAGAAAACTGTACTCTGTGGTGCTTTCAGCCCTGGCCAGGCTTCACTGAAAATCTGGCCATTTGTACTTACAGTGCAGACTCACTCATTAGCAAAAAGACCAACAAAGATCAACATTTCCCAAAAGAACAATCTTTATGTGTCCATATTTCACTTGTACTTCTAAAGTCTAGACTCACACACAGCAGCGTGGTACAGAGAACAGGAGATGAGGTAATGATTCACTTATCTGTCTGCAAACTCCAACTGCCGCTAATAGGAGTCAATCAAATCACTAAGATATTAAGGAGAATCCTACAAAAACCCAAACTAAACCCTTCCCTACATTTCTGAATGCACATGATGGATGAGACTTCTCTCCTGGCAATGGTGGATGATCTTGGTGCTGCAAGAGCTACTCGCGGATCATCTGTCCTCATCCTACTAGAGATCTGTCTGCTGCATTTGACATGGTTAACCATCAAATTCTGTCAGATTTAGAAACACACGAACTTACTTAATTGCTTCACCTAAGGTAACCAGAGGGCTTCCACAAGGCTCTGTCCTTGGCCCCTTTATTTTCTCATTATACACTTGCTCACTTTGTCAGTCCCATGGCTTTTCCTACCATTCCTATGCTGACGAAACTCAGCTCTATCTTCCTTTTCCACCAGAGGATACCACAATATCAGCTGAAATTTCAGCCCGTCTCTTGGACATATTGGATATTAAGAACTGTAAGCAGCTTGACCAAATACAGATGCTAAACTAAAGAGAACACAATATCTGCAAATTTGTGACATGGTGGCAATTAATAGTTAGAGAGTGACGCAGTCGCTAAACCAGCAAGCAACTTCTTTAATGCCTGAGAGAATATGATTATCATTAAGATGAAGAACTTCAAGCAAGTTCGGTTACCAACAAGTAGCACTTTAGAGAAAATTATGATCTGAATCCCCACAGGTCATTTAAGAAACAGCCAGTTTATGGTTACAGAGTGAAAAAAGAGTATTTATTGAGCTACCATGGAAGATAAGACCGAGAGTAAAGACCGGGTTGCACTCATCATCCACTGTACTCTTGTGAATTTCATTTAATCTGTGTTCTAAGAAATGCAGGAAAAATAAAGCAGTTTTTTTCTCCTTCACCAAACAATGAGCATCTTAAAAACACGATGACTCATCACTTCTGTCTCGACTTTCATCCTGCTCATCCACAGTTTATTCAAGCCTCTTCAGCACACAGGGGGGCTGAAACAATAGCGCTGGCTGTTGTGTGCCATATGAAAAGGAGAAAAAAAGAAAAACACAATGCCCATAAGGGGACACAGTGACATTTACAGCCACAATCCCCTCAGTGATTTTAGCTTAGCCCATTGCACCAACTTTAAAACTTAATCACAGTCTCATCCCTTAAAACACATCTGAGCATTTATAGAAAGTAGCGCAAAGTGGATAATTGTACAAAGAAAGACAGAATGAACAGAGAAGAGGATAACGGGGCAAAAAGAAATAAAGAGAGATTAAAAATCTTCCACTTAGCTTTGTTTTCAGTGCATAAAAACCTTATGGCCGTCTAATCTGTTAAGCGTGTTGCTATTGTCTGGCTATCATCTAAAGAGGATGGTCTAATTTCCCCCCCCAATTCACTTACCTTTACCCCGTGCTTTTTTTTTCCAGTGCCACAAAGCAGCTTAGTCTAAGCAGTTAAAAATGCCGCTCTAAGCCGTAAAGTGTGCTCACAGCATCCATTATATGATGTCGTTAAAGGGATTCAGTGACATCGTAAGCTGTCCGCGCACAGTAAAGGACATGTGACCCGAAAAACACTCCTATTGTGTTAAGCTGTGTTAAACCTCATCCACAGGGGCAAGAGGGACCCTTTGTCTGCACATTCAAGTTTTTCTGTATGTATGCAGGACTGCACTGTTGTTTTCGAGCTCCTCTTCGACACACTGTTGAAGAATATTTCTGTTAACGCGCTGCAGTGCGTGTCAGCTTGCATGTTCGAAAGCATTCAAAAAGGATGCTCTATCATTATTTTTGTGTGACTTGTTGGAGTTAGTGTTTTGGTTTCGTGTTATCTTATCGTCTGCATGCTGGAGTTTTTGTATGCTCGCTGTATTTATTCACTTCTTCCAGCCCTGTTATGGCTGTGATTTTATGTGAGTGCATCTAAGCCTTTTCCTCCCTGCACTGTAATACTGCTTCTAAAGAGTTAAGAGTGGCTCATTTGTCACCTCGCCCAGTGTGTGAGGAGAAGTTTGGCACTGAAATCATCTCTGTGTCTGGCAGATAGCGCAGTCTGGGGCAGTGCTATTGCTTTACTGGGCTATGTGTTATGTTACTTGCATTATCACGAATGTGAGATCGGGAATGTAAAGAGGCTATAAGATCAGATGGTCATGTTTGACTTCACTCGTAATGGACAAGTAACTACAAAACAGCTCGGCCAACATTTTGAACTAATTTAGTAAAGGTCTAAATCTACCAAAACCTGCTGGGTGTGAATCCATGGCGTTTCTCTTTTAAAGATTTGAAAGTTGCTAAGCAGTAAAAAAGAGCAACAATATATAAGTAGTATGTGAGTTAACACAGACAAACTAATTTAATAGCCTTAAGTTATCGGGCAAAGCGGGACATTAACAAAAACCATTAGTTTGTTGTAATTGAGCACATTCACATTCAGAGTGGAGGGAAGGCTTGCTGAGAAAAACACACAAAAACACAAACACTCATCTCACCATGTCAGGAGTCCTCCGGTAATGAGTCTGCTTTGATTTTATTATACCAGTGGTCTTTCTCTTCACCTCTGTCCTATTCATTTTATCATGCTGAGACAGAAGGGACGCCAGGGAGGGCAACTGATTTGAGAGGGGTGAGATGAAGAGAGAAACAGAAAAAAAAGGTAGAATGTGAGGGAAGGAGTGAAGGGAGGGATTGTAGTAAAGAGGAGGAATGCACTTAAAACGTTGAATACCAGCCTAAAGCAAATACTCATCTCTATTAACCATCATGATGCACGCGTTTTGTAGCAAAAGTAGAAGGTAGGTGGGTAGGTTGCACATAGTTACGTAGTAATTACAAGCAGCAGGATACGCATAACGCACGGAGAAGTGAGTAATCTATCACATAGGTTAGTTTTTTTGTGTCTAGTCTAGCAAAGGTAAAAATACACAATATGTTATATAACAGTAACATGTAAAACTATTCTTGCAAATTAGGGAGGCATTTAGTATTTACACATGGTAGGTTCTGCTGTTGATGATGTAAAATTAACATAAACCACAGAGCTACAGATCAAATTAGAAAGGTAGACCCTTTGCATATATTCAATATGGGGAAATCATTTCTTGATAAACTATTTCTTGAAAAATCTAGTTTGCGTCAGATAGTGAAGGCAAGAGTGTGCCAATATTATATTAAGAGCAGTAAAAATGAATACTTTATTGATCTCATGGAGAAGTTCTTGTGGACAGGCTGCCGCCGCGAGGTTCCCAGGTCCAGGGTTCATCGCCTGTCCGGGAACACTTCGACATGTGGCCAAGAATCGGGGGGAACTGGTCCTACACAGCCCTAATTCATTAACGCAAGATCAATCTAAGATGAATGAGCCAAACATTGCTTTTACCTATAGAGAAAAAACGAATACTACAATTGTTAAACAAAACCCTTAGCAATTAAAATGAACGTATTTCATAACTGAATCTGACAGTTATGAATAACATTTTAGTAACTAGCCCAACTTCGCCCGCCCTCCTCTGCCTGTGACTGGCTTAATGTTCTTCATGGTGGTGCAGCCCCGGGGCAGCTGAGCTCCTCGGTATAGGAAATGATATACATATATTAAACAGATATCTGCCTGGAAAGAATGAGGTAAGGAGTTCAGGAGATCTGCATCTGAAAGCTAAGCGCCAGGAGAGAGGATGGGAAAGCTCTGAATAGCCGGACATAATTTTCCACCTCTTCTGAGTCTGAGAGGATTTTTCTGCAGCTAATGATACGGACGGCTTGAGACCTGCAGAGCGACCTGAGCACTCTATGCGCTGTTGAGCCAGAGAGATCATGTCTGCTCTCCCCACCCGCATTTCCAACAGTATGTCAGAACACCTGCACCTGTGAGAGCCTCCTGTGAAAGCCACATTACAACTTGCACACTGGTCAACTAAGAAAAGCAGAATGAAACTGCCCTGCATGCTGCACGTGATAGTATCAGGGTAGATGTAGAAGTGGGTAAAGGCCCTGCCGACTGAGGTATTCATGCACCATATAGCTGGGGGTGTTCCACAGCCTAACACTTACAAAACTACCCAAATGTTAAGAAAACAATGCTAGCAGAATGTGAACTGCATTTGGAGACAGTGAAGAATTTAGGGCATAGGTCGTTAGTAGCGCTTCTATTCAATGACCCAACTTAAGTAGATGTACAAGCCTATTCAGAAAGATTGCCCACCATGCAGGAACCTAAGACGGTCTAAAAATGAATTGCTCCCAAATCTAAAATTCCTCTTAGCACGTATCATATGCTTATTAGAAAAGTTCCTAGGTTGTTTCCCCATCATTCCCCTGACTTTGCATCTGCTTACTACATACCTATTACTAGTATTTGTATGTATTGTACATATATGCTGTTATTATTGATACAGATCACATGTTATTACTAGAGTTAATGGGCAAAACTTGAATCAAAGGAGAAAGTAATAGTAAAGGAGACAGAGGTCACATGAATAAGAAGAACAAAGGCTGAATACAAGGTCTTTGTGGAAAACTCCACAAAATGTGTTTCCTTCCTAAAGAAAAGAACAGTGAAGACAAAGTCTAATAGACACTATGCACCCGACTACGAGAAAGACACATTTTTCTTCATGGTTTACACAGTCAGAGAATGGAAACATGCTGCAGACACTGAGCAGCCCCTTTTTATTTTAATGTTTCAGTTACACATGATGCAACTTGCATGTAATTCTGCAGTAAAGCAGATTTCACTGATTTCTAAGAAAGTGCGCACCTAATGACTGATGGCCAGGGCTGCCTTAGAGCTTTGAAGATTTCCCAAGGACTTCACAATATCTGATATAATGATTTATAGGCATGCAGCATGCTCTGTTGACTCTAACAAATTAGACACATTTCAAACGAAGGACAGATAAGAAGCAGAGGTTTTGGGAGGAGGACGTATCATAGGAGAGAAAGAATGATAATATAGGAGGTGTAGTTCACTACCAGGAAAAAGGAACCACATTTAGGCTAACGTTACCAGCACAATTCATTTCCCTTTGTTATGCCAATGACACAGTTGTAGATTACACACTGGCATCTGTAGACGCGCCAGGAAGTACAAAGGTACAAAGATGCCAGATTTCCATTCACACACACGTGCACACTCACTCTCAGATGTTTGGCAGTTGCTCATTTTGGCTTGGATCCTCTTAGAGGGGAGAAAATAAGCTGAACCTTTCATCTCAGTAAACATTTGCTATTTTAGAAGTCAGATATTTGCATATGTGTGTGTGTGTTAGAGACCATATTGTGTCAGGAGGTTTAAAGAGAATGATACTCAGGGTGGAAAAGTTAATCCTAACCTCAACTGTATTAGTCACACTCCTCGCTTTTTACCCACAGACACACACACAAACACAGAACGCATTGCTCAGGTGAATCTTGGTTGCCCCCTCCTGATGAAGCTCAGTGGCTTTTACAAGCTTCTCCAACTGGAGAGCTTAACCACGTTTGCCTCTCCCTGGGCTATGACATCTTTATTTACACAACTGTAAGCTAAAATAAGATTTAGACATGAGTTTGCTGGAATAAGTTCATACGTTTCTACTGGGAAACATTGTGCCTGCACTATTTTAACGAGAGCACCATCTTAGATTTAGCCCAAGATTTTAAAGAGCAAAGTTTGATCCTGATTACAAACTACTAGAAATGACATATTTTTCAAAATAATACAAATCATCATCACATTTCGGTTGCACGACGCTGCTAACCGGCGACATCATAGTTTACATGCATCATATTCTAATAACTTTATGCATGATACCAAGTGAATGTTTGTTCCAGATGTAATAAGATGCCTTTCGGGTGTTTCTGAGATACAGTATTGACGCGAATGGAAAATACATGAGCTCAGAGACACCTTGACCTTTGACCACCAACTAACACCAACAACTGAACTTTTAAACAGTTCTCCACTTATTACAAAACTGAAGAAATTCTTTCAAAGCTTCATATAGCGTGTTCACAAGAAATGTCTGCAAAAACTAGACGAATGTAAAGGTCAGTGTGACTTTAGATTTTCCAACTTGGCCACCAAAATCAGTGGAGTCCAAGTTGACAGTTTGAAGATATTTCTTCTAAGAGTTCCCTAGATGGACAGACAAGTTGAAAACATAATTCCTCCAGCCTGCATAACCAGGAAGTGAAAACCTGGTTTCTGCATAAATGGAGGATGAGCAGCTTCTGGCTGTAATGGAACTTACTCATTCCTGTCTTTCCCACCAGAGGATACCTTTATTTCAGAAAATATGGCCATATCGGCATGGATGTGTGAGCAACACCTCTGAACAACTCCCTTCAACAAAATATCTCAATTCATATTGACACGCTATTGCTAACGTCTACGAAGTCTGCAAAAAGCACTGGGGTACGGGTTAATGACAGACTGAGTCTGAGCGATCACGTAGCTATGATCTCCAGGTGCTGCAGGTTCACTCTCTAGAACATTCTGGGTTTTCTATATTTTTCTGTGTATACTGATATAATGTGTAAGGTCTTACCTTACACTGTGAAGATCCTTGAGATGGCTTATGTTGTGAATTGGCGCTTTATAAAAAAAGCTGAATTTAACTGAATTAACTCAACTATTGCCACTCTCTCCTGACTGAAGCTTCTGCAGTCACTACAAAATTTACAGAAACAACATGATAACTGCTGGTGTCTTCTCCTTGTAAGTCGCTTTGGATAAAAGCATCTGCCAAGTAAAGTAAAGTAAAGTACTGTTAAGTGTTAAGTTATTGTCGCCTTGGCCTTGTGTCTGACACATCTCCTCCTTCCAGCTCTGGTCTGTTCCAAGAGATAGATGAAGCCGCACGTTCAAGCATCTGCTTGGGGGCACACGGAACATCAGGCCTTTAGTACGTTGAATCCTGTGGATTCCTTGGTTGTATCTTGTTTGGGGTAACTCGGCTTTGAGAAACTCTGCCTGTACCATTTCCTGACTTTCTCATTCTTTGTTCTTTGACAGTTGTCATTGTGTCAAACTTGTCTCTCTGTGCTAACACACACAAGGAGATCCTGAGAAAAGTCGTAGTAGCAGGAAACCAACGCAGTCGACTAAGAATTAGAAGCAATAGGACAGTATAAGTGGATAGTCTGCGTGCTATCATGTTATATAGACATAGAGGCTACCCATCAGGATGGAGTCACATTGTTCACATTAGTTTCTGTCATTTACAAGTGAGTTTCAAGTGAGCAAAACAGTTACTGTATTATTATCTTTCTTTGTGAAACTAAACGTAAGGATTAAAATAATTTCAAATGCATATCAACACTCTGTCGCTTTATGACCTAGAGATAGAGTACTCATTTCTGACAGATATGGAATTTCTGCCCAACAATACAAAGAAAAGATGGTGAAAGTGTTTGAGTACAATGGCTACCAGTCAATAAAAGTGTTGTCAGTAGAGAAGCCGTGAGCAACAGACGTGTGCAGTCACATGGTGGCGGGGACTGATAACAGAAAGGCCATTATAGTTATTGGTACATAAAAACACAACTGAATAAGTGAATTCATCAGGTTGGACAGAACGCACTGAAGCGTAACAAGTGAGACAGCTCCCTCGGTGTGTTTTAAAAAAAAAAAACAACTCCTGCTTGTCTTGGTCACTTAGCAGTAATATTAATCAGTACAACTGATCTCTGCAAACACAACTGTTGTGCTCTGTTTCCACTCTGAATTACACTAACACCTTCCAGACATGCTGAACTAGAGTATTACATTTTTTACTTGACTTTAAAATGATGAGCTGCATTACAATGACGCTATCTGTGTTGAGATAGATGCAGTATTTACCACACTGTTACCAAAATGTCTCCAGCACGCGTGCTTCACTGTCAGTCCCTTTGTTGCCATGCACTGGCAGTGCAGGAACACAAGTTGACTTTTAACCGTGGCTCTGATAAGACTGAATTTATATATATTTTAAATAAACCACTCTAATCTACCTTGCTGTAATATTCGCATTCACAGCGTTTCTTATCCCAGTTTTTTTCTAGCATTTGATGAAATGCCAAAGTAGTAATCTCTAGCTGTTCTCCAGAAGCCTGAATCACTGAACACAAAAAATAAGCTGATAATGGTATTATGAATGGGATAATTTTATTCTGGTTACTTATTTGGGAGGAAAGAAACAGGGAAAAAAAAGATACTGGCCTGCAGACAAAGCCTAACATACATCCTCCCTGCAAACGTCCTACAGCGATTCAAATAGAAAAGGTGCTTTATAGCCTGTTCACGCAACAAGACTAAGAACATTTTTGTATATAGCAACGTTTGTACAAGGTATGGAAAGCAACACAAGTCCCTTAAAAGGAAAACGTTTCCCATGCGTTTGTGGGTAAAACATCATGGCGCCACATAAGAAACAAGTTCATGTGTAAGCCAACAACACAGAATAGAACCAGAACGTTGAAATAGCGCGTTAAATGGACGTTAAGTAGGCTACTTGCTCTGCCAACCTCAGCGGCTTCACTCCCCCGTTTCAGAGCAGAGATTACTGCTTTTTCATGATTATGAAACCTGACTTAATACACATAATGATTTTTTTATTATTTAAATGTGTGTGGGTGGGTAATATCACATTTTCCTGTGGGGTGACAAACTTGGAACATATATTTATTACTGCTTTACCCACGCTTGAAAGCAGAATGTAGAGTTGCCCCATATGGGTTCTATTTAAAGAGAGTGATTATGCAACGATAACAGTACTGTAGCTTAACCTATACATTGGTTAGGGGTAGGGTTAGGGTTAGGGTTCGGTAGTTTTGATAAGGAAAAAAAGACAGAGCAAACATAATGCATATGTAACCTGTTCTTCACTTGTATAAGAGACCAAATGATCTATAGATCACTTCAGGCTTTTCTCTCTCTCTGTCTTTCCCTCTCACGCGCACACACACACACACACACACTCTGTAGAAAACAGCAAAAAAGTGAGTTATGACCCCATTAATGGCTCATACAGGCTAACACACACAAATAATCGAACAGATGCACGATGCACGCACACAAGAATTGGCTGATTCTAACTCTTCTTTGGTTTTTTTAATTACCACACCATCAAATTGCCACTATGTTGGGGCATTCATCTGTCACTGGCATTAACCTATCTGTGTGTGCATTAGAACATCTGTCTTTGTAAGTTGGTCGTGTGTGTGTGTTATAATTTGGGCTGGCGTTGGAGGAAGCTGACCGATAAGAAAGCATTACTCAATTCTCCCAGGTTTTAAATCCACTGTGCCCTGACGGTGTTATTGCTCTATAGGTGTGTAAAATGATTTTACTCGTGATAACCTGGTAAGTGTGTTTGCTGCCATGGTAACAACTGACAAAGTGGAGTTAGAGATTACTTTTTGTCAGTCAGAAAACCCGACTTTCTCTCACGTACGACTCTGTTAGCTCATAGTTTTGTTTGGTTTCAGTATAATTGATCACACATGTATATGTAAGGAATTGTTGTGTAAAGACTAGATCAGTGTGGCTTCTTAGAGACTAGCAGCCTCAGTAGTATCGCTGCCATTAGTTTGTGTAATGTTTCCACAGAACACTAATAAGCTACAAATTCAAATATTGATATATTTAATGTTGAAATATTAATTCAGTGAGAACATTTTCTTTCTTATGAATACGCCAATTTCTAGCTTGTCTGCAGCCTGTTCCTATTATTACTATCTCATATAAAATGAGAAGAAGCCTTAGAGCCTTCTGGATAAGAAATGCAAATACAACGGTACACTACATGAACCTTTCTCCTCATTCGGTCCAATAACAGAAAAAATACATTGTTTCTGTAGCTTTGGAGCCACTCACCAAAATCACTCATCATCTCATTCACTTTGTTCTACTTTTGCCTTTTCACCTTTGTTACAAACTGAGATTAAAGCAGAATCAGCAGCGCATTGAACAAGATGCATGAGACTCTCCTACATCGCCTCCTCATTCCAGTGGCATCTGAGTTGTTTCAGAACATTAATAAATCATTAGGTTCTGTTAGTACCTTCCAGCTGTGAGTAGAATTATTTCCTCTGAGTTTGTCAGTAAAAAAAAAATATGAATGTCATATTTGAGCAGGTTTCAAAACATCTGTAACTTAAATAATTATTCATGACTTTTAATTGTCCCCACACAGCATTGATCAAAATGTAAATTATTTTGTGAGGCTTTCCACACACTATCCTCATGTGCTACATCATGTCTGAATATTTACATTTTCACAAAACTACACAAACAGAATTACAACCGAGAGAAGTACTAAATGTTTGGTGTATGAAGAGTTTCCATACATAAAGCAATGTCGGTTTGACTCGCATGACTTCTCCTTCAGGTCGCTTGTTCCCCACCTGTCAGGATTCTTGCCCCATACTTTGGGAGTCATGGGTGTGAAGCAGTCTTTTCTGTTTTTGCCCCTTTATTTGTCCAGATGTTTGTAATTTTGAGGCCTGAAATAGTGTCCTCTAACTCAGGCTTCTTTTGTTTCACGTCACTTCCCTAGATGACGACAATCATCCATTTTCTCCCAAGGCCTACAATAAGCAGGCGGCAACATCAATTAGGCCCCTTTTAGCACAGAGGCCATGGGGGACACTAACAATGTGGCTAGTGCTGGGAGATTAGTGCTTTTCCAGCTTAGCTTTCTCTGTAAATTCCTTTGGGGAGATGCTAACCCGATGCTAAAAGGCAGCTAGCCCCAAATGGCTGATCATATGAGGGTGATGCAAGGCCCATTACAGTAATCCAAATGTGGAGACTATTGTGGTCAGACAGCTAAGGGCAGACCATTAGAGAGTATGCTTGGGGGGGGGGGGGGCATGTCAGAGATTCAGCTAAGACCACAAAGAGGCAAAAGGCCAAGTCTTTATGATTCCCTGAGCTATGTGCTGAAGGGAAAAGGTGAGGAGTTACCGACTGACATCCAGGCTTTACTGCAGTATTCCACCTCCCAACCCTCTCTCTCACATTCACAACGCTGGAGACTGGACAGAGCACCAGACGTGCAGACGCTAAAATGCTGACCTGGTTGAAGCTTCGTTCCTGTAACCTAACTACAGTATGTCTCTCTCCTGACCCACCTCGCTTTGGCTCCACACCGCCTCTCTCTACAGCCAACACAACTCTGCAGACACCAAAGGGAGATTCAAAAAATCAAACAATGAGCCAAGTGAAGACACACACACACACACAAAAAAAACTGCAGCACTTTCTATTTGTCAGTGCAGAGGGGAATAATGTGCTGAACACAAGGTCATCATTGCCAGAGAAAAACAGTACCTGTCATCAGATTTAGGCGACAAGAGACCAATAGCACGTGAAATCCTGTGGATGAATGTGTCCTATTGTAACTTAGATAGATTAGCTTTCTAATTGTATCATCCTTTCCCCGGGGCCCTCACTTATCAGTGTCTATAAAATCCTTTCGAGACCACTAGTTAAAATAAGGAAGGTCAAAACGAGTCAATATTTAAGCAGCGCTGAGGAACTGAATGTCAGGGTGGATCTGGATAAACAGTCTGTGGTTTAGCTCTGTGCACACTCAGAGATTTCACAGTGACAACAGGGATAGTCTGTGTGCTATTCAAACGACAGGCCTGGGTTGACAGCTGTCCCTCACTCGGTACGTCGCTACACAATTTGTACAGTGGAGGGATCAGGGAGTTGTGTGTATGTGTGGGAACGTGTGTGTCTGTACACACACCGGTCAAAGTTCCTTTGTGCATCCGAGCTGCCTTCTGGAATATTTTAGTCACAAACGACAGTTATACTAACTAACGCTGATATTAGGGGCCTTTTTTTTGGTGGCTGTTGCTGCTGTTTTAAAATTGCACATCTACAGTGATGAGAGCAACTTCCTGTTGTGCCACGGCCCGTCCGAAGTGTTTTCGAGATGTCTTTGAGTGGTCTTTTCAATTGCACCAGATGTGCTTCTTTGTGCGTATGAAAAGAGAAAGAACACTTTTGTGTGGCGCGTCATTTGATGTCACCGCTTCAAACCTGCACCTCAGCCGACATGAGCGTTAGGGGTAATCTAATAGACGCCTGGATGAGAGGATACACACCATTTCCTTAAATAGCATCACAGCGACTGCTTGAATCACAACCTAATTGCCTCGTGTTGTCAACAATTGCATTCATTCGGCGGCGTGGGCTTCGTTTACACAGCAGAGCTGGGAGGTGTCAGGTTGCCAATAAAACAGGAATCTAAATTTCATCCCCCTTTATTGGATTGTGCAGTAGCCTTTGCTAGTCACACGGGATAATTTGCAGCTTAATTTACCGCCAAAAGACAGCTCCCCATCCCACTGCTGTATCTGTCAGGGAAAGGACTTCACCTCGTGCTTTTCTGCATGGTGGAGTGTTGATTTAATAATTATTTTGAACTGAAACCAACGGGAGATGGCTGTGCTGGGGTGTCACGTTTGAGCGCTGTGTGCTCAGCATTGATTATTGTGATCTAAGATAACAGGAAATGAAGCCTCTCTCTCTCTCTCTCTCTCTGTGTGAGTGTGTGTTACAGTGGGGCATAAGTGATACCTTTGGGTTTTTGTCCAATCTAATATGAGTGAAATCATGGTAGGCTCTCACTGACTATTGAATTTCCCTTTGCTCAATCAGAGGACTGGGACTGACGGCAGAAGCGTTCTCGACTCATTGAGTCAGTGAAGTGAACCGAGGACAAAGTGGTGTTCACTTCTCATCTCTCCTTCTTCAATCTCCAGTTGACTGGTTACAGCCAACTTCATTTTGGCTGCATGCCGGCTGCAGCCTCTTTCTAGGAATCCGTCCTTCCCAAGGTCGTGTGTCACTGCAATGATAACATTGGCAGTGCCCTTTCCTTTAATAGTGCCGTCCATCTGCTCCCCTGTGTGTGTGTGTGTGTGTGTGTTGTTGGTCAGCTTATCGCCTTCGCTGATTATTGGAACTGATACCAGCTGTGCTACCCCGAGTGGAGTGGAGCTGATGTTGTGTCACATGCAGCCCTGGAGCTGGTTGCACAAGCATGTCTGTCGACACGCACCAGCCACAAAGTGCAGTTTCACTCATTGAAATATCCTTGAAAACATGTCGAGACTTGATTTTTAACTATTTTCCTGGAAGACGCAGCTCCTCTGTTTGTCATCTCTCGGCTTCTATTTTCTCTTCTTCTCTCTCTCTCCATCATTTGTCAGAAACAAAGTGTGAAGCCACGATCATAAACTCAGCCTTGTATACTATTAGACTTGAGCTATTTTGATTAGGAGCACTGTGCGATGAAGACTTTATGGTATTTTCAATTGCTCTACCACCTCTCCTCATCTCTTTTATTCCCCTGTCAATATTTATAATCCCCTCTGTAACCATAAGGGTTGGTGCTGGCTTGGTGGGTGGTGCAATAGGCAATTTACAAATGTACATATGCAACACATTAACACGTGTTTGGAGGGGGAACGATAAGTGTGTGTGATTGTAATGTACTGCATGTGCCTTCGCTGCTCTTGAATTGCTTTGTAATTGTGTGTGTTACCCAGTGACAAACGGTGAATGTCTGCTGCTCGTTCCCTCCAATCACAAGCCCGCAGCGCTACGAGCATGCGCCATATGTGTGAGGACACTGTATATTGTCACTTGTTAGTTAGTGTTCTGCTGCATGTACTTGTTGTGTAACCGCACAGCGGTGGAAAGCCGTGGGGACACTCGGTGTCATGTGTGCTAAACTCAGGTGTTGCCACGATTCGCTTGATTAAATACAGCTGTCAGTGAGGGCGGAAGGTCCTTGTCCCTCCAGTCCTTCTGCATGACAGGCAGACGCTCCAACTATCGGAGACCTGCTGTTGTCCCCATTGTCTCCCTGGGTTTTTCACTTTCTTCAGACAGCACGGGAACTTTGCAGCCCTAGGGGTCAAACGGGATTGAATGTGATGGCGATTTCTGGGGCTGTAGTCTGGTGCTGTAGAAGTATCCGAGTATGACATGATCCATCCCTGTTAGGTCATCTGTGAGATTTTAAGTGGCCATAATCTACTAGCTTACTCTTATTGCAATGGTGCGCTGCACCAAAGATAAAAATGTGACCATAATATGAATAAACCACACTCTTATATACCCACAAAATAAAGGTAATAACACGTCTGGAGATCTATGCAAGTGCTATGGCACATATACTGTATGCATATTCTTTATGTAATATGCAAATGTGTATATATGTGTTTCACAAAATTTTTCAAGTTTTTGATAGTTGATGAGGTTGTGAGCCTCAGTGGTTCTTCTGAGAACAGAGCAGACCTCACACTGGCTCGTAAGTTGTCATGTGTTCAGTAATAGGTACCGTGGCCGACTTTAATTTCTTTATTAAAGAAACAACAAGCTCATTTTAAAGTACTATAGGTGTGATGTGTTCATGTTTGTTAAAATGAATCAAAGTCCATGCTGCTGCATTTGGAACCAGTCACAGACACAGGAGAGAGAACTTCAATTCAAGCAAGAATAGATGAGGTCACATTACTGAAGTCCAAACAGGAGGAGACAAATGTGTTTGAAGCTCGGAGACAGACAGCACTCCTGGGTTTTTAGCAGGTTTCACATAGGCTAATAGACTCTCAAGGTTATCACGGCTTGACTGGATGCTGCGGTGGACCAAATAGGACTTAGTCCGAGACAGTTGACCTCTTAAGGCTCAATCTCAGTAATAAATCATCGTAATAAAAATATGAATGTACAAACACCAGGCTATCGTGTCAAAATGTCATTTATACTACTATCAAATATAGAATCTGGTTGTTTCTGCTCTAGTGCTGCTTCCATTTCCAGCATTAACAACAAATCTTACATAGATTAAGACATTATGTAAATATTATGTGCTACATATTGGTCATATGTTTAACCATAACCATATGCACTTGTTCTGGCACGATGATAAGGTAGCTGTGCTTTTCTGTGCTCTCTTTGCACATCAACGTTTTCCCAAAAAAAAAAGCCTTATCAAAGAACACAAACACAGCAGTCAGACTCTAAACACAGCACATACACATGTACACAATGCAGCCGGATGAATGGCCTGACCAGAACACAATAGCACTAAATTAAATCACTGATGTCAGAGTCACCAGAATCCCTCCCCCCACACCAACGATTCACTTACACACATGCAAGGATTGACTAATAAGGATCTCTTTGTTTACCTGCATAATTTATTCTTACTCAGGCAACATCAGCTGTGGTTGGAGGGTGAGTGTGGTCAATTTCACTTGATTATGCAAATCAATATGGCCACTATTGTTCTCAAGCCACCTTGGAATGGTTACGGAATAAATCGGTCCTCTTTTTAAAATGTCTTTTTTATTCAATAGAGTCGTGGTTTCCTTGATCATCCTTTTGCATCACCTGTCTCTCAATAAAAAGAAGCTTAAAATTAAAAAAAAAAAACTTATAATCTGTCTTGATTGGATATTAAAAGATACGTTTCGGGCACTTTCTCTAGTTTAGGACACATTTGGGATCAGGTGCTGATGGCAACAGCGCAAACACAGCTATTACTTCCACCGCACCACCCCTGTTCCTGCTGCCAGCGGGCACCTGCCGAAGATGAGCGTGTTAGCAAACAGCCCAAACAGGTGGCAACATTGGTGTCAACCAAGCGTGAGCAGCCCCAGCTGAGCTCGTCAAAGCCTTACAGACACACACCACTGTACGGAGGGCCTGAGCCTGATTTGCGTAAGCTCAGTGATAAAGTTATAGCAGCAGTTCCAAGTGGACTGAGGGGCACCACTTATTGCTTGTTTGGAGACAAGCGGTACAGCTGTGGGTCCAAATGTGAGCTCCTGGCCCAAGCTCAGTGCTGTGGCTCGATAGTAATAGTCATTCATAAATAGAAAGGTCTGCGTGGCACATCTGGAAAGAACTGTGTAACTTCAGTCTAGTGGAGCAGATGTATTAATGACGCATTCTTCAGACTTACTGGGAACAGCCATCAATCACCATTTTTATCCCTGCAGAACTGCAGGTCCTGTTACACACTGCACAAGTCTACAGTTTGTAGCAGGGTTGACACACACACACACACACACACACACACACACAGAATTTACAAGCACCTAATCTTTCTGTCCTTTAATCTGTGGGAGAGTACCCACACAATTAGGACATGCAAACTTCAAGACATACAAAAATGTGTACAAAATATTACCAAGCCTTTCTTTCATTCCACGTGACACGATTCCAGCAGCTGGCAGGTCAACGCAGGCCATAAACCTACCATGAAAAATATGGTGCAAAATATGGCTCATCAATGTTGTATTTCTTTTATTCTGTTGTTTTTTCAACACTTGCACCACCCATTATGGTTTGGGATGGTCTCTAATATGGCGAACCACCTACTCAGGCACACAAACAGAAGTGGATAGGAAGAATAGGACTGAGCCCCCTCCGCCTGCTTGTCTGTCTCCATGCAGCCGCTCACAGCGCTGCAGCATCCCAACATCACCAGCATCACCAGGTGCAGTGGGGCAAACCCGACTGTGTGTGCGTGAGAGAGAGAGAGGGGGGGGAGATGAGGAACGGGAGGAGGAAGGGTGGAGGATCGAGAGACACAGAGAGAGAGAGAGAGAGAGAGAGAGAGAGAGGGGAGAGGAGGAAGGGTGGAGGATAGAGAGACACACAGAGAGAGAGAGAGAGAGAGAGAAAGAAGACTGGTGAGGTGGCGGGATTTGTGTTGAAGTCTCTGCTCTGTCAGACATGCGCAAGAGCATCAGCGCCACAACCACCACCTCGCTGCGTTTCCGCCTTGGCTGAGCGGCACACACAGCCGAGAGGGGAGGGCAGGGAAGCCGAGAGGACCCCGGGGACAGCGCGGACTCTGAGCAAATTACACCGACGCACCAGCATCCGAGCATCCCGCGTCCAAAATCCCACCTCCAGCAGCGACCTGTGCGGCGCGCGCCAGAGCCTTGCAGCATGGAGACTGCGCTAAAACACAGGCACTAAAATGTGACATCTCCAGGGGAGATCAGAAGAGAGAGCGAGCGTGTGTGTGCTTATCCTTTATGCGGGTGATCTCAATTCTGTGCTCTGCAGCCTGAAAATGAAGAAGTTCAACATCAGGAAGGTGCTGGACGGCTTGAAAGAGGTGTCCTCCTCCACCCCGTCTGTCCAAGTGGGACCGCAGGAGAACCATCTGATCCAGGAAACCCTCCAGTCCGAACATTTCCAGCTCTGCAAGGTGGGCGAGTCTGACGATTTAAATATTAATATAGCTCATGCAGTCCTGTCACCATCATTCACAGTTGGTGCTGGACACATCCCATCTCAGGATAGAGCAGGTTCAAGTGAGCTCTTCACAGTCCATCGACCAATGGGCGAAGCTCTGCTCTCTTCTTCTTAATTCTAAGGCGAAAGTTCAAAGGTTTATTTAACATTTGGGAGCGATTTTGCTAAATCTCTATTAATAGAATCATTAAGTGGAACCGAGCTTTTAGGAGGAATTGTAGTTAGTTATAACAGACCAACTGACAATACGCATGCAGCATGGCGACATGGCACTGAACTGAAGTTCCACATTGATCGCATGCTCTGGTAACGCACGTTTACTTGCATTAAAAAAAAGAAACAAATCATCATATTGTGTGGTAATAGAGTGTGTTAGGTGCGCGTGGCCTGTCACGCCGAGGGGAGGGGCTAAACTAATCCCGTCTTGCATAATCTGATGCTTGTGGATTAGAGAAACGATTTCTGGGTTCTCTGTCGCGTTGTCGTTTCCTCATGGTGTCTCTCCATCTCCTTCCTCCCCCCACCCCTTATTTCTCTTCCCCCATCCACTCTCCCGTTCCCACACATGCACACTGTGCTTTATACCCACATCAGTGATGTGGACATGCTTAATAATGCTAAATCAGGATTTGTTGTGGCCTTGTCATAGCCACCACTATGATATCTGTTAACCTAACCTAACCTAACAGAGTTGTTTGTTTTTAGGCTTAACTTAAATGTGTAATTGTCTGGTAACTGAAGGCTTTAAAACCTTCATTCAAGCTTTTTAACTAAAAACCTTTTTAGCAGTTCTCACAGGCTTTGCTGTTTAAAGCACTAAGTAGAAAACTACACTATTCAAGTCAAGTCAAAGCACTCAAGGGCTTTCGTTCAGTGCCCATGAAGTCCAGCACAGAGAATACAGGTGTGATTGCGACAGCAACCTAAATATGTCTCTCAGCAGGCAGGCGTCTGATTGAAATGTCTTTGAAAGAGGCTGCAGCCTCCCTCCCGCACCCCCACTGTCTGTCTGGACAGAAACTTGCTGTTATGTTTCGCTGTCAGTAAGGCAGGTGTCTCTGCTGCACTGAGTGCTTATTATGTAACATGCTTTAGCCTTCTGCCACTAAGCAAACAACTCCAACAGCCCACCACTGATAGAATGGTGCCATAAAGCTACAGTCACACGCTCGCATAGTGGACACAAAAAGAGGAAGGACATGCAACAAACAGCAAATCGTAACTAATGCTCTCTGTTGATATGCTCTCTGTAGTTTATTTCCTGACGCCATTGTAATCCACCTTCATGTGGGAGGCAGCGAGAGAAGGAAAACGAGATAAAAACAGAAACGAGAGAGAGGAAATCTCAAAATAGACCCATAATTATAAAACCATCCGAAAAAGCCTCCCTAAAAAAAAGCGTCTCCTTGCAACTGATATGCTCTCTAACACCTGTGTATCTTCCAGACTGTCCGTCATGGGTTCCCCTATCAACCATCATCCATGGCTTTTGACCCTGTGCAGAAGATATTGGCCATTGGCACCCAGAGTGGAGCTCTCAGATTGTATCCTTTCAGTTTCCATTGAGCTGTTATAGGTTGCTTTAGCCTGTGGCAGCTCCTTCGGGTGGCTGCATCCCTCGGAGGCACCGGCAGGTAAGTGAACAGATGTCTGAGCTGCCACAGTCAGATGCTGCCATACGTCTATTTTTAGAGCCTGCTGAAGATTTTTCGGTACCATTCAAGAGTTGACAGTCCCCCCGGAGGTCTGTAGGTGCTTGTGTGCTTCAGCATTGAGACTAAAATCTTTGATTTGTCTTCACCTTGAAGTCCAGATGTTGTAAATCAGCATCCCTTGAAGCCCACGTTTGAGCTGCTTCTAGTGACATAATGACAATGCCACACCGTTGCTCTCTCACACATTTTAAATCGCAAGTCATGCAGTAGTCCACATTTAGCCACATACTGAAGTATGAGCTGCAATTCAGCGGGAGAAGTAAGTGGCTGAGGTACCTCGTCAGCTTTCTTGCAGGATCAGGACATTTACACAAACAGCGAAAACAACTTGCGGCGAAATGGCACCGGAGGGAGTCATATACTTCAGAGAATGCCTGCAAGCTCGCCTGTGTCAGGCTGCTTTTACAGATCCTCCATGTGTTCTCCTGCCTGTCCGACAATCTTTGCCAGCTCATTACGGTGTGATGAAATGCCGAAACGGTTGTCCCTCGTTCCCACCTGCTGGCAGCTCCGGCTGTGACTCAGCCGCATTCACCTGGGTTTGAAAGGTGAGAACAAAAGCAGGAGGATGAGCCTAGAATTGACAGAGCCATGCTTATCAGACTTAAAGAGGGGCACCAGTGGGAAGTCCACAAACCTTAAGTATGTTTTCTTGTTCTTCTCACACAATGACTTAGGGTTTCTAAAGATTTACGGCTTCAACAGAGATTTCTCCATTCGAAGCAGCAAAGGTTCTGTCAGCTGTACACATGTGTTAATGTGAAATAAAAGTCCTCCTCTGGTAGGAACACTACATCAGAGCGGATGCAGAAACTGGTGCATGAGCTTAATGGGGCTTATGTCTTGCTGGCTGGTACATTACTCCTGCGAGCTTCATTAGCTGCACGCGTGGCATGAAAGAACCCCTTAACCAATCAGCGCAAAGATCAAAACACACACCTCCCTCATACGATCCTGGGTTCGGGTGTAATGATCTTGTCGGATGATTCCCCAGTGAACTGAGGATCCTCTCGTCTTTGAGTTATGTGGATCAGACAGCCGTACTGTCGGGGAAGGTGAATTGGGAGTCGTCCATCTGTTCTTTTGTGTCGGTTATCTTCTATTTAGTCAGCCCTTTGTCTTTATCTGATGACAATGACACCAGCGTCGCGCAGTTGACGGGGGCATAATGAGGATTTCATGATTCCTATTTTTTACAGTGTTGTACAGCATGCTGTCATATTTAATTTACAGCTTTGTTAGGCTGCAGGTTGATGTGAAGGACCACCTGAGATTTGAGGGCTGATACGTGTCTACGTCCTGGAGGCCATCATTTCTCACGGCTATCGGTCTCCGGGCCCGTTTGTACGTATGTGTTCTTGTTTGGCCGGCTGGCATTCCAGGACATCTGGCTGCAACCCTCTACCCTGGAGGATTACAGGAAGTGGCAGATCAAGGGCCTCAGCCTGGCAGCGTAGCAGAGGATTGAGAACTACAGCAGAAAGAGGAGGTGTTTGTGTGTGTGAGTGAATATGTCTGGGTGTGTGAGGAGACGGCTGATCCCTGTAGCCATAAAGCCAACCACTTCTGTGATCCCCCCCAAAACTGTCCCATGTTTGATGCTTGCCACTGACTCTGCTGCTGTCCACGCTGTCCAGCTGGGAAGATGACAATGTCCCTTTGGTGTTGTCTGGAAGAGGGAAAGGGGGGGGGGGTATAGAAGGACTTCAGCGGAACAGTCGGTGGGGAGGACAGGCCGATAGAAGGAGCAGAGCAAAGAGAGGAAATAGATAGAAAAGAGTAAGTGAGGCAGGCTATCCCCTGCCTCAAGATCTAATGGCCAAGAATAGAATCCTTATTGATCTGTGTGTGGTAATGCATCGAGACAGATATGCCCAAGTGCATACGCACACTGCTCTCAATTGTTTTCTACACAATATCTCAGCAGCGAAAAGAAGTCGTGAGCATTTAGAAAACAGGTTTCGCTGTGCAAGCAGCCTGCAAATAACAGCTAGCCGTCGGATTAGCGGTGTACTTTTAAAAAAATAAGCAGAAATGCAGTGTTACACAACGTGGTGGGAAAAATGCCGTTCCGTATTAATACAGCGTTTTGGAGATAAGCAGTATTGATCCGAGGATTCAAAGTTAACATTCGCAGTTTTGCATCTGCTTCTTGCATCTTTCTCACACAACACAACACAACACAACAGAAGACTCTGACTTTTAGCTTAGTATTGATATAACTCTCTGTTACATACATGAATAATCAGCGTGAATCATACATTATATTACTGTATGTGTATTTTTTTATGACGTTTTAGGGGCTTCTGGGTTTATGCAGTTTGTTAGATCTTGGGAGAAAACATTGCTCAAGGGCGTCATTATCTGATTTTGGCAGCCTACCATTGTTAAACGAGAATTGTATGTACATGAATGTATTTGTGTATGTGTGTGTGTGTGTGTGGCTATTTCCTTTGTGGTCTGGAGCTGTGTGTGGAACAATGCGGAGGCTCACCTCCCCGGAGAGATGGCTCTTTACCGGCAGTGGCCAGGAGAGATGGCAGCACTATAACTCAGAGACTCCCTGCGAGACAGCAAGACACAGATCAATAGATCAGATTGTCACTCCATGCTCTGCCAGATTATCTCATCGGCAGGCGCCGGACATCATAGGACACACACACATAAATGGGACCACACACACACACACACACACACACACGCTCACATACACTTATTTTTTCAGGGTAGATATTTGGCAATGGTGTAAGTAACACACAAATCAGTGCTATCATACAATTTCACACGGAAACAGTTAATTTACTTTTAAGTGGATGTGCACACGAATATTGCATGTGTCAAGACATACATAGAGGAGGGGCAAACGTTGCACATGCAGGCGGACACTGGTACAGTCATTTGCAATGACAACTTTGACCACACACAGTCACACACACACACACACGCACACACACACACACACACACAACCTTCACTGTAACTGCTGTGACTGGCATGAGCCCTGTGCAGCTTTTGGTCGTAGCACAGATTGACTATGACATATCTTCATCATTAATCTTCCTGCTGATTCACTCAGTAGCTATGCTACCCTTCAGGCTTCTTCTACATTCACAGAAAAGCCTCGCTGAGCTATGACTGCAAGTACTGAGCTACTGAATGGAAGTGATTTGAACTGTTGGGACAGAAATTGTAGCTCAGCAGAGGTTTCTGTGTGTTATTTCTTTTAGGGAACAAACTTTCGGGATTTCAGTGTAAATTGTTTATAGATTATACTCTCTGGCTACTTTATTAGGTACACCTATACAATCTAATGCTGTCCAGTATCAGCAGCTGTTTCATGAATTTCACTTTTACAAGGTTATAATCTAATGCATATGTTTATTATTGACGTTAAAGTGGATGGTGGAGTCATACTAGAGTCTTCCTCTTCCATGTCTTCAGTATCCGAGACAGAGTAATAGTAAATGGTGAAAAAAATGTCTGCATCTAGCTCTCTTTCCAGTTCATTGCTTCGTGAATGTGGAAACTTCTTTTCAGCCCACTGATCATTTGTTCATTCATTTATTATTTTATCTATTTTGCTGCTTGTCTCTCTGTTTGCGTTCTGCTCATTGGGGTTGCCAGATAGAAGTTAACTCTTCTATATGCCATGCGTAGGGCAGGTCATGTCTACGCATGGCAGATTCGAAACCCTATCTGACTCCTAGTCCATCGCCTACCCAATAGTGTGTCCCAATAGTGATTCTGTGCTGATATCCAGGAAGAGGAATAACTATTATTCCTGTGTCAGTGGTTAGTTGGTTAACTAGGAGTAGCATACTGTGTCGGGGACAAAGGATTGGGAAAGTGGAGAGATGTCACACTAAATCAAGAAGGATTGGTACCTCATCCCAGTTGACCTAATTTAAGTTTTCACATATGTGTGAACAAGATTGGAGAAGAGAAAGAAGAGTGAAATACTTGAAATTGAGTCATCGTAGGGCATCTAATGTGAGAGGTTAATTGTGTGTGTGTGTGTGTGAGAGGAGTAGAAGGAGTCATCTAGTTTCTGCCAGATGGTATTTGTATAAATGGTTAAAAGAAGAGTCTGTGGTGAGGTCACCAGAGAGCTGCAGAGATGTGGCTCTTATGTCAGTTCAGTGCACATCAACATTGCACCATTACTGGAACAAAGGGTGTGTGCACACACCCACAAAATAAATGCTGGTGCGTGCACACATATGGTCTGTAGTGAAGTAGTCGTAAAAGTAGTCTCATCTTTCATATTCTTCAAAAGCAGTCAGCATCTTGTGTTCTTTGGGGTTTTTAGACATGGAAATCGAATTTTGCTGCATCAATACCACAACAATGCAGTTGCTGCCTCTCTCTGTCCAATGTCCTGACAGTGAGTCCTGCTAAATCCTTTAGCCTTGACAAGCGCCAAATGGGATCGGGGTTTAGGATGATTAAAGTTGTGCTCCTATGTTGCTTCTCTTCAATAATTTAGTCTACGCTTAACTCCAGCTTTTACTCCTCTCATCCTCTTATCGTTGTCAGCTCCTGCACTGCCAAAAATGATAGAATGTGCACGTGTGTCTGCATGTTCAAGTGAGACATATGACTTACTTGGTTATGTTTTACCTCTTTACTAATGGAAAAGTGCAAGTGCACATAAAAACTGATCCAAGTAAAAACAGATTTAGCTTTTCTCCCCCAGGTGAGTCATCACAATTCAGGAAGCCATTGGGATTTCATACAAAGCAATGTTCTTTGAGGACAAGATATCTCGATAACTTGGAGAAAGGTTAACACCCAAGTCTGCTGTTGGGGAGTATTACTAAACAAATGTTGTCTGGAAATAGGTTTTTATAGTACCATCGTAATTTAAACAAACATGCGACATTTAATTTGACTTAATACTTGAGCTTGAAACAGAAACAATAGAAATCAAATTGTAGAGTAATGCATCTGTGTGATACAGAGCAGCAGTGCCTGAGAGGTCACCAACCTGTGCACTAATTATTCCCAGCAGACGGCCGGCAACGCTTGAGTGGCTCATTGTAAATACACAGTGTCGTGTGGGCTGGAGACAATAAAGAGGTTCAGATTTGTACATAAACTCAGAGGGCGTAGTCAAACTGGTTGATGGTTGGCTCGATGCTGCCTGCTCATAGAAGGGGGTGAAGCATCTGTGTTTTGACCAGGCAAATTATATAGTGTTTGCTGTTCTGGGATTGCTTGTCATTATGTTTTGAAGCGCTAATTAGATACCGTTAATTAAATGGAAACACAACATGACTAAAATTACCTTCAAACTTGACATCAAACCTGATGATGGATGCTGCAGTTCTGTAGACACTGTTTTATGGACACGTAATCCTTTTAGATGAAAGTTGTTAGACTTTGTGCGGTGAGACTTTGAATAGTGCCAATTAACTTTGTTGTGGAAGTAATGAGGCATACATACCACAGCTTCTTGTCACAGCTGATGATAAAGACAAGGAACTTCAGTTGTGAGCAGTGGAAAACCTATTAGAGTTTCTATGGTCACACCACGGAAAATGTTTCAAGTGGTCTTGATTAGTTCTTCCTACAACATAAAAAGAAAATCCAGTTCATGAGCATTTTATGGTGCCGGACATGCTATTAATCTTCTCTCCAAACTTTTTGTGGAATAATCTAATCTGACTTGATTAGGTAATTCAATGTTTATTTTTTTGGTCTGAACATAAACATGACACATTTCTAAGAGTTCGCTCAACTCATTATATTTAATTTAAAAAAAATAAAAATTGCATTTTACTAGACTTTCATGCTGTAAACATCATGTTTAATTGTAATGCAGGTTATTTACACAAGATCAACACAAACACAATGAATATAAGTGTTGCATTTTGAACTAATTGAAGTCACTGGGAAGAGCTGGATGAGATGGTTCTGAATTTATGTTTAGATAATTTGAATGAAGCTGTCATAAAAAAATCAAAGCTGCAAGTTTGAACAACATGCAATATTAAATCAAGATAACCTTGAGTTGTGCTAGAACAATAAATTGCATTTATTGACTTGAGCTCACATTTTTGAGTTATTTTTTACAGTGCATGTTTACTTACATTATTCTTACGTAGTTCTTAGATAATTCTAGACGTTCGTTGATGTGCAGAAGCAGAGAGATGATCGGACGGGTTGTAATCAAACCCACTGCATCACTCGCTTGGAAAAACTGATGAAAGTGACACAGTAGTACGATTCCTCAAACTGGTTCACCTGGTGCTGACTTATCTTTCACCTGTCATACTTTTCTAGCCTGAAACGACTGGCCCTTCCATTCTTTTCTGTCAGAGTGAAAGCTGTGGTGCTGCTAGCAGTGAATAAAGAAAAATTCTGGAGCTTAAGAGTTATTTAGCTGCATTAATAATGTTCGTACTTCTCCCTTTTTTTTAATTACTTTTCCTGTTGTTGATTTTTCTACTTTTCAAGTATCAAACTAGGCAACTAACAAAGTAAGTAGAAAAATAAGACTGACATTTTTAATCTCGCTTGCTAAACGTTGTTTGACTTTCCACCTGGTGGAAACAAATACTCCTACATGTATGTGTACAGAGCACAAGTGGGGGGTGAGACCCAACAGAAAACATACAGGCAGGCAGATGAAGGTTATGTGATGCAGCATGCTTTAATGGATTAATGAGAGACAGCGACAATCAGGTACACATAGTGCTGTCGGCCTGATTTATGACGTCATTCACCTCAGCCTGCTGCATTTTCAGCATTGTTGGGGTCACTTGTGAGGATCTCGTTGATATTGTATTGATTTACACTCATATTAGTCTTGGTCAATATGCTTCTTTACTGTAACGGCACAGTCACTGAGCAGAGGGTTTGACCGCTGTCAGACCTCCTCATAACAGGTCCGTCATCATCAAGAGACAGGCTACCAAAGTAAATGAGACATTTCACCATGTTGAACTTGTTTAGCGATTCAGAGGCTATGGTATGTATACATTAGCGTGGGGTAACATTATCCCTCCTATTGATTTTAAATTGTGGTTCATTAGTAAGACTGAGGCTTTTATTATCAATGCCTGTTATTAAACTGCCTGAAAATGAAAGGCCTATACTTCTTAAAACGTTATTTACAATTTATTTTTCAAATTATCTTCTTCATCTATATATAACGCTTTGGGGAAGTACAAGTTGTTGATTGTTACTTGCCCCGGGCAGATAATGGTATGTGCTAATAGCTCTCGACTGTCCAGTTACATAGACGTCATGTTATCGTCCTACGTGCTGTGAATCTATCATCTCCGTGAAATGTAGCTGTCGTGTATCAAATCGTACAAGACTATGAGATCAATTCAAATGCATTTCTGAGTTCGAATGAGTACCCGATGTCCTTCAGTTGCCCTCAGTATGCACAGTGTGTGTGGGAAAGGAACATCTGGTCTGTAAGCATGGGTTTGTCCAGGTCTGTGAATTATGATGTAATTTTGTGTAAGAAAATGTAAAAATAATTCGCTAATTCTCCTTATTCTCAAGGTGACCCGACTGAATTTAAAGACTTTGCATTTAGGGAGCTGCGTTTGTTAAAAAAAATGAAAGAATGTCAGGTGCTTGTTCAAAGATAAGATTTGTGTTGATAGTTGGTGGTTTTGTGTAACATAGGCTGTCAGGTTGGTGTGGTCCCTGTGGTGCTTGTAAGAGGACTGGCTTACAGAAGGCTGTGAAGCAAAAGGATTATGTCGCCTCGCTTTTCTTCCTGCCTTTCATGCGACCTCTAGGTCTCCACAGGGCTGCACCATGGAAGGAACTCAACCTCATCACCTCCTTGTATCATACTGCTTTAGAAAAATATCTTTTTTTTCTTGTTAACCTGTTAAACCCGACGGACCCGGTACCGGGTCCACTTCCGACTTCCGGTTACAAAGTCATTCTGTGTTCCAAA
>JAUMHF010000021.1:20568242-20584644 GCA_032359275.1 Microctenopoma steveboyesi | reverse complement strand
AAAGCGACTTACAAGGAGCTAGCGCTGGGTGTCTGGCTCAAGGACACACCTGGTAGGGGATGGACTAGGAGTCAGACAGGGTTTCTAACCTGCGACCTTCAGGTGCGTATGTTGTATTTGCAGATTTTAAACATACCCTGCTGCCCATGTGAGAAGGACCCCAACACCTCCCAGTCACAAGAGAAGAGGCTTTCATTAGATATCTGCCAGATTCTTTCATCATTCCTCTAAACCCATTTCTTACACATCCCAAGGCCCTGACTGAGCTGGAGGCATGAAGGGAGCCAAAAACAGATACAGATGAAGAGATGTAGGGATACCAAAAAGTATATATGTTGCTAAGACTCTATTTGATCTAAGGCATTTGAAGAGACCTCTTGGAGGACAGTGCTAAAAAATATCAAGTGGGGAAGGGAGACTGCAGCAAAGGCAGTATAAAGATCTAAAATAGTGAGACTGACCATCACAAACAAAGAGAGGAAACTTAGAGGAAAAGTGCTGTGTGCCAAAGCGCATGCATAGATTAGAAAGGTTGTTTCTTCTGTACTTTGTGTAGGCCTAGAGGATTTAAAGGTTCAGCCCAAGGGGCAGATTGGAGCCTAATCACTCCATACCAACGGAATTACTTCTTTGTGGAGTTCTTTTGGGCTTATAGCCAATATGAAGAGAAGCGATTTTGAAACAGAATAGAGAAAACAGAAAAAAAAATGAATAAAATTTTCAGGTGAGCATTTAAAAATTTTCAACAACTCAGTTGCCACTTTATTTTTTACTATGACCAATGTTTATTAGCTACTGTGTATTGATGTGATTGTATGATTGTATGGTTTTCTTGTGGACTCAAGAAAACCCAACTGGGAGGGCAGTCTAGGAGTTTCTTGTGTTTCAATGGACGCATCAATCTGTAAGCACCAAAACACAAATTCCAGCTAAGTTTACACTACTTCTACATTTTGAGTATTTTCAACACTGAAGTGATCATAGTAAAAAAGCTTGATATAACATGAAAAAGTCATTCAACAAACAGAGAACTGAAGGCAAAACACAAACGCACAAACAAACTCTTGCATATATATATCACCAAACTGGGTGGACAGGACCTTTAAGGTGGCCCAGAAGTGGGTAGAGGTGTGGTGGGACAGGGTGGGGGATCCAATCATTGCTGGATTGATTTTCCACGAAACCGAAAGAAGCAATTATAGGCCTTAGAGCAGTGTGCGCAGTCTGGTGTTAACAGATGTTTAGAGAAACAGGGATGTGCTATTGATCCCAGCTCATTCCCACACATTGGTAAACATTTTGCATTAAAAGGTGCTAAATTGCTCTTGCCTCCGCTGGCGTGTTGCCTTTTGGATAAGTAATAATAGACACAACAGTGTTGAGAGATTGGTGGAACACACTGCTGATCGGACAATCACAACACGAAAGTGCTTTAGCATCGGTGTAAGGTAGCAATGAAGTTTAGAAAAAATATAATCGAACTTAGGCTGAGCTTAAAAGCAAGCACATTTTTTCTTATAAAGATGTTGATTGTAAACACGTATAGAAATGTATTTCTCTCTTCTGTACATTTCATCTCCTAGTTAGAATTAGCCAATAACAGACAACAATGCTGATGTTGACAACATGCTTCTGTATTGTTACATTAAACATATCAATATTTCTGAAATCAGAATTTGTGCATAAAGCCATGTATAGTTAAATCGTTAGATAGATATTTAGAAATGGGAGTTCATTCATTGTTGTTGTTTTGGGTATCAGTGTTTTCATATATTTAGACTGACTAATGGTAATGTATCATATATTTCTGTACAATAAATATTACCCTGAGGCAATGTGTTGACATAGCTGATTAATGCAAATACACAAATATGTCAGTTTGCACAAGCGCCTCACAGTTAAACATCTTGCAGCTATAGTGAGACCACAGCGTACGCATTTCTTGCAGTGAGTTTTTTCTGGTATTGATTGAAGTTACAGTTGAGTTCTGTCTGATCTGTAATCTGTTATCTGATCACCGTGTTTGCTGTGTTTTCAGAAGCTAATATTGGCTTTAGATCCACATTGCAAGTGCCTCAAAAAAAGGATATTTTGTTGTTGGAAAGCATCACTACAACCTGTTGATTGAGAATGAACATCTTCTAAATGAAGGTTTGTCAGAAGTCCACCGGTAGCTAAAAAAGTGCTATCTGCTCCTGTGCATACTGTTATAGCAGGAAACAACATGTCCTTTCCAGTAACCTTTTCTTCATATGGAAAGCTTTTCATTTAATTGTATGTCTTTATTAATGGTTGCAAAATGATTATTCAGATGTTTTACTAGTAATTGGCACACTGCATACCAGACTGGACAATACACCAAATCCGCCTCTCCACCTATTTGATGGCTCGTTTGTGTTTTGACAGTGTTTAACAATTTTCTCATTCAATTATTCTTAGTTTTCAGTAAGTGCTGTGAATCCAAGTTAAACTTTTTGAAGCTACCTTTTATGCCGAGGGCAAGGGAACTTTGGATAACTCAAAAGATAGCTTCTCAGTGGAGCATCCTTTTTATGTGGTTCTACTGATCTTTATATTTAGCTCAGTCAGTGGATATCCTTTTCTGAATAAATCTTTTTGTACTGCTATCACAAGTGTTTGCAGTGAATTATTATTTAAATATATATTACTTTAACCAACATAATAGTTAAATCTCCTGTGGGTTCTGTGGAAACAAAGGATGGTCAATGATTGGTTTTAGTAGCAGTTATAGTTCTACGTGAATGTGGTTGTATTAATTTATTTCTGCCTTTTTCATCAACCCCTGTTCTTTTTCTTTTCTCTATTTGGATCTATTGTTTTCAGTTTGTCACTCTTTCTACAATCACCTTCATTTGTCTTTGTGTATAATAGTCTTCTCTTTCTCTGTGTGTAAGGGAGATTTTGTCAGGCTGCCCACTTCAAGTCTCCACTGACAGAGAAACAGTTGCAGAAAGACTAAAAATATGAAATTATTGCAAAGGGACTGGTAAAATAGTAAATACTGATAGAAAAACTAAAGATAATGCAAACACGACTATTCTTTTCTTCACAGTTCTTTTATTCAATCTTCTTTCCTAGATCAACAATTTCTTTCTCCCCTTCTGTGTCGTTTTACCTCTGTAACTCCCATAGGTTTGGGGCCAGGGGGAACCTCCCAGTTCTTCCTAGTCACATATCTTTGTGTCCTTTCACAAGACAGCATAGCAGTGCCATTATAACAGTTGTCCAAGTGGGTTCAGTAGAATAGAATAGAATAGAATAAACAGTGTTACAGAGCTTTTAAAGCAAAACACAGAAGAAGAAGTATGTTGTTTTTTCACACTTTCTAGAACAACAGATGGATGCAATTTTATGATCTGTCACCAGGAGGACATCATTTGTCCAGCGCCTCCCAAACCTGTCACATAAATGTAGTAAATGTTTAGTAAAGCTATCGACACAATGCCTCTTTCCTTTCTGGTTGACCCATCCCGAAGCCTCCGTTTATTCCATTTAAGGGAGTTTTTCCCTCCACTGTAGTCTTCTACAGAATTGTTTATATTGTAATATTCAGCTGCGATTTGCAACTGTACAAATGACTGAAACTCAATTTAAGGCTGTTTTGGATGGGTTTGAGAAAGGGTCATGATTAGAAGTTAGAATTTCTACATTTTCATAGTTATGAGATTTTTGTTGGGGCTTCTCTAGATTCTTTTTTCTATGATCCTACTTTACTTTTCCCCCAAACTTTGTCTTTTTTATACTGTATTTTCTTTTCCCATTTACTTTGCTACATTTTTCCCTTTTTTTCTTGAAACGTTCATTTTTTCCCTCCCACCTCCTTTTCCACCTTCACTGTTCAGTTCTGCCAATAACAGGCTGAAACAGTTTTGGCCAAGAATCCAACTTTCCCAGAGCTTCTTGTGGCAACAGGGAGGTTCAAGGTTATGAAAGTTGAACCCAGGCATGCATGCACGCACACACACACACACACACACACACACACACATATCCTGAAGCAAAAGGTGCAGAATACCCTGGCATGGTGCCCAAATAAAAGAACAAATTATATTTGGGAGAGAGTAGCTGAGGGAAGAAAACACATTCATTGAAGGAGGACGACTGGTGTGTGTGTTTGTGTAAATCCATTTCTGAGAACAAAATTGCATTTGCTATTGGTTTCCTATACAGAATAAATGTATTTTATTATTTACAAATGTAAATAAGCTTATGGGCAATGAAAACAACGTTTAGACGGGTACTGTATTAAAATTATGAATATGTCAGTTGTTTACTTACCCTGAAGATTTCAATTAGGATTCAATATTCACAGGACAAAACCAAGAACAAGACTTGTTTGTGATTGACTTTGTGCCCAACATATTACACATGTAGATTGTTGCACTCAAATATTTAGAAATTAAGATTTTTAGCGCCCAAAACCTAATTCAAATATGTACATTAAAATTATATTTGTAGTAGAGAAACTCCCCTTCAAAACAATGAACTGTTGTATGGCTCACGTAGATTTAATATTAAGGGCCTCCCACACAATTAGTCTCTCTAAACTTACACATCAAATTGCTCATGTAATATTGATTATTTTATTACACATTCAGTATGCTGTAGAAGAAACATGTACATCTTCAGACCTTTTTGATTAGTCACTGCCCACATACACTAAATGGATTTTCATGTCTCTCACACACAAAACAAACTTATTTTAAAAAAGAGTGTTGACAGAAATCTATATATAAATATACTGTATATATGGTATATTGACGATGATAAACATGACCTTCTATGATTCCTTGAAATAACTTAAAGAACTGAAATTAAATTTTAGACTTTGCCCTTTGACTTCTTTTTTTTTTGCTGTTTGCTTTTCTTCTTTGATTTGATTTCTGGGTCAGAAACACTAAAACATGCAGATGTTTTCTATTGCTGAGCTTAAAAAAATAAACATATTTACCAGTGAAAAGACCAAAATTGTTTGTTGGAACTGATCTTCAAAGCCTTTTATATTCCTGTGTCTCTCAATTAGTATTCTTGTCTTTCTTCGTATCTCAACTTTGCCATTTAAAAGCCTTTATAAATCTGTCTCTTTACTCAGATTTATACTGACTCTAAATCTTACTGTCATTTCTGTGGATTTTAGTAACAGGTGTTATATAATTAAAAAAAGAAACAACTTTTCCACATCGTTTTTACCGATCACTTCATTTAATACATTTATTTCAAACCAGTGTTTCTCTTAATGACACAAAGAAAGGCTTTTAAAAGGCTCACTTTACTCCCTCCTATTTCTCCCAGTCATCTTTTCCATTAAGAAATAAGCATGACATGACTGAAAATGAAGGAAAGCATTAAAAACATAATTTATTCCCAAAAGTCATTATTTAAGTTGAATCTCTGACTGCTGATCCAGGAGCTTTCCATCTCATTTTAAATGCATTATGCAAATAGCACAAACTCATCTATGACTGTTTTAGTGGAAGAAAATCGACCAGCCATCTGTGCCAAGAAGGAGTTTTGGGGGCGATCTGGTGCACATTTCTGTGCGCTTTGAAACTGTGGCAATAAATTACTGCAGCAATAAACCGATTGCAAGGGTTGAAAATCTGTTTTCTGTTTGGACATCTGTCTGCCACTCGAGTGGCTTTGTGATGATTTTGCAGGTTAACTTGCAAACGATTGCTCAGTGCCATAAAACACAAAGAGTAGCAGAGACTGAACTGATCTGACGGCGTCAGACTCAGGAATTCACCCCGTGGGGAACACAAACCTATGCAACAAATTACATTTTCATATACACACACGCACATGTTGTGTTGCCGCCGGTTCAGAGGACTTCACTTCGCCCTTGAGGGTTTATGCCATCATGTCTAACCTAATCTTATTTGAAACCTTACTCAACTCTTAACCCTAGCCTTCAGTCACACCCTTCAAGTTGCCAAAATGTCCCACAATGATTGTTTCAGGCGCAAATGTGTCCACACAACTCTATAAAATGCAGAATTGGCTCACAGGAGGGGTAGGATATCAATCAGTAGGGCTCTGGATTGGCGTTATTGTGCATCTCAACCAATGAAAGCATTTGTGGGAGGGCCTCAGACTGCTGTAGCTTTCTGCAACAGAAAGTCAGAAAGCTTCATTCCAGAGGACATTGCTTACATCAAGACTTCAGTCACACAAGACAGAAAATATCTCATTAGGACTCTCAGGTTGATGTGAACGATTTTGCGACATGTCTGTTTTTTATTTAAAAAAGAAAATAAGAAAATAAATATTTAACTGCTACTGTTAAAAAGGAATACTGCTGTTAAAAAACATAATTTGTGTTTGCAGACCAAATATTTTGCTAATAATATATATATATATATATATATATATATATATATATATATATACACATGCACACCTCACCCCTCAGTAGCATTTTCCCAGCTGTATCTCCCTCCTCCCAGATAACGACTCACATAACCCCATGATCAAGACATCAGAGAAGATTGGCTGCGTTTCGGCAGAGGTTTATGTGCACATTTCTACTGTATGTATTTAAAGGCCTCGACAGTCAAAGAATGCCTGTTTGTGCATGGTTGAATATCTGCAGATGAATGCGAGACATATCCCAGAGCTTCAAAAACCAACTTCGAACTACAACTGTGTGTTTTTGTTTGAAGACTCTTTGAGAAAAAGAAAAAAAACAACTTTGTTCTAGTATAACTCCAATTTCAGCTCTGGCTTTCAAAGGATCACTTATCACATCCTATAGATCACTGTGCACAAAGCAAAGGCTCACACACACCTACACACACACACACACACACACACACACACACACACACACAGCTCTAGCAAAAGCAAAGAGAGTTACACACAGAGAAATCATTGTACAGAAAGCACACAGGGTTATAACAGATATAGGGTCCCTTAAAAGTGATGTTTGGACTGTGTGAAAGCAGTGAAAAGATATTTTCCAACACTTGGAGGTAGTCTGTGCGCACTTTCCAACAACAACAACTATACATGCATTTCAAAAACCACCGTGACCTGGGGACATTTCATACAGAGCAGAAAATGTAGGTGTCTGCACTGTGGGTCGGCACAGAGTCACAGTGGGCTCTCAGACTAGGCTGACACCTATAAAAATTAAACAGTGTCCATTCGGATTCATTCGATTTCAAGTGATGCCTGCCTCCTTGAATAGCAGCAGGGCTCTTTCATAGCCACTTCAAATATCAATCACTTACCATTACCAGCCAGCCTCCCATATTTACCAGATTGCTCTGCAGTTATTCATACTGACACAGTCCATGCCAGTGACTGATTGAGGGTGTCCTTCACATTTTTTACCTTGACGCTTTATGATGAGAAAAACTGTAAACCCTGCTGTCTCGTTAGTAGAGAGTGTAATCAGTCTGACGGAGGAGAAAAACGTCGGAGGAAAAAAATCTAAGAATCAATGGGATGGAAGCAAGTTTTGAAACCTTTTTTCTAAAGTATTTATTTATTTACTGGGTGAAGTTAAACTAAATTCATTTACTTACTGAACTGGGTTAAAGAGACAAGGTGACTTGATTAAATGTTTTGAGACTGATACTGATTTAAATTCATGTACTAGCAACACTTTAAAGTTGCAGATCCAACAACAAATCGTCCAACCTTAACACCAATATACGTCATTTGCCTCAACCCTCTCTTTGCTGCAATCACACCACCCCGCGTATGGAGGCAGGCGTCTAACGTTACATAGCATTGATCATGTGGCAAACACGACCTTTACATTGCTGGTTCAGCAAGCCAGTTGTTTTATACTGGACTCAAACAGCTGTAAAGGTCCTGTGATTTGTTTTTTTTACAAAGATAAAGGACCTAAGTCAGACAGGGTTGCATATTTACAGGACTCTCAGATACAACGTTATAATTTTCATATACACACAGCTTTAGAGCTACTTTCATAAGAAGAGTCAGCATCACCGTCTCATTGTGTGTCTCTGTCTCCGTAATGTAGAATAAAACAGTGTAGAGTTTTTTGACTGAGTGAGTCTCCTTGGAGAAAAGCGTTTCTGGGTTACAGAGACAGTGAGGGATTACATTTCCCTGGTGCCGAGGCATTAAATTCCCTGTTTTATTAATAAACCCCTGAAACCCATGGGAAGCCCCTACTGCCTGTTCTCATATAATTGACTTATTAATTGTCTCATTTAAATCTGTCTAATTATTTAATCAATTAAAATCAATTTAGCTTACTGCACATTTCCCACTTTGTGTCAAGTTCATGGTCTTGAGATGGGTGTAGAGGTGAAGGAAGAGAGCATGAGAACTGATGAATAAATGTGTTTTGTGGTAATAACTGCTAATGTGCAGGATAATTACTGAAGTAAATTGGTCGTTTTGTCTTAATTGATTTAAGCTTATTAAAAGGGCACAGTGCCAACTTCGTTAGTGTGCTGTGAGCACTTTATCTACATGACAGTAATTTGAGGTGAATGCTCTTGTTTCTTGTCTTTCTCTTCGATAAGTAGGGCTGCAGGATATCCATCATAACTAATTGACAAGTACTGCAAACCATTAGTGAAAAGAAATATAGAGAGAGTCTGACTGGGCTTTCCTAGCTGCACTGATTCTTGAACATGAACTGCATTTATTTATTTATGTTTTGCAGGTTTTCTTTAAACATGATTAGGATATATATATAGAACCGAAACGTTTTACATAGAACATGAAAGTGATATCATTACTAAAATATTTTACTAGTAGAAATATCTGAAAATATTTCTAAAACTACACAGTAAGCAGTTTTTGGAACTTTCTTACACTGGAATAAAGTCTGAACCTAGTTCACAGTGAGGTCTGTGAATTATTCAGAGAAGCCAGGACACCATTCTGTAAAGACATGTTTCTGTAGAGTTTTTCAAAAGGAATTTTTCACTACTTTGACCACGAGTTACAAACTTCTGCTCAACCCCTGAGTGTAGCAGCAGCAATAGCCTCCTCAAAAACTGAGATTACATTATCTCCTCCACTGGATACTGCTAGGTATAGGCAGAATAAGGGGTGCAATTGTACAACTGGTCAATTGAATTTATAATAACGAAAAAACACAATTGAAGCTATTGTTTATCAAATCAAATATTTTGGAATAAAACGTTTGTGAAGACGTTGCTAAATTTGGTTGCAGCATGCACATAGTTGCAGCTAACTCTGCTAGCATAAGGCCATCTGAAAGATTTTATATTTCATTCATGTTTATAGTTCATTCAAGGTGAAACTCAATGATGGGAGTATCAACGTAGCCTCCAGTGAATCCCCTGACTGGGCGCTGCAGGGGAAACCAAAGTTTTAGTTCCCTATCTACTTGGAAATTCAATGCAGAAGGTCCTGTAGAAAGCTATTTTAGAGAGCACTTAGGATTAGATTGGCCCTATGGTGGCAGTCAACCTATTTTCTCACAAAGGGGATGGGGGAGGAGAGTGCTGTTTTCAAAAGTTTCAGGGAAGCTTTTCCTGTGACTGCAGCATCTGGTCCAGATTCTTGGTCAGATTGCCATCCTTCGATTAGCTTCACCATTTATTTCCCAAAATGGATTTATGGAGGTAAAGAATGTGTGATATAGAGAAGTGATGAGGAAGGGAAGGAGAGAGGGGGGGTGCAGGTTTTCAGAGTGAAGATGATGACACTGCAAAAGACCCAAGTCAACTGTGTGTGTGTGTGTGTGTGTGAGAGAGAGAGGGAGACAGTGTGTGTGTGTGTGTGTGTGTGTGTGTGTGTGTGTGTGTATGTGTGTGCGCTTGTATCTTCGTAACCATCCAGCCATGCAATGTCAGATACAGAAGAAGATATGACTCTGCAGGGGATAGATTCTACTCAAAGTGTGAGTGTGTGTGTGTGTGTGTGTGTGTAGTATAGGATATTGCACTGCAGAGGACAATCCTAAACTTCAGTCTCTATCATTAAATACTCCTTGAGTCTCTACACATAATGCACACACACACACACACACACACACACACACACACACTTGCTGCTGTTAAGCTTGTATAGTCGATGCTGAAGGGTACAAACTTTTGCCCTGAACTTGCAAACTTGGCAGAGGAAACTTTGCTTAGAGTTATTCAGCCAGTTCTCACATAATTTCTACAGAGAAATGATGTGAAAGATTTATGACAGTAAGACAATAAACATCCTCATTTTGCAAATGAAAGGTTAAACAATTCAACAAGTGAGCCTTCACCCTGTCTTACAAAAGCACCTGTACTCTAACTGTGCTTCTAGCTTTTCATCATAGTTGGAGACACACACACACACACACACACACACACACACACACACAACTCCAGTATGTAAGAGTTCAACAACAGAAAGCAACTTTAATTTAATGTGAATTACAGCTCAGTGTTCTCTGTGGTAAAAACAGCTTCAAATCAAGTCAAGATCAAATGTCAAAAATCAAATTAGCAATGCTGACGTTTGAGTTCCAAGTTAATACAACTTAGAAATCTGTGGGCATAATTAGAACAAAAGATAAATGAATACAGTTACAAGCTCTGTGCATACCTCAAATGCAGCAAGTTACACTTTTGTGTTATTTGTATATGTAAATATGGAGACATACTATTTAAAATGTGTTTGCTGGTCCCACAGGGTTTCTCCATTTATTAAATATTAATGGAGCAAAGGAAATTCACTCATTTGAATACTGACTGGATGTTTATCATTTACTGTGCACTGAAAAAACAGTAATCCTGTTGAATCAACATAAGCTATTTTTCAGAAAATGTAATTTCCTTGGCCTCACTACCTGCAGACACATACGCAGTCTTGTGGGAAAATCCCAACACAGGTATAGGACTTCAATCATTCAACATGACGGGTTCTACAAGGAAAGGCGCTCCAAATCCCCGCAGGGCTGAGCCTGTGGCTATACAACCCAGAGGCTGATTTGATTCAGCTCCTCTTCATTAAAATCCTCAGAGACTGTCACCTGCATCTCTGCAGGCAACAGAGAGGCCTCGTCAACACTACAAAAGATTCTGTTGCAAAGACCTTGGGGAGAAACTGGGGTGAACAACTGATGCAAACACCTCAGAGGCTCAACCTGCACAAAAGCCGAGTAGCTCAGAGTCTTGCTCAAGGGCAGCTGTTAATGAACATAACATTTCAGGCTGCGTGCACTTATGGTTTTGGTCTTTAAACAGAACACATTGCATTTTAGGTCAGAGTTATATTTATTGAATGGACAAACCTGTTGAGAATTTTTATCTGCATCATCAAAGTCGTCATCACACATGACTATGTTAATCTATCCTGATTGTGAGGCCTCTGCTCCACATTGTATTTACAGGCGATTTTATATCTATAAGAAATCTACAGTATATCAAGAGGCAAACTGATAAATGAGAAATGCTGACTATGGCAGACATGCATCACGATGCTAAGGCCTCCACTTGTTTCTTTGTATGAAGAGCTGACAGCTCTACTGTACAAGTCTGCACTCATGCTCAGGACATATATGCGATATATAGCTAGGTCCATAAATAACGGTGCTGGTGAACACTATGCAGATGTCCCCGGTGCTGTGCATCATTCACTTAAAAAAAAAACATTGCCTGTGAAGAGTCAGAAAGACATTTCAAATTAGTAATATACATTTATATAATTTAATCATTTCTATGAGTCATGACTAGAAATAAACATGATATTAAAAAAGTACTACAAGTCAGAATGGCACTGACTCTTCATAAAGGGGCAGTAAATCAAAAAAAGATGTTTTCTGCTGATAGGTGTCAGTAACGTGGCCTTGATAAATCAGATCATTACATGCAAAAAATGTCTCTTTGTGTGAATTATAATTATGATATAATAATTAAACTCCCTAACAGTAAGGGATAATGTGTGTGAAGGGAGCTATAGGGGCATTTAAGTGTACACTTCTGCCTACTCCTTTTCCAACAGATTAATTTTGAAATTGTGATTAATATTTGGTTGAAATAAACCACTAAGGTATACGGCACAGAAGCAAAAAATATGTCAGGCCGAGGATAATCAAACAATATTTCACTGGTCTTTTTACAGGATTGTAAATGAAATTATAAAACGATATGAGTGGTATCCCAGCTATTTGAAATGCAGCTACAGTGTAAACACAGTCTGTGCACAGAGTGCCGGGTTTCTACCTTTCTATCACCCTCTACCCCGTCTGATCAAAGAACAAAAGACACATTCAATATTTATAGCAATGTAGAGAAAAAAGAGTCACACAGAGAAAACCAAATGATGATGGAGAGAGAGAGAGAGAGAGAAAGGAATCGGACGTGGAAAGCAAAAAAAACACTAAACAATAAAAAAACACTGCATATGTAAGAGGCAAAAAAGAATAAATGCAAGGAATGGGAAGTGAAAATATGGCCAGAAGAAGGAAGAGCAGAGGACCAAGACTGGCACCCGAGCACAGGAAAAGAAAGAGCGAGGTAAATATAAGGGGGAATAAATATGAGAGAAGTTGAATGAGGATACAACAGTGGAGAAAAAGGGAGTATGACACAGACAGTAATGCATTCTGTGGTGGAGCTGTGAGACTACGTGATGCCCTGAGGGAGGGGAATACACACACATACAGTATATATATTTGAAATAAGAGACACACGAAGACACACACATTCTTGTAAATTTGTTTTCTCAGGCCTGATAAAAGAATCAGTCACACAAACAGATTAGCTCTTAACCGGCACAGCTAACACTTTACCCATGGGGATAAAGAAAGTATCTGTCTATCTAAATGTAAGTGATTTAAGAGGATTTTGTGTTTTTTAACTAAAAGAAATTAAGTTCATTTCACATTTCTGTTGTGTTTCTTGGCAGCAGCTTCTACATTTCAGTATTTGGTGGGAGAATTCTTCCACTCCCATAGCTGCCTCGGGGTATTTATTCTGTTGTACTGTAAAATCATCAACTCCAGGCTGGAATATTCTCCACCCAGTACCTCAGGGATCATAGTCTTACTTAAAATATGGATCATTTTTTATTTGGAATTTGTTTTTAGCAGCTCACTTCATGTTGCCTCAACCAAAACCCTAATTATTTGCTTCTAAGTCTTTCCCATTCACCATTCGTGTAATGTTTAGATCCTGCAATATGCCTACCGCTAATTAACATGAGCGCCAGGTTCCACCGATGCATTACTGCGATGGGGTAAGCTGCGCTTTCCAAGAACGCAGTCAATCCAGCAGCTGCTGTTTCATTGTTTCACTGAAAGATAATAAAACACTGAAACACTCTGAGAGTTGAAGACAGTTGTAGTTCACGCCTTTCAGGACAACATTCATTGTAAGGGCTGTGGTTTGGAGGACTCAGAGAAGCAGAGACGATAATTGAAAGGTAAAGTTTATTAAGAAGGGGAGGCAGGAGGACGGCAAGGGTGGAGGCTGGAGAATGGAGCCCGGGAGGCGGCGTTGTCTAGGAGTACAGGAGAGTTAAAGTGCAAAAATAAGGTAACAAGGCTCTGGAACAAAACCGAGGTCAACTGAACGACGAGGAAACATATAGACATGGGCTAGCCTAACAAATCCAACAGGGGACAAGACAATCTAATTAACTCAATTAAACCCCCTACCTAAGCCTGTGAAACGTGTACAAAATACATCTGACCCACATACCACATAAAACCCCGAAACAAATCCTCAAACCTATTCAAACAACCCCAGAACCCCGGTTGATTCCCCCTCCTAGACCAACAGGTGGCCTTTCCCACTTGAGGCCTGCTGCGACGAATGGCCCTCTGTGCAGACGTTTAATCCCTTGGCCAGGAGGGGGACTCACCAGGACACAGGAAACAGAAAAGTAAACAAAATAATATAAAACAAACAATAAGCCAGCCAGTTACCCACACTGTGTGCACCCAGGTGGGGAACCAACTTATAAAATAAATAGGTGCTCTACCAAATCCTGTATACTACCCGCCAATGAAGGTATTGCCATCACACACACCAGCGAATCGTGGCGCCAACTTCCGATTCTCCACTCGGAGGGGGATGTCCGTCGTGGAGAGCCATACCCGTTGGCCCACCTGATACGTTGGAGCGGGGGTTCGGCGCCTATTGGCGCTAGTCTCATAGGCGTGAGCAAAGTGAATCAGTGCAGAGCGGGCCCTGCACCAAGCCAGATGGCACCTTCTGAATGAGGCCCGGGCTGACGGTACCGCAGAGTCTCTCAACTGCAGGTCAAAGAGTGGGGGCTGATAGCCATAAACCACCTGGAAGGGCGTGAACCCAGTAGCAGATCAGGGCAGGGAGTTGTTATTCTACCCAGATCAGATTAGTCGACCAGGTCGTGGGATCCCGGGAACATCGGAGTCGAATGTCCGTTTCCAAATCCTGGTTAAGTCGTTCGGTCTGACCGTTGGACTGTGGATGGAACCCTAAGGACAGGCTCACAGAGATTCCCAAAAGATGGCAGAACTCAGACCAAAAACGAGAGGTCAACTGAGGGCCCCAGTCCGAGACTATATCTTGGGTCAAGCCATGGAGTCTGAAGACGTGGGTCAGCAGAAGGTAGGCAGTTTCCTTGGAAGAGGGGAGTTTGGCCAGGGAAACAAAATGGACCATCTTGGAGCAGCGGTCCACCACAGTGAAAATGGTGGTGTGGCCACGGGACAGGGGTAAGCCTGTAACAAAATTGACAGTGAGATGTGACCAGGGGCGACGTGGATTGGGGAGTGGTCGCAGGAGACCTGAAGGGAGTCGTCGGGAGGTCTTAGACTGTGCAAAGACCCGACAAGCAGACACATACTTCTTGACGTAAGGGGAGAGGGTTGGCCACCAGCAGCGTTGTTGCACCACGAAACGTGTGCGGCTGATACCAGGGTGACAAAACAGGCGAGAGGCGTGGCACCACTCTAACCCCCGGGATCGAAGGTGATAAGACACGTACAGGCAGAGGGGGGCAGGAGCATGGGAGGAGAGAACCTCTCTTTCAATATGTGGCAGTGTGCCAGTGTGGCAGCGAGGTGGACTGAAGGTGGGAGGATGAAGTCAGGAGACTCCTCAGAGTCAGAGTGAAAATGTCGAGACAGGGAGTACGCCCTGGTGTTCTTGATGCCTGGGCGGTAGGAGAGCGTGAAATCGAACCGGTCGAAGAACAAAGCCAAGCGAGCCTGTCTGGAGTTTAGGCATTTGGCAGTCTTGAGATATGAGATAAGGTATTCTAGATTCTTATGATCCATGAGAACTAAAAATGGTTGTTCGGCTCCCTCAAGCAACTTCTCTAAGACCAGCTTGATGGCAATAAGCTCCCTGTCTCTAATGGAGTAGTTCTTCTCGGCGGGGCTCAGATGCCGGGAGAAAAAGGCACAGGGATGGATTCCTCCGCAGTTCGTTGGGAGAGGATGGTGCCCACATCAAGATCTGAGGCATCCACCTCCACCAAGAATTGACGACTGGGTTCAGGTAGAGTGAGAACATGAGCTGAGGAGAAGCGGTCCTTCAAGAGCAAGAAGGCAGCCTCTGCCTCGGGGGACCAAGAGAAACGGACCAGACTGGAAGTTAACCGATGCAGAGGATTAGCTATGGTGCTATAGTTCTTGATGAACCTCCACCTTTACAGGGTCCATCCCCATACGGCCATTTGACAGGACAAAACGAGGTCGTCTTGGCATGAAACTGACACTTCTCTGCCTTAACATAGAGGTGGTTCTGAAGAAAGACGCCTTAGTACCGCCCGCACGTGTTTCAAATGTTCGGTCTCAGACTTAGAAAAACGGCGGGGGCATTGGTGAGACCAAAAGGCATGACTAAGTACTCAAAATGGCCTGCAGGGGTGTTGAATGCCGTCTTCCACTCATCGCCGGCGCAAATACGCACCAAGTGGTACACATTCCTCAAATCCAGTTTTGTGAACAGAACGGCTTCCTGTAGCAACTCAAAGGCCGAGGTGATGAGTGGGAGAGGGTATCGATTCTTGACCGTAATGGCGTTGAAGCCTCGGTAGTCGATGCATGGACGCAGAGGCGCCGTGTAAGGACAGGCAAAGCAGGCAATTGCCTAGGGCCCCGAGGCCAAGGAGGGCCCCAGAGGACCAACACGATTTGAACCACATCAGAACAGCAGTAGGGAAACTGTGAAAACATGTCATTGATAGCAGCACTGTCAGCAGCTCTCACAGCCCCTCTTTACGGGCCCCACCCCTCCCCCTCCCTCTCTGTGCCAGCTGACCGGAAATAACAAACACAGTGAGTGAGCGCGAGGCAGCGCGAGGCAGCCTTTGCTCCGCGAAAATCTAACGAAACTATCCTTCTGGAGGCGAAAAAAGATAGGAGGAAGGAAGATGAAGAGAAAAGGAGACAAGGCAGTGGTAAGTAGAAGAGTTTGTGGCTGTTTCTTTATCTCAAAGTATGTGGTTACTT
>JAUMHF010000021.1:20556547-20568142 GCA_032359275.1 Microctenopoma steveboyesi | reverse complement strand
GTCAGTCTTGGACGTATAGGCTACGTATGATGAAACCTAGTTTGAGGGCCCCCTTGGAATTTTTTGCCTGGGGCCCCCAGAGACCCTTGCAGTGCCCCTGCACGGACGGGACCCCCCCGTCCTTTTTTCCAACTAAGAAGAAACCAGCACCTGCAGGCGAGGAAGAGGGACGAATCAGTCCAGCGACAAGGGCGTCAGCTAAGTAAGCCTGCATGGTCTCACATTCAGAAGCAGACAGGGAATAAAGCCGGCCCCGAGGGGGGGAAGTGCCAGGAAGCAGATCGATGGCATAGTCATATGGTCTGTGTGGGGGAAGAGAGGTCGCTTGGATCTTTTTGAACACCTCCCGGAGATCTAAGCAGACCTCTGGTACCCCAGATAATTCCGGAAACTTCTCGACCCTCTCAGTGACAATGGGCCCTGGGCAGGCACTCACAGCGCGGAGACAAACACGAGAGCATCGATCACTCCAGCCCAGGACCTTTCTGGAATCCCAATAAATGTGTGGGTTGTGAAGGCGGAGCCAGGAAACTCCTAAAACCAAGGGGACAAGAGGAGACCGAATAACATGGAAGGCTGACATTTATTCAACAACAGAGAATAATAATAAGATTTAAAGAAATAATGAAGAACATGACTAATAACGGCAATTCAAAGAGTTCAGATTGCGGTAAATCACCAAGTGGACCAATATTTTGTAGACAGAAGCAAACAGTGTTGTTGTTGACTGAGTGAAAGAGAGTTTACTCTCTTAATGGCAAAAGGATGCGCACTAATATCTAAGCATGGTCGCACACACACACACACACACACACACACACACACACACACGCTCTAAAGTCTCCACTGGGGCTGACAGGTAGCCCCTGCCTGAGAGTTCACATCTAGTTCAGGTAGTGTGTCAAAGTAATTACAAACACACACAATAAAGCTCATATGATGCATCTGAGTGATTCGATGTACTACTGAGTCTCAAAGTGCACCTACCCCCCCTCCTCTCTCTCCCAAACCCGGGTGAATAGAGTTCAAGTGAAGCATCACTGTAATTACTTCAAGCCTAGCTGAGTGTCACGCACAAACAACACAAACAAAAAGAGTTTTGGTGAAGTCAGAGTTATTATATCTTTGCTGTGCTCACAAAATTCTATCACACACACACACACACACACACACACACACATAATTACTCCTAACTTTGCTCTCATTGGTCACAGGTGTTGCCTTCAAATGAGTGCAAATGAAAGCCATTAATCGTTGCTGGAGGCAAAGCTGAAAGAGAGTGATTAGTAACAACACAGTGGGCATTCTGCAACAGAAAAATCAGTTCAGGTAGGAGATGGATGGGTGGATCAAAGCATACATTGATGGGTACAAGGGGCACATATTTAGAGAAACACTGCTGTGCTTTTGGAATGTTTCTTTTATTTATTTATATGATTCTTTGTCATTTTGTGGCTTCCTGTTGTACTAGTGATCTGTGGTTTATTTTGGATGCTGGCATCCCCTTGTTACACCCATCTGACTAAACACTGCCCGCAACAGAACACACCAAACATTTGACATGTGAAACTTTGAATTACAAATGTTCTAGTTTATACAGAACTGGTGGGATGATTGATTATATTAGTATTATTAAATAGCATTTTAGCCTTTATCCATATCTTTACAGGTAAACAGGAAACATAGGGAGAGCAACAGAGGTCCCTGGCTGGACATTCTGGTTAGGTGGCATGCACACTAATCATTAGGCTACCAGTGAGCTCCACAACTTACTTTTCATAAGCAAAAGACATGAAATCAGTGCAGAAGCAACGGGGGCATGGCTGGATGGATGAATTGGTCTTGGGTCTAGGAGAGGGTAATGCAAAGTAATGAGAATCAGACAAATAACAAGTGGCAAAAAGTGGAAAAAGGGAGAAGGAGAAGGTGGAAGCCTGGACAGAGTCAGAGAAAAACATTACAGAGATGCAGGCAGTGATGGATTGAGGTGAAGACAGATTAAGGCAAAGATACAGGGGTTCATTAGAGAGAGAAATGACTAGTAATTTACCTGTGTTGACTGATGGATGCATTTAGTGTCGCCTGTGTAAACGGGTGAAAAATGGTTAAATGAATTAACTGATGATGGATCCTTGTCTTTTGTGCATGTGTGAAAGACGCTGATGCTATACATCAATTTTTCACTCATCATCACTCAGGCCACAAACTGTAATGATTTGCCGAATGGGGCGCCTAGATCACGCTGATATAAGTAACATGGCTTTAAACGTGTTTGTCACTACACAAATACCAGCTTAGAGGTCAGACTTCAGTCTTTGTGGCTTTCAGGATTTCCTGGGTTGTTTGGCTAGTGTCCATGAATTGTAGCAGCACACAAACTGTTCCCAGATATTACACTTTTCTTTTCAAGGGATGCTTTAGTCTAGAAACATTTTTCTGCTTTTGTTCAAACATCCGTTAAGGTTAAGAAGAGACTGTAGTCTGAATTAAACCTGAATTGAACCTGACCAAAGTGGCCGAACCCCCACATTTGTTCATACAGTGACAGTACAAGCAAAATGTGACGTCAGCAGATGGGATGTTTTCACCTGGCATTAGAAGGTTGGAAAGTAAGAAGACACTCGATAGGACACTGGCATCGCACGCTGTGCTCCCTGCTGTGTCAGTATCACACGTCTTCTTTACTTAACAACCTCCTCCATCACTGAGCAACCATCACCAAGGTGACACAGTGAAGCTGTCACTGCCATACCCTTGGAGGCCGTCGCTACGGCAGCAGGCCGCTGTGCATCCTATGCCAACAAGCTGAGGTAGTGGGAAACGGATGAGTGGAGGTAATAAGCTCAAGATAAACATGAAGTTTATTTTTTTCACTCACAAAAAAAACAAATCTGAGAAAAGGATCAAATCTCAAAAGTCAAGCAAACATTTGAATTTGGTTTAAAAAAGAGAAGGAAGGAAAAAAAAGCAGACGTTAAATATTGAACTTGGATTTTCTGGCAGAGGTTGGATGGTAAACTCGCTGGCATCAGGTCCTAATGGAACGAAGTTGATGAGTGTTGCAGAGGCTTTAACTGTGCTTGTGTCAACAATAGATATCTCTAGCAGGCTTAAATCTTTTCCTCAGATGTGTGTCTAACAGGCTGTGAATAATTGACTGATAGAGAAGACAGACGGTATTTGCCCGTCCATCAGTCAACAGTAACAGACCAGAAGTTTTAATACCGTACTGCTGAGTGTGACACGGCAGTGCTGCTTACTTCACTAAACAAGATCAAACTGGTTTAAATTAGCTGCAAAGTTATGAAAAAGACATATACCACAAACATCTCCCATTAGAAACATTATGAAAAGTCATATCTGTCTGCTGTGAGGTGAGCCACATCAAAACGTTGTGAAACTTACAGATGCTTGAAAGCAGAATATGCTTGTGTTACATCACGTGAGGTGCTGATAAACTGTGTCATTAACCTATTTAGCCGTTCAACTGTATCATGTTAAAGTGCACATCTTGTGTTGCAGTCTAGTCACTGACCTGGGAAACCAGATATCGCTGAGTACATTCAGCTCTAACTTTTCCCTTAACTTTCATAGAGCTTGTGTCTCTCTGATGTCTCACGTCTCTACACTCCAGTGGAAAAACCCTCCATCTATGTGGAAAATATAAAAAAGTAGAAGCCTGTCATTAGCCTGTATCTTAAAATGCATGTACAAATATCTCTTATCAAATCATGCTGCCTGTTTCAGATCTGCTGTTTGCACACCCCGCGATTTCAGGCTTGTAATGTTGATGATAGACTTTAAGTGAATTCAGAGTCACTCTGGATGGTGTCTGCTAAATGGCAAAAAAGGACTGTGTGCCTTCCCTCAGGTTACATTATGCATGCCAGTCAGCCCATCAATCACCAGCCTGCCAGCACACCAGTAACATTTACAACACTCTGAGCAGTAGAATAAAGATGAGGGTCTGCTTGCATTTACAGTGTGTCGACAGCAACACTTTGGAAGACAGATGGACTTGACACAAGGATAAAAAGTTTTGTGGTCCCCCAACACACACCCACCCACCTCCACACATTTTGCCAGTGGGTAAATCGGCCAAGAAAAGAAATGTTTGATGTTTGCTCTGCCAATATGGCTTCTGCTTGATAACTGCACAGGCGAGGCAGGAGGCACTCTCCTGTAATCCTCCAATGGGATTGGGGAAAACAAAGTAGGAACCAGGAAGGACCCGTGCTGTGTTGGTAATGAGTGGTAATCATGAGAGGATGGCGAGTGCTTTTATTAGGGTAGAGCAGGTCAGGAATGAAAGCACTTCTGAGGCGTGCGAGCAGATTCACACAATACGGTGCGCGGTGACACCGTGCCTCTCAGCAGCATTCGTTTAAAGTGTTGATGACCCGCAGCGACGCTGCAGAGCCGTGCGTACACGAGCGCGTTTTCAGCAGCTGCCGTCACACAAGAAGGATGGAAGACGTGTAAGGATTAGGTCTCTGCATAAGCATATCACTTGTTCTGTCATCCTGATCTTCAGTAAAGGCCAGTAGGACTGCTACTGGCCTTTACTTTAAAGTTTCACTGTCTTCAAACTAATTCTAGAAAGCTCACTGAAAGTGCCATGGTGTATTTTCTCTCTCTTTCTTTCCACTTCGTATGCCATTTCAGGATATCCAGCGTCGAAAGGCAAAAAGAGAAGAAGAACATGTCTTGGTTATGAATCGAAACACAGAGACCTCATCATCATGCAAATATTTCAAAATGGCTTGACATACTGATAAACACTCAAAGGGCTGTGGAAATAGCTTATCAAAACCTTGGTGGGCAGCCGCAAGACCACAGTTTAGAACGTACAAAGACTCCCAAAGGTTAATGGTATTCCTCTATCCAGAGAAAAAATATCTCAGCTTTTGGGAACAAACCACTTGTGTTTGTGTGTGTGTTTATGAAAGATTGTGCAAATTTGAATTCAAATGTCTGTCAATGAATGCTGTGATGTTTGGTTTGGAGACAGTGGCACTAACAAAGAGACAGGAGGCAGAGTTAGAAGTGTTGAGGTAGAATTTCATTGGGACAGGATTCAAAATGAGGGACAAATATCATGTTAAGACAAAGCTAGAGAGACAAGGTTGAGATGGTTTGGACATGTACAGAGGAGGGACAGGGAGTACAACGAACAAAGGATGCCGAGTGTGGAGCTGCCAGGCAGGAGGAGAAGAGCAGGAGCTCAGAGGAGGTTCATGGATAGAGTGAAGGAAGACGTGCAAACAGAGCAGGATGTAGGGACAGAGTGAGGTGGAGGGGATGATCCACCGTGGAGACCCGCAGGGGGAGCAGCCCAAAGAAGAAGAAGTAGAAGTAGAAGTAGTGCCCCAAATAAACTCTTCGTAGAGAGTTTGTGTTTGTATTGTGTAGCAACGGATCAGAAAGAAGACTGGAAACCTGTTTATACCCAACTTCAAACTACATTCTTCCTACTTGTACATACTTCTCTTGAGGGGTGATGCAGCTGTACTGCCCACTACCCTGAAAGCATTTTACCTCGCCTAGTGTAAAATCTAATTCTGCCGTCTCAGCCCGACTCCCCCTCCGCTCGCCCTACAGTGACCATCACACATCTCAACATTAGCAAGTTAGTGTCCAGTGGCAACTGTTCTTCAGAAAAACCCTCACTGTTTTAATTTAAGTCTTTCAAGTGGAGAGAAACAATAATTACCCTGCTGACCCACAGGTTTCTCTTTCATCTCCCACCTCATCTTCTTTCATCGTCCTTGTAACAAATACTTTTTTTTTTTGTTACTTTCTGTCTCAATTTTTCAGTTTGCTTTTTGTTCGCCTTCTCACCCCTTTCAGTTCTTCGACTTCCCATCAAATACTTATCCCCGGAGAAACACACACACGTGCAGATGTGCACACACACACACAGACATCCAGGCACATAAACACCACATTCTTTTCTTGCAGTCTTTGTTGTTGTGCCACCTTAAAACCTATAATTTGTGGCGAATTATTCTGTTTTGTCCTTTAAGTGGCACATTGCATCTCTCCAGGGCTTCGAATGTGATAATAGCTGTCTCTTAATAACAATCGCTTTTCTCTTTGGCCGGGTTTATTTTGACAAACGACGCGTCTGAAACACGCAAACAGATGTGACCTTAACCAAGCGCCCGATGGATTTGTGTACTTCATTAGGTTTGAAGGGAAAAGTCATGCATATTTTGAAAAGAGAGAGAGAGAGAGATAGAAAGCAGGAAGTCTGCTTATATTGTCAGGGCAGTTCATTCATGCGGGGCTGTCAGGGACGAGCTAAAATAAAAACATTTTCCCATATTTATTTGCATTAGCTCTGTTTTGCTTTAAAAGTCTCATTCAGAGAAATAAGTAGAGATCCACTGATACTGATGATGCCACAGACAACGCTGAGCATTAGCATCAATATGAGAAAAGTTTGAATCTTTTTCTTCGATTTCTTTCTGTTCTGTTCATCTGTTCAACCATTACATCAGTGATACGTAATGTTTGTAGTGAAGAAGCTGCACATTCTGTAGCATCAAACACAAGAATCACAGAAGGACTGTTCACGGTTGCTGTCGTGTTTTGCGGTGTGCGTGTCCATGTGTCCATATCCCCAGCTGTTGTATGAATGAAAACGTTGATTTATGAGAAGCTTTGATGGAGGGAAAACAGAAGTATGAATGTTGTCTTTACTGAACACGTCAGTTATTAAAATGTTCACACAGAAATGTTCAGATTGGTCATATTTGCAAATGTCATTGCACTTTTATTGTAACTGTAATATTGTACAAATCCTGCATGATTATGAAACATGTTGGTGGTCGGTACACAAAAATGCACGTACAACACACTACTGTACATCAACACTGACAAGAATCTGGAGATACCTATTCATTTACTGTGTGTGTGTGTGTGTGTGTGTGTGGCACCAGTGACAGTTAAGGTCACTGCACACGATTTGATGTAAGCAGTCTGCTTCAAAATGACAACAGGCATTTTATAGAGGTGTGAACACACACACGCGCGCACATATGATGTGCTGCAAAAATAATCGAGCATAACAGGAGGCGAAATGCAGGTGACACATTATTGTTCATAATAAATAATCAATTAGTGAAAAGTAAATATAGATTTTATGTCAACCAGAGACCCAGGACATAACACCTACTGCATTTTACACATGGGAAACATGGAGATTCCACTTATCACCGTGATTCTGGACCACAGACACATTGTAGAAGCGTTTCCTGTTAGCAGGTAACGAATATGTTGTGTTAACAAATGTGCTGATTTGTTGTGCCTATTTTAAACACTTTACACTGGAAACCAGGGCAATAAAACCACAAACACGTTTCATTAATCATGGGGTAAATTTGTGTAAAAAGTCTGATGATGTGGAAAGTTCGATTACTCTGGAACTGCGTAACGCTCTGACACGCTTGCTAATGAGTGCTACAGGATAAGCTATTGCTCCCTCGTCCGCCATGCTTGACTGCAAACAGGATAAATATGGACTTACCCGCAATCCTCAGTGGAATGTGGCAACCTTTCCTAACCTTCCTGCTGAATGCTTGTGTTTGTGTGTGTGTGCTTTTAGTGTATGTGTGTGTTCAAGTTCATGACATTATTAACTGTAATGGGCAAATTGTCCTACAGCAAGGTGCTACACACACTCTTCACAACAGCATCAGCATAGAGCACATAGTATGTTAGAAGAATAGCAACTTGAATGAAAAAGCAGGGGGCAAAACAGTCCCTGAAACTAAAACCCTCAATATTGTTACTGCTGTATCACACTTTTAAATCTTTCAAAATAAAAGCACAGAAACTAACCTAACACCAAGGTCTGCTTCTAAATGCATGAAAAGGCACTTTTGGACAACACGCAGTAACAAAGGAATCAGGATTTCATCTGAGGGATGCAAACAAAAGTGAGGTAGCCTAAGAAAATCAGTTTCCGTGCAACTGAACAGCTAACACATTGATGTTTCTGTATAGTCATCACACCAGGAATATGATCTTATGCAACACTCCTTTAAATGGAAAAGCAGTTGTAATGAGGCGATTTGGGTGCACGGAGGACGTTGCAATGTGTGGTGCAGGCAAGAAAAGCACTCAAGGTTAAGGTGAGTGTTTGAAAAAGGTTCAAATGTGATATTGTTTCATACAGTTAGAACACGTGCAGAACATTTTGTCCAAGCATAGAGTCCAGGCATAGATTTATGACACTTTGCCAGGTGGGGCATGCGATGGGGACATTGGGGTGGGACGCGATAAATAATTTATCCTTCTTGGGTGTTTGTGTACTTGTCTGGACCCACCCTGCTAACCTTGAGCTGAGGAGTCCATAATTGTCTACTTTGCACACATCCACCCTGCAAGCATTCGTTATTACTTACTCACACATCCAGAACCATAATTCAGGAATTGACATTAGTAACACACACACACACTATATTTCAGTGCCCTGCCCTTTACAGCCATCCATAATTTGAAGAGATAGATCGACAAATACACATCTCTTTTTTTTTTCCTTCTCCACATGCACCAAGTAATCATTCTGAGACTGATAAACTACAAACACACACACACACACACACACACACACACACACACACACACACACACACACACACACACACACACACACACACAGTCTCAGCCATGTGATATATTAATGCTAAGGTCTCTGCAGTAACCTGTCACTCAACCCTGCCCACTTGACCCTTTTATGTGAAATGTGTGTGGATGGGTGTACTTGACCCCAGCGTGTTGCATTGGTAAATGTTAAACAGATTAGGCAATGATTTATTCAGCCTTTCCTGGTCAATTGGCATTTAATGACAAATGATCCAGCCTCACTGGCAGCAAGATGGCTGCTGTAGACATCTGTATTCTGCATCTGTTATCCATAAATAACACATATGGAAATGCATTTCTACATTGTTGTGTATCACTGGTATTTACGGAGATCATGCTCACCTTTAAGTTTAAGGAGTACGTATGCTGAGTACATGTGTGTGACAATGTCTGGGAAGGTTTCCCCCTTCTGGACAGGGAAGGATGTCTAATGGGGTCAACATGACCTGTCAGCTAATCACATCCCTGTGTGACAGCCAGTCACTCAATCACATACATTTATGGCACATTCCCACGTTTGCCCTTTGGCTGTGCTTCCTGTGTGTGTGAGTGAGAGAGAGAGAGAGAAACACAGAGAGAGAGAGATTGTGTATCGGCGTCAACGACAGTTTATGAAGTCTGTAGATTTCAGCATTTAGAAAAATGTTTTTTATGGACGAAACAGCACTTCACACACGTCACATCACGTTTCACAGAGAAAACTGCCATTCTTATCATGTACCTGCAAACACTACAAAACTCCATTCACCTTCACATCTACTGAGTCGTGGTCGTTCAAGTTGTGATTTATTTCCTGACAGTAACGTAGTTGTCATCTCAAACAATTAAATCAAAAAATAGGGGCAATTTAAAAAATGTATGCAACTAAATCTTCTTTTTATTTGACTACTAACTTTGTATGTACCTTATTTTCCTTTACTTTACATACAGTATATATATATAACAAAGTGTATGTAACTGTACATATATAAAGTATATATAAGAGAAATCTAATGCATGCTAATTAATTCACATAAAAACAGCAGAACCTTCTTCCCACCTGTTTCCATTCGGCTAAATCGCGCTTAGTTACTGTCAGTATGTGTCTGTAGAAGTGGAGGGTCTAGACAACAGCGACAGTAACTGGTGTCATTCTTAATTTAATCTTTTTGAATGTTTATGGATCATTTCTTTGAGGAGCTTAATGAGTGGCCCAGTGTTGCCAACATCCATTTGATAGAATTACTTCTTCCATGCACTCAGAAATGAGCATCTTTATTGACTCCCATAATTGACGTGCAGGTGTGTTTCTGAAGATGCACATTTAAACTTTGTTCAAGCTCTTTCTTTGTTTTTCCTAATATTCACTTTTCAGATTTCTTTTAATTTCTACCTCTAATCACTTAAGTTTCTTTTTCCTCTTTATGACTTTTTATGCACTTTTTTTACCGTCTCCCTGATCTCTAGCTCTCCCTCTTTCTATTTTTCTCTCTCTATTTCACATCACCTCTCTTTCTGTCTTGCAGGCTTGTCATGAGTCTGTCGATCTGTCAAACAGTCACGCTTCCGCGTGACAAAGAATCATCCAATCAGACCAGTGGGTGACAGCTCCCACCACAGTGCAGCACCTGACCAAACGAGGAAACGGTTCGGTGTGCATTGGGGCGTGCGCGTGTGTGTGACTGTGAGTCCAAAGACAATGCGAGTGAGACGAAGTGTGTTTTCTATGGTTTCTGAGTGTGTGTGTGTGTGTTTGTGGTAATGTAAGGAGAATATGTTGCGTAACTGACAGAGCAGGTGTGTATCTGTGTCCGTGTAGTCCTGGAAACTGTGAGGCTGAGTGTGTATATTTCCCACATGTCCACAGGTAACACATATAATAAAGTGGGTCACAGGCTCAGGTTTATATCAGGTATTTTCTCATATGACAGCAGTACTGGCATGTTTTAATGAGCCCGGATCCGCAGAGAGACTAAATCTGGATCCTGTGCTGCAAACGTTGAAGTGATCATCCTTAGGATCTTTCTTTTTTTGGTGGGGGCTGGGGTGTATGTTCTTGCTGTGGTTTTCCTGTATTTCACTGACCAGAAATTATTTTTTTCACTCTGGACCTTTTGGCTCATCTTACTGTGCGTGGTGCAATTCGTGAGTTATCCATGTAAGAAAATGCTGTCTTTTCTATATTTCCAGACTTGAACACCAAGCTTAGTCAGATATTAAGGTTAGAAGTCATTGCGTTAAAGAGGCAAATGTGACAAATAAAAGGAAAAATCGAAATAAACAACCAGAGAAATAAATCTGCATAAAAAGCACAAGAGGTCACTGAATAAATGATTTGACTGTGAGAATAGCATTAGTTATGAGCAACGATCTACCACCTTCATCAAAATATTAAATGAGAAAATGCCATTCTTCCCACCAAATTAGTGGGGAATCAGGATCTTCTGGCAAAGCAGCATCGAACCAAAAGAGCATATTCCTTATTATTTCCTCTATTAAGTCACTGATATGACCTTTGTTGTAATTTCATATAAAAAACAATGTGTTCTACAATCACTACCCACTTAATTAGGAGCACTCGTCCAACTGCTTGTTGACACAAATTACTAACAAATCAGCCAACAACATGGTGGCAACTCAAAGCATTTAGTCATGTTAACATGGTCAAGACGAACTCCTGCAGTTCAAACCGAGCTTCAGAACGGGCAAGAAAGGTGATTTAAGTGACTTTGAACGTGGCATGGTTGTTGGTCTTAGTATTTCAGAGACTGCTGATCTTCTGGGATCGTCATGTACAACCATCTCTAGGGTTTACAGAGAATGGAATTCTGTGTTGATGCCAGAGGTCAGAGGAGAATGGTGGTTTGTGCTGATAGAAAGGCAACATTAACTCAAATAAGCACTCGTTACAACCAAGGTGCAGAAGAACATCTCTGAACGCACAACACGTCGAACCATGAGCCA
>JAUMHF010000021.1:20544448-20555976 GCA_032359275.1 Microctenopoma steveboyesi | reverse complement strand
AAAATAAAGGGCCGCTAATGATGACTACACAGCTATACATACATGACGTACTCATGTGTCATCTGTGTTACTGACAGCCCCCCCCAAAAAAAAGGTGAATAAGGAATCAGGTAACGAAAGAAAGATGGTGGAGATAAAAGCAGGTAGACAGGGAACATTATTTTAAACATAAATATGAGCAGAAAAATGACCAAATTTTTGCCGAAAAAAAGAGTGAGAAAAGCTCCAAAAAAGTTCAAGAAAGCAGGGGGAAAACAGTTGTTTACTCTCCCTCTATTCTTCCATCTTGATGAAAAGAACATGGTGAGCTGTCCCCAGTAAGCAACGTTGGGAAGCTGATAACTGGCTTCAATATGTCACAACACTCATTACTGTCTACCTCCAACACTCTGACACGCTGAGAGGGATTGAGGTGGAGGAAAGGAGGAGAAATGGGTAAAGGATGGAAGGAGAGATGGTAATGATAGAGTGGAGAGGAAAGAAGGAAAGAAGGGATTGGGAGGAAGAGGAGGAGACAGACTGAAAACAGGTGGAGTAGCTCCTTCTGTTCCTCTCATTTATTAACATGCCGTGATTCTGGTTAACTTCACGTGGGCACGTTCTCTCTCTCTCCTCCTGCTTCCTCTACTTGATAACACTCCTCATCTTTCTCTCTTTCCTAATTCCCCATCTCTCTCCTCCTTCCCTGTCCTCTCAGTCTTTGCTTTATTCCCTGTTATTCTTCTTTCCCTCTTCATCTGGTCCAGTTAAATCCAGTTTGTGTGTATTCTAACTGAACGGACCGCACTGGCCTGTGTCTCTACTCCCTTATCACTCTGAGCTGCAGCTGACTGCGTGCCATCCAGCCGCTCTCTGCTGGAGTCCGACACTCAGCAGATGCCAGCGGAGGACAGCCACGGCTTGGTGCACCAATGCCGCCCCCTGTTGGCACAAAGGAATATAGGAGCCGGCGTGTGCAGAGCAGAAGAGGATAAAGAAATCTGCTTCATGCTAAAATGCAACGTTGTGAGGTGCAGTTTTATATCACTTCTCTTATCACACGGACATTTCTCTTGAATTAGCGTTTTTTTTGTTTTCCCGTAATGATATTTAAATGACTTTATAAAACCTTATCTCTGCTTTGATGGCCTCGTTTAGATTCCTACAGAAGTATTAGGAGAAAAGTTATTCAGACGCCTTTGTGTTCTAAAATATTAAAACGATTTAACTCGGTGAGGTTATAAAGACAGATGAGGCGAGCTGAAAGCAATAAGCAAAGAAAAAGATTCACATGGGAGAAAGGATTAATATGTGTCTCATTTCTAAAATGCTTTCTCGTTAGTCTCTCTCTCCGCTTTTATCTTCAGCGAGACAACTTCCCGAACAGCACAACACACACACACGCACACACACAACAAAAATAAGACGTCATCACGCTGGAGGTGTTACTTTTGGTTTATGAGCAGAAACTAGATAAAAACTCCATCCAGAGTAAAAGATGACAACGACGTGCCTTGATTACTGTGTTCACTGCTTCGATAACCCCAGCTCCTCCTTCCTCTCACTTCTGGTTTGCTGTGATGTGACGACCTTACACATCGGTTCCAACTGGGTCAGATATGAGAAGGGGAGAGGGGGGGGGGGTATCTCTTTCAGCAGCTTTTGTTGCCTTCGTGTCATCTGAACTTGTTTGTGTCAGCTGTCAGCTCTTTATCTGACACAGCCGATGTAGCCTATCACTACTCGTAAACAGAACATACGACTGATAAAGAGCTGCTAAAGAGTGAGGAGAGGTTGACTGGTGGTGAGTGTACACATAGACAGGACTTTTACACTACTGCTACCCATTGCCCACAGACTCTTCTGGATGCCAATTAAAAACGCTTTCCTAATTGAACCCACACGTGTGTCCACCAAATGTCAAAACTACCCATGCAGTAGTGGCTGTGGTGCTGGATGAAATGTGGATTAAAAAAAATTCAACCTGAAAGCTACGTAACATCCAATATTCATCCAATAAGTCTGAGATGTCAGAGTCTCAGGAAGAGGAGTGAGGAGCTAGTTTAATGGAAAAGTGAAGAGAATGCAAAGATTTATAGAAAAGCAATTAATACATTCAATCAAAGTGGAATTAAATGAGAGAAAGACAAGACAACAAGGTAAAGTGAAAGTGGAGAGAGAATTTCATGAATGAGCCCATCCAAAAAAAATCACACACAGAGAGAGGTGGGGCGCTCTATGAAATATTAAATGTGTTTTTTAATATTTAATGCTGGAAATCAAAGATGCTGCACACACACACACATACACACACACACACACACACAACCCTGCTGCATGCGCCTGGCAGTTCTAATAGTTCAGCATTTTCAAGGTTACAGACCTAATTCATCCTCAAAACTGGATCAGTATGAGCAGCGCTGGTTACGCCTGTCTGCTGAATGTCTCTGCCACACTACTAAGGATAACTTTTCATGAGGGTTTATTCGAAGGTAGCTCAACACTAGGATGAAATGTTCTGTTTTAGGTATATTCACTCTCACTGACAGTTTCAAGTCTGTGTCACCTTTGACAACAGCTGCTACAATATCTACTCTACTGTTCGGTACAGTGTGTACGCTCAGTACAAGATAGTTCGCAGCTTCGCACTCGTCCCAGCTAAACACTGGAAACATTATTTAGCATAGGTTTTGCACAAAATCTAATGCACACTTCCTGTCATTTTATGAATGTGTGTGTGTGTGTGTGTGTGTGCGTGACTGTGTGTGTGTGTGTGCGCCCTCCAGGAACTTTTGCTCGGAAAAATTGTCAGCTGCAAAAACTCCATCCTCTCCAGTCTGCACAATCTCATCAGAAACTGGACGGCAGAAGCATATCGCAGAGCGGCATGCACAGCTGGAAAGACGTAAGATCTAGAGAGGAGGGAAGGGACATGAGAAATGGAGATAAGATGTAAATCTTTCCACGCTGCTGAGGCCATAGGTTGTCCTGGGGAGTAGTTTAAATGCTCTGCAGCAAGCACTCTGCACTATACTGTAATATGAAGTGCGTTTGCAGGATCACTGCAGAGCCCAACTATTCTCTCACTAAAACCCATGGAGTCGTTTGTCCAAAGGCGCCATTTCTTGTAAGAGCCCCCCCACAGGTGTTGTTAAAGTGGTCACCGCCTTTTGACGTCACGTGCTGTTTGGCTCCTGCAGCTCTGCACAGTTCATTTCAAAGTCTCATTTCTGAGTCCAAGCAGAAGTAAAAACAGTAACTATCCCTGTGAAACAGCCATTATGCTAACGTGCTGTGTACTGTGGCTGTGGAGGGTCGTCAGCCCCATTTAGCGTCACCACCTGTTTTATCATCCCGTTGCAAAGAGCATTTTCTCTCCCCTTTGCTTCCATCAACCATCGGCTCATACGTCACAAAGCATTTCTTTTTCATTCCCCTCTCGTTTACTTCCCTCCTTCTTTCCTCTAATTGATCCTCTTTGCTTCTCTCCTTCCCTGTCCTCTCATTTCCTCTCCTCCTACTCCATGCCTTTTCCTCCTCAAAAACTTTCTCCCACAGGAGGAACCAGGAGCTAATTGTAAAAAGCTGTTCTGAGACACAGCAGAGAATCAGCTGCATCCTGTCAGTCAAAACAGATAAACCCCCACAAACCTACCACTAGCTCTGCGTGCCTTCTACTTCGTTCCCATCACTTCTGTTTGATTGCAGACTTCTCTCTCTTGGTGGAGATGCAAACACATAATGCACACCTGCATAAACACTTTTTGGCTTTGTGTTTCTCATCAAGCTCTCACCGGACCAGTCGCTGCAGAGCACCGTGTGCTTGAATAGCAGTGTTTGCTGGGGCGGCACTTTGGGGATCACCGCTACGAGAAAGCTCCATGTGCAGGACTGAGTGGGCAGAAGGAGCTCACTCAAGCCTGGAGCTATAATGAGGCCTTGTAATAAACAGATAACACTGTTTGATTCTGCTCTGCTTCTCCATCTCAACTAGCTAATGCTCCTTTTTCAAATTTTAATTGCAACACCCCGCATGCCAAAACCACTCATTTACTTCACAAAAGGCAAAAGCGGCAGAGAAGAAAGAAGAAGCAAGCTTCCAGCATGTTTTTTATTTCATGTTGTAATAAACTCATGAAAAAAATATTTAGAGCCCAGCAACAGGGAGACATATTGCCTCCCAGTGTATGAGAATCTCCTCGGCATGAAATTGTTAAATGTGCTCTAAATAAGGTGGCGATGAAACGTAAAATGACTGGCTGGTATCAGCGGTGGGTTGGAAAGACGGAGGGAATGGCTCAGGCGGATTCTGGAGGAGATGATAAGTAGAATTGGTTCAGGAAGAAGGAAGAAGAGATGAGAAGGTGGCGGGTAGAGAGGCAGAGTAAGAAAGTAAAGAAGAAAAACAGTGGAAAGGGTGAAGAAAATGAATAAGGAATTGGAGAAGGGCATCTAGCAGAGGAATAGGAGGAGATGTGGAAAGGGTGGTAGGATTAGACAAGATGGGGTGAAAAAGAAGAAAGTAATATTAGATCAGGTAAGTGAGAAGGCAAGGAATAAAAAGACAATTACAGAGGAGAACACATTAAGGAAGCAGAAAGGAAAAGTGTTGGGAGAGATGTGGGAACAGGTAAGAGAGGAACCATGAGGCGAGCGGGAGAGTAGTTCAAACAGGATAAGACAGGAGATGAGATTTTAGGGAGGAGAGAAGTAGAGCAAAACCGAGGAAAAATGAGAAGTAGTGAGGCAGGAGAAGGAGAGGAGGAGAGGAGACGCACGAGGAATGGAGGAGAGTATAGAGCGAACACAATGGATTTGGATGGCAGAGTTAGAGACCTCCAAATCCCCTGAAGAAAACAACACAGCGAGGCAGAGAAAGACAGAGCCCTGCATGAGGGGAGATAGAGGTAAAGCACACTGGATTTTCTCTTGCAGCCAGAACCGGCCTACATTTCCTGCGCTCTCTCTCTCTCTCCGGCCCCGAAACTAACAACATTACCCAGCGTTGCTCCAAAAAGCACACACCGTACAGTGGCTGCATAATCCAAATTCCAGTGGCATGTAATTAGAAGAGTTAAATTAGGAGCAGAAACTGCGGTGCGTCGTGCAAGGCGGGCACTTCTTTGGAAAATGCCAAATCGCCTCATGTTGCAAAAAGTTGCACATCTGATTTCCTTGAGCACAACATTTTCATCACTGCTTGTAGTGAGAAATGACGGAGGAAACATACGAACTCTGTTCCTGCTCACACGAACGTTTGTATAATTATGACTAGAAACAGTCACCAGGAATATCTATAGATATAGATATGGCTAGATGTGATCTGTGAATCAGAGCCGTTAGCCGGCACCTTTAGCGGCGGGCAGAATGGTACATCTCCAGAAGAAGTCCGATTATTTCATGCGAAGCAGCTAAAGTGGGAAGCGAACAGCTGTGGCTAAGTTATGAAGAAATAAATACAAAAAGAAACTCACTTTAAAAACAAGGCAAAAAACGCAATCACTGGAATACATTATGCATGAGTGCTCATAAAGAAAATATACGATCAAATGTCAGTGAGGGTGAAATTATCTTTGCTATGTGTGAACTTTAGAGTCACGCTGTAGGGATAATGTCTACATCACTTTACATTTTAAATGAATTCATAATGTACATTCACACATCTAACTGTTCAGCTGCCCAGTCAGGAAAATTCTCTTTATTGATTTGCATTTTAATGAGATGCATCATGTTGCTGCTGTCTCACTTTATTCTGCACTGAATTTTGTAGCAGTAGCAATAAAGGGCACATTACATTAAAATACAGATACACTCATACATATTGTATTTCAGTTGAAGATGAGGCTGCTCTTAAACTGTGGAGCACCTATCTTTTTCCACAATGTGCAAACCTCATCCTCTGATAAGTTGGGGCTTTTACTAAAATGCAACATAAAGTCAAATCTGTGGTTCGTTATTTGATTTGAATCTGGCAAAAGTACAGAGAAAATATTTTCAGTATTTTAGTAGTGGATCAGCTGAGCCGGCAGCAAAGAGAAAATTATGTCTCATGTCTTTGAACAGACATTGTCTCGTCCTCATGTCTTCAGTGAGAGGAAGGAAAAGACACAAAGGAGGGAAAGGCTGACAAACAACAAATGGGATTTAATGCTGACTGACCCCCTTAAATAAGTATATTATCATATTATTTCATGGGTAGGAACTACCAGGTCATTATGTGGACTGTGGACAGTGTTTCCGTCCAGGTTAAGATTTTTCATTAGCCAGTTTGACTTAGCGTAAGGAAAGCGTGTGTTTTACCAGTAAGGGCAGCTCTACTCTGTTCCAGTCAGTCAGAACAGTGAGCCAGCATGCACGGCAGCAGGAAGAGCTTGAGGGGTGCTTATATCTAATGTGTGTATTGGGCATGTTTGGAGGCAGTCACATGGCAGGAACAAACCGCTGGAACTGCCGATGAGATGAACGATGAGACAAGCCTTGATGAAGAACATTATGTTCCCACATCTCAGACATATATGTTTACATCACACGGCCACAGGCCTTGAACGCACAGCTAAATCTTTGCCTCTGAATTGGGCCCACAAACACCCTCGCCAGCATGCAAACACAGCTCCTGGTGTACGCTAACATCTGAGCACACTGACAGGTACACACACACACTGTACCCACCTTAATCCACATGCAGGGTGAACACTTGTGGGTGTAAATTGACGCAAACTTTACACAACCGCCTGTTCAAACATCCGTTTTTTTTTATTTGTATTCAATAATTGGTGCACAGATACATAGAGGTGCAAATGTGTGGGGGTACTCTACACATGCACCATCACTAATACACACTTGGCTTACAGCAAATCCCATGCAAATGAAGGAGTGTTGGCATGAGCAGTCCTGTGGGGGAATGTTAGCTCCTTATGCCCATGTCTCATTCTGATCCCCCAGGGAGCGAGGGCCTAACTCACGGCCAACACACACACACACACACACACACGCACACAACTAGGCAGACAGACAAACAGAAAAAGGAAAGAGAAGCACAGGAGAAAGGGGGGAGACACAATCCTCACAGTGACCTGATGCCAAATGTGTTGATTTATGTAGGTGCCAGATTCAAACATTCATAAACGCACATGCACACACGAGTGTGAGGGCATTGCTGTGGAGTCAGTGGCACTGAAGCCCTGGCAACATTACCCATAAGCCTTTTTGTGCCAATACCCATCATCCTTTGCTTCAATCTCCCCAGAAGGTGAAGAAATACCATGACGAAGCAACTTGGAAACAAACATTTTTTCCCCCAAACTTCTTAAAATACAAAAAAATTAACAAAATGAATTTATCGACTAACAAAAAAGGAAGAAGAGAGCGCAGATACAATATAAGTTTATATGAAGCATGAGTAGGGAATGTTCACCACATGGTTTTCTTACTAACAACCCCTTCAGAAGTGAAAGTGACATCATTTTCATTAGTTCTGCGTCTGCATTGGTAAATTAAACAGCTTATTAGACAATGTGGAACTGTTTTCATTGACTGTAATTGTCTAACGACTACCTGGAGTGCTGGGCAGAGCATCGCATGCACACGTTACTTTAGCTAATGGAATAGCATTTGTATTGACCTGAAACCACACCTCTACTGTTGAGCACTTACGCTGTACCAGAACAGTTTGAACATGATTCCAAACGTTGCAGAAACTCTATTTATCTGGTGTTGTTCTGAACACTTATTTGCCTTCCCAGACTGCTCAGCAAACATCCACTGGTCCCAGGTAGTGCACTCTTTCTTCTTCAAAGAGTGCCCTGCGCTGCTGTGAGAAGACTATCTCAGGCCTTTGCTGCTGCCTGGCACAGTTCTTAATCTCAACAAACAGGCGTGCCAGTCAGAGCCATCCGATTCCAGCTTCCGGCTCAGCTTCTGCCTCTCAGCAAAAATCCACTGTTGGTGCAATCGCTGTCTTTTTAAAGCATCAACGCCGGCTATTTGTTCACGCTTTCATGGTGATGACCAAGTGATGGCAGCATATTCAATTCAATTCAGTTCAGGTTTTTTGTATAGCATTGACTTTTTTTTAATAAGGCATTTGGGCAGGATTAATCTAAATTAGTGGAGCGCCACCTCCTTTCCAGCTTTCGTGAGGTCTGCTTCGTGCCATCCTCTGCTGATTAACCACCCTGTTTTTCAGAGGGGCGACAGCATCTGTGACCTGTATTCAAACAGGCACTGTCCACATCTACAGAAATGTTAATGTCAAACACTATGATTCCTTACTGACTCTCTAATTTATTTACCCGGACTACTCGGACGAGAGGATTTGAAATTTGAATGCTTGGTAGAAAAGAGACAGATCTTATCTTCAGTGTGACTCAAACTTCAGTTTTTATTTGTCAGTAACACAAAGCACGAGGCAAAGATGGCGATGAATCGCATCATGACAAACACTAGTTTAACATCCACAGAGTATGTACTTAACACAGAGAAATAAAAATGACTTTTCTCTGCTCATCTAACTCCCTGTCTAACACACAAAGAAGACAAACATCATTCGAATTTAGTCCAAAATAATGTCAGAGATGGTCAAAGCTGATTTCCTCCAGTCCTTCACAATAAACACATAGTAGATGCACTTTTTATGGGAATCTCAATCGTTTGACTTTCAACACAAAACAACATATTGATTCACATTTTCAAAAGGCATCAATACACCACAAAAAACTGTCCAATTACCCTGCATATAAAAAAAAGGCTCTGTTATGATATTTGACAATTCTATGTATCATGTGATGATCCTGCTGCCATTAACTGTCAAACTCAGTTTAAGCTATGCGTGCACAAAACACAAAATATAACAAGCACGCACACACACACACACACACACACACACTATCCATGTGTACTGATGCGTGCAAAGGCTCAGACAGTTAGCTTTCATTAAAAGGAGATTTAATTACTCTGGGTCTTAATTGAAATGACACACACGAACCCAGAGGGAAAAAAAACAAGTTATTAAAGAGGAGCGAGAGTGACGAGACAAAAGCAGGCAGGACCAACGGGGGGAGAAAGATAAAGCAAAAGACGCCTGCTGTTTTAATTTGACAGTAATATGTGTCTCCTTAATTGTTCTTTAGATATTTGTGCTCATGTTCTTCTCAAGGTTTTCAGAGACCTGGCTGGGATCACTACAGTCACTGGAAGAGGACACCTCGCTCATATTAAGAGCCTGCTATTCCTGAATCACCTTTTACTAGGTCACCGTTGGTGTCATTGTCTTTGCTTTTGTCTTCATTAGTGCTGCAGCACTGTAGACCCAGCTCCTCCTGGGATCCCCCAGGAGGAGCTGGAAAATGCTTTGAAAGTGGAAGCCTGGACTACGTTGATTAGCTTGCTGCACCCTGACCCACTTGGACCCACTTATTTTAAAGGAGCGTGCCATTCACACTTATGGCAACTATGATTCTAGACACTTCATATTAATTACTCCCAGCATGCTTTTCTGTTGATTTACAGGTGCTGTCAGACTCATCCTAAATCAGCAGAACAAAAACCCTCTTAGCTGACTTAAAGTGACTTGATCAAAGCAGAGGTAAATAAAAAAAGCGGATTAGCATTTAAATGAGCAAGGCGGGCGACATTGCACGCTCCTAACTCATTATCTCCATCAGGTGTGTGGGGTGTTTCCCGAAGCATCCATCTCTTCAAAGGTGGTGGGAAGCTGAGCAAAACAAGGGCTGCTCTTGCCAAGTTAGACTGCAGCCAGACAGTACGTAGCTACCACACAGCTTAACGTCGTTGTTTCTTACTCGATGAAAATATTCCGTTGAAATTACTGTCAAGTCATACATGTGTAACTGCTTAAACGTGCGGGAGAATATATACTGTAGGTAACAGGGTGTTCAAATCTGAGAAAGCTGTGTTCTGGATCTCAGAGGATCTAACAAAGTTTCATCGTGGACTGTGCATAATGCTGCCAGGGAATGCACAGGGAGGGTGATGGACATGTATAAGCCTCAGATGTAATCAGTCCGAAGGTGCTGAGTGACCAGCAGAGAGAACTGTTGGAGTGTGGTCCGAATGGCCGAAAACAGCATTTGTAAATTATCTCAAAGGGATCTTAAAATGATCCCTCATCCAGGCCACTGCCTGAGGTAAGGATGTTTTGTGTGCTTTAGCAACCAGTCAGCTAGCATCAAGTAGTAAACAGGATGAATTCAGCTTAGACATTAAAAGACATTATTCTCTGACATTATACTGCTGTATACATGTGTACAGGTCGCTGTGTAAATGACAACTTATGTGCACTACGTTAAAACATTCCTGCAAAGTGTATTTAAATTTACAGCGACAATTTCTGCTACAAAGGCTCAGTCGGGCAGATGTAATGCCAAATCTGTCTCAGTGTGTAACACCACCATGGTGGAGTCAGTCTGACCTACAGGAGCCTGGTGGAGGAAATCAGTATGCTTAGTGGACAGTTGTGATCTCCTGCTAAACATGTAGTTCATTTAAATTATTAATATTTAAGTTATCAAAATCACTGCACATGGTTGAGGTGATTTCCAATCCCATACTCAGACCCCTCCTATCGTCTGATGCTTCCAGACTCACCCTCACTATCAGATCTTCGCCATCTGTTGCCACATTTAAATAACAGTTAAAGATGTTCACATGTTCACCTAGTTACTTTTTGTAATTATGTAAGTCATTTTAATATTTGCCTGCTCAGATAGACAGTAAACTGCTTTTGATTTTGGATGTTTGGCTGATGTGTGGACAGGTGGGACGAGGTCACATATTATTCAACATATAACAAGTTATGAGCTTTCTATAAAAAGTTTTTTTTGTAAAAAGCAAGAAATCTTTTAAGACTCTAATCAAATCGCTAAAAAAAGAGAAGCTGGTGTTTTAAGTATTAGAGAGATGTGAAGGCATAGCTTAATATTTTCAGAGCCACCAGTCTTTGATATTCAAACCCCAGATGTTTTTTGTTAAATTTCCAGTCATTACTTCAGCTGACTGTGACCATGACTGACATCAGAATTTCTTTTTGGCCTTTTCAGAACATTCTCTCTACTATGGTCCGTTGGTCATGATCGTATGGTCATGATCAGTGGTGAGCTGGATGGGTTTTTACACTGATGTCTTGGCTCTTTTCCCCGTTTGGAACTTCCTCTGTGAGTCTAGTTATACAACCATAACCTTCCAAATGTGCGCATGGCATGGCTATTAATCTGGAGAGGATCGTATTTAATGTTCTCTTATGTCAGGTCTTTGTGCAGTTCAGCCAGCGTTTCAGACGGTGCAGGGTGGACAGTTTTCTCTTTAATGAGCCAACTGAGGCATCAGTTTCATGTGGTTTTGGTAAAGAGTTTTACTTCCTGCTTTCACCAGAAAAGTCTGTTGTGTTACTTCTACTTCACTCTACAGATGTTTTTCTGGAACAGAAATCTTTTTCTGAGACATTTGCACATGAAGAGGCAGCGTATTGTACACTTTCTGAAATACGACATTGTCCTGAGAGCCAGATATACTAACTGCAACTTTCACCACCT
>JAUMHF010000021.1:20528795-20544348 GCA_032359275.1 Microctenopoma steveboyesi | reverse complement strand
AGGCAGCGTATTGTACACTTTCTGAAATACGACATTGTCCTGAGAGCCAGATATACTAACTGCAACTTTCACCACCTTCATCACCTACGTGAAGCCTGTGATCACACCGAGATGTGTGTGTGTGAGTGAGGGAACAGAACTCTTGTGTGTCAGATTTTGAAAAAGGTGAAAGGTCACAGGCTCTGCTCCTTTCAGACTTTCTGCTACACTGAGCGCACTGATTCACAGAAAGCTAACCCTGTAGTAGACCAGAGTCACAGAATATCTCCGATAGAGCAAAGTTATTTGTTATTCATGAGTAGAGAGATAAACACACACACACACACACATCATCTGTGCCTTGTCACAGAGCAGCTGTGAACTTAGGTACAGTGACCTCTGACCTCAATGCCTCTGTGTAAAACACCAGCTCTTTCAATCAATACTGTGAGTGCATGGGCACATGGGCGCGCACACACACCCTCTCACCCTTTATCATAACCGGACTTTATACGCTGATTCCATCCATTATATAGTGACCAACATGAATTATACACGTAAACATGCAGCCACATGTGGTCTAAGCATCTCAAGGCTAGTTGAGTTTCTGATTTCTGCATTTAGATATTTCCAGTTGTGATGGATCATGTTGCACATAATTATTTGATGTATAATATATTTTAATTAAGTGAGGTGAGCCTTAAGTCACTGTTCACCACAGCTTAAACTTGGCACTGAGCTGAACTTTTCTTTTTACATTCCTCTATGCCAGTGAGTGTTTGTGACAGTAGCGCGGCACAGAAGTGATGCCTTTAGTTAGGCTGCTGAAAAATAGTCATTCCCAGTTTTATGGTTACATTTACTAATGAGATGTAGAGAATAAATAAAAACAAATCTAACGTCTTGTAGCGTCTTTAAATTTTAAATGATCATTTCTAAAACCTCTCTAACCCGCGAAAGATGAAAAGACACAAACAGTTTGAGGGAAGAAAAAACATTCAGATGTTTCCACGTCAGATTTCTTTGGTGTACGCCTGTCTTCCTTTGGTCTCTCCTCAGATTCTTCCCTCTAAGCTGTTCCCTCTTGCTGCCTTCCCTTTCTTTCCCAAGCTAATTAGAGCGCTCATTTCCACTGACTCTGCCCCATACCTCTACCCTGCTCAATGGGAGTTCTCCATGTTCAATAATGGATGAGGGCTAGTGAAGGACTGGTGTGTGTCTGTGTGTGTGTGTGAGAGAGAGAGTGAGTGAGGAATGGAGCAGGATCTAGTGTGTGTAAACAAGTACGAGAGCAGGATCTAGTGTGAATGAGCATGCTTTCTGTGACTCTCTGTGTGTGTGTGTGTGTGTGTGGGCCGCTGGGGAAAGGCCTTTGCCATGATAATAGATCATTGTCATCCAACCTATTGCCTGAAGCACCCCTTCATCTGAGACAGAAACCCATCATTCTAGCTGGGCATCTCAACGGGAACCGCGGGAGCCCTTTAGTCATTTAGCCTGGAGTAAAGGCCCTTCTCCCAAACTGCTACATGCACATGCAACCGCACCTAGACCTAATAAATTCACAAGTTGGTCTGAGTGTACTCAAACTAACTCACTAACTTACACCTGTGATATATCACAGTTTAATGTCCCTGCAGTCTTTTACGCAGGAGGCTGATGTGTTTTTTTGTTAGACAAAGTGTCTGTGTTCAAGAAGTACGTGTGGAAAATGGAGAGCAGGCAAACACAAAGTGAAAGCCTCATTAGGATGATCATTAAATATGGATAAACTCATTCCACAGATCAAAATAGAGACAGAGGAACAGAGGCCATAAACTGCGCTGGAGACAGGGGGAGATGCAGAGGAAGTATTTTCACAGCAAATCACTTGAGAACTCACACGGTGGAATTTACACTCAAAGGAAATCTTCGTACATCCTCCTCTGCCTCAATTTAAAGTCCCAGAAAAGATTTGTATGAGTCAATATTTGAGGGGGAAGGCGCAGCAGTTGCAAAATGCTTTTATAATATTTGCTTTCACTTTATTTCCTAGTCTAACTCTGAGATGCCAGCGTGTGCATCATGGTAATTGTGTGAAAGAAGTTTAATAGAAAGGGAGCCAGAACCAATGTCTAGAATCCCCAGAGGTGTCAAGTAACAAAGTACATTTACTTCTTACTACTTACTGTACTTAAATAGATATTTCAGGTATCTGTGCTTTAAATGGAGGATTTTTTTTTCTGACGACTTTTTCCTTTTACTCCCGACATTTCTAGAGGAACATCTGTACTTTCTACTTCTTACATTTTCAAAAATGCCTCGTTACTTACACTATGAAAACAATGCGAGGAAAAGTAGTAAGAAAAGGAAAAATCTCCGGCGCACACAGAAAGAGTCATAATGGCGATAAAACCATCATTTGTTTGAAGAAGACAAACATCAGCGTAAGAAAAACGTTTCCTGCTGCTGATGTTCACTTCCATCTAGTTCTGCTCCGATCAGTATCAGACGATCTGATTGAAAAAGTTATGCATTTCATGAGAGCTGATCACCTGGAGCTCATGTTTTACATGAGCTCCGGCGCTTTCCTTCACACTGCAAAACACTACAGACTACAGACCTGTTCTATGCAGAAGGAACCTGAAATAACGTCTGTGTGGTCCTCCAGGTACTCAGTGGACGATGTGTGAAAGGTTGCCTGGTTGTCATTGATATATTACATATAGATATGTTATGATACGAGTAAAAGTGGCACCCGTTCTGTGTGAGTGCCGTAACTTTAAATAAACTTGACTTCACCTGCACCTCTTTATCCTCTGCCGTCTTTGAGCCTCCCCCATGCCTCCATCAGCGGATCTCTCCTCACAAACACCCTTCACTGCTTTCACCTCTTACTTCCCTTCCTCCACCTTCTTCTCTTCCTATTTTGCCATTAATCATTGTCTCCTTTCCTTTTTCCATTATTGTTTATTTATAATCATCTTTGCCGTGTGCCCTTCCGTCTCCTCTAGTGCTTTTATTCTTCAATGCTTTACATTTTTATCCTTCGTTGTTTCAGTTGCTCTTTTTTTATCTTCGTCTTTTCTCTTTTTCACCTTTCGTTCCTTGAACTTAAATTATTTTGTGATCACCATACTTGTCTTATCTTTCGCCCTCGTTCTAATCATTCTCCTGCTTCTATGCTTCTGTGTTAATTTCAGGTTTTAGTAAATCGCCATGTGCCTTTTTATGTTCTCCATAAATAAACTTGACTCCTGGCGCCTTTTCCTCCTCCTCTCCTCCCACGTCTCTCTATCATCTCTCCTCCTCCTCACACTCCTCCTCTCTGACCTCTTGTCAGTCAGCTCTATCCTGAGCCAGCTGCCTCATTAACACTAATGAAAATCCTTTACACTTTATTAGTCACGAATAATGAAGCACCCTACCACTCACAGTGTGCATGTACGCGTGTGTGGCAGTGGAAATCTCAGGTGAGCAAGACAGTTGGTGCATATTTGCGTAACTGTGGGTTCAAGTGTGTTTGTCTGTGTGGGAACCAAAGTCACAAAGCAGAGGTTTTATTTCAGCGTACTTCATGAGCGTTGTAATGTTTGTATCCATTTGTAACTAGCACCACATCTTACTCTGAGAAAGACGTGGACACACAACTTCAGACAAATCAAAGAGTTGACAGACGTGTTCACACCACGCCACCGGTCTCATCAGAAATAAATCCCATTAACTTGTACATCTATAGTGTAGACTGTAGTGTTATTAAAAGTGTCCGTCTCATTCACACATGTTCACACATCAAAGCCAACAAGCAATTTCGGGGGCGGTGCACTGTCCAAACACACAAACCCGTAGAAGGAACCGGCATTTATTCATCATTTCCTTTTAGTGGGTGACCTCCCTGAGCTACCCCAAGGTACAAGCATGTTACATACAACACACTTACCACCAGTGACTGGACAAAGTGGGACTGAAAGACAGCACAGAGTGGCTGGTGCATCTGCGTCACGTATCGAGATGGGATCCGGGTGGTGGTTGAGAATGACCGAGCTGAGATCATGAAGGACTTCCAGATAGACTGAGGAACTAGTAATGGTTAACCAACCAAACATAGTAGTGGTAGTAAGAAATAGTAATCAAAAACGATGGCAACATGATCACACCGGGAGACTGGTCTCCAGCAGATTCTACAGAGACAACGTCTAAGAAGGTCCCAGGTCTCAGAGGGATGATACAGAAAAAAGAAATCCCCTCTCACTCAGTAAAGAAAGAGATGAGGTTTAAATGACTTCACTGGATTAGTAGGCTGTCTGAGCTCTTCATTGTTAGTTAAAGCTTTGTAGTTCTTCGTTCCTTGTGCATCCATGCGCACACACATACACACACACACACACACACACACACACTTACCATTTCTTGTGAAAAATGACTCAATTTAGTAATGGCTCTAACTCCGATACAAATAGAGAGAGATTAGGGGAGCGGGCTGGGAAAAAAATTAGGTTGGTGACAACAGCCTAAAACAGACTAAGCAGATTTATTTGTAGTGATAAAATAGAAAATGAGAGGATATTCATTCTAATAGTAAGGGCAATAGGCTTGTCAAACAACACTTTCCAATAAGTTAGATGTTGCAAAGTGAAGTCTCTGTGTGTTGTTCTTGAATTGCCAATTTCCGGATCCTCAAACCCCTTGTTTTATCCTAAACAGCAGCAGAGGAAACTAAACAAGAAGCAATTACCTGTGCCGAGTTCCCCGACACACAAACACAGCTTTCTGTAGGCACAGAGGCGTCCTCTCAGCCTGTTAGTGTGCTTCGCTGACATTTATGCTGCAACTGCGTATGGGTGAGGGGGAGAGAGGGAATATGGACAGTTTGTACTAGCCAACTTGGGAAAGAGAACCTCGGGCGTTCTACATTGCAGTCAGTCAAGAAAAGTTTGGAGCACTCTCAAATAGCTCAGCTAAAAGTATGATGCCATGTGGCCCTGGTAAAGTATATAAGAGCACTTCTTATTAGATCCATCTGATGTTGCAGTACAGGATCCAGATTTGTCCTTCCAGTGTTATTGAAGTGTGTTTTTATGGTCGGCTTCAGGCTCTGAGTCCAGGTCAAAGAAAGATTCTGGACTAACTAATTATAAAAAGATTTCTATGGACAACAAACTCATTCTTAAACCCCAGACAGGTCACATGTGCAGGCCGCAGAAGCCATTTGGATACAGGGTCCCATGGATGGACAGCATGAGTGTGGTGGGAGTGTGTGTATGTTAGTTTGTGCATCATCTGTGTGTGCAGGCTTGGAAGGCAGCTGATAATCTGGAGAAATATCATTAAGGTGACATTACGCTTTTGTCACATGGGCTGAACACATCGAGCTTTATCTCCCAGCTCACTTAAATGAAACACATACACACACGCATATAAACAAATGAATAACAAAATCATTATCTTTCTTTTAACTACTGCTTGCGAACTGCTGAAGAGCAGTTGTGGGAAAAAGAAAAACACCTACAGTTAAGTATGACACAGCAACATATAGCTGCCACCATGACACAATTATTCTAACATTAAATTTTCACATTAACGTAATCTCGTTACCATTAAAACTATATATTCTCATGTTTTTATTGCTATGTTTGGCCATTGAAAGAGGTAAATAAGGAGGAGTTTTATTATTATGCAATTTCAGGGACATAAACAATTAAAAAGGAACAAAAACAAAACAATTTAAATATTGGGAAAGTGGGAATACACCTAATCTTTCTGCCCAGAGAGCTCCCCACCACACACACACACACAACCTGTTTTTCTAGTCTCCCAGGGATTTATCTCCTTCTCTCTTTTGGCCTTTTATAGAGTGATTTTAAATTAACATCTGGTGCTACTCCATAAAAAATGAACCTGGAGGATTCATTTCAATTAAAATAGAAAAAAGGATGGCTTGATTCATTTAGAGGCAGATGAACTCTGAAAACTAGGCTGCCCCGGCCACCTGTGAGGCACCGAGGACAGAAAAACACCTCTATTTAACTAAATTAAACATTTTTTTCAGGCGTTAAGCGCTGTCATTTATTATTTTACTTTCAACAATGGCACGAGATAATTTTGTGTACTTAAGCTTTATTAAATCAGTGAAAGACCTCCTCCAGCTTATTATGTACCCATAGTTGTGGAGATAGTGATGGCAATATTAGCACAGAACCAGGTTTTATGTTAAATACAGCAGCAGCATCACCTTGTGCATTAGCATTGTGGTAGACTCGTCCCATTTTAACCTTTATAGCGACTTACAATCTGCTTATGACTATGCATCACTTTCAAAATACTACTTGTGGAAGACGAGTCATGTACCTTTTCTAGTGTTGGACATGATATGGACTTAAACATACCTGATCTAAGTACAACATGAGCACAAACGATTAGGCCGACACACTCGGTTTCCTGCAGCAATGTGAGGAGGACTGGACTGAGAAGTAAACTCTGGGACGTCTCCAGCGTGCAGCTCTGGACTAGGAAGGAGTTAACGGATTAGTGCTGCTGCTAAAAATATGCTATACACTACCTACTTAGCACCAAACAGCAAACACAGCTGCTGAACAATCAGCCACTAAAGAGCCAGATATTTCCCTCAGGAGTTAGTAGAGACCAAAACCAGTTAATAGGGAGTAAATACTGGATATAGATTTGCAGATTTAACATTAAGCGAGGGGCCGTTTCTCCCCATTTCTCTCGTTAGTCTGTGCACATAACCTGCAAACTACAGCCACAATAATAATAATACCATGTTTTGATAGAAATAAAACCCTGACGTCAACCTTATGACTTATTTTATGATGCAATATATTTTGTGGTGCACGAATAAATAGCAGATCATGACTATCATGGATCATTAACAAACTGTAAATTCCCCGTCCTCTAATCTGCATAGGTGGGCGTCTACGAGTTCCATAAAGCCTTCAGCTTTGAATCGTTAATGTTATATGCATTGCCTCCTCCGTGTATACATATGTCAGCATAATCTACACCCCTGGTATGTTTTCTTCTTTGCTTCAAGCATTTCTAAGCTCTGTTTGCCTCATCACAGAGTCACAATTATCCTCTGATTTGGTGCATTCTTCATTTATGTGTAACTCTTTTCAGCAGTGTGTATTGATATATTTGCTGTACCATCCTTTTGGCACACCTACGCCGCCCTCTTTGGGTGATTATTAAAATGTCACATCAAATTTGGCTGCTGTGTGCGGGAGTGACGCAGCTCTGCGGGATTTCAAAGGGAAAGCACAAATTCAGCACCTGCAAATATGACCGACAACAGGCGAGTTCAGATAGATGGATGAATACATGAGCAAACACGCTGCAATCACACATAATAAAAATCATTCATTTTTCGCGTTGTGTTTGTTATGTACTGCAGCATGTGTTCAGCAGCGACTAAGAGATTAAAAAACCCTGGTGCCCCCACATCTACGGTGCTGTAAAAAAGTATTTGCCTCCTTCCTGATATTTTTAGCACGTTCGTCACACTTGCAAAGTATTGCAAACACTTGATTGCAGTCCACATAGGGCCGGGCAGGACATGGAGGTCATTAGGTCCATTTTCTTCCAAGCCTCCCATAAATGATAGAAAATTACACACACACACACACACACACACACACACACACACACACACACACACACATTACTGAGCGCAGGTATTCTTCAAAATGATGGTACTGGTGGTTTAAGCTGCTGCAAGTTGTCAGCAGGCATTAGGACCTAAAGGAAGAAGCTACACGTTGCCGCAGAGAATCACTTCACACTCTCATAATGTGTGTAGGTGTCAATGACTTAGTTAACTGCTAAACTTTATTTATGTTTCCCTAAGTCCACCTTTAAAAACATAGCTCAGAACAAACTGAGATAATAAAACGGCACCACGTCACCTCCATTAGATCAGCTGGTGGATTTACGCCCTGACACTCACATCCCGTCCCCAAGAGACACACACACAAACTCACCAGCTGCACACCAACAGTCTTTTCCGTTTGTTCACTCCTGTGAGGCTTAAATTTGGTTACAATATATTTATATATATATATATATATATATATACAATAATAATTGGAACAATTAGAATAAAATAGTTATAAAACAATGTGTGTGTGTGTATGTTAATCCTACTGTAGAAGGAATGTGAGGAAGACTCCTCACATAATCCAACTCTGGCCCTCTTCCTTTTATGTTGACAGAGACCAGAGGCTGGGGATTGGGAGAGTACATCAGCACCATGGACAGCGCTACGCAGCACAACTTACACTACCACTGAAATTCTTCTTTTTTGTAGCCAACATCAAGATGACTTAATAAGATCCGGGGAAAGTATGACAACAACAACAACAATGACCCGACAGGGGAGGTGAATGGTGCAAGGGAGGAGGTTAACAAAGACTTCAGAAACACATGGGAATGTTTAGTGAATGGAAGGTGAGCTGGGGCTGTGACCAAGGTCAGAGAATGAAAGACCAGGGAACCTGGAAAATATGCCCTGCTCAGGGTCACACTAATGATGATCTCTCACCAGATTCACAAAGGATCACCTGCAATGGATTTCAACCCACAGACTCCCTTGTCATGAGGTGATTTGTGACATTACTTGGCTTCTTAATGTATCAGTTAGTTCTCTTAGCTGTTGCTGACACAGTTAACCAGTACGGCTACCACAGCATTTTGCAGCAACAGGCCTACCTATCTGGGTTACAGTTGATGGGATCCTCAATTGTTTTCCCAATAAGACCACAACCCCAAACACATCACTGAGTTATGTAAGCACACGAAGAGCTCTGTCTGGTTAGAGCTCCTGTCTGACTCCTAGTCCATCCCCCACCAGGTGTGTTCCTGAGCCAGACACCCAGCGCTAGCTCTCTGTAAGTTGCTAATCATGCTGTGCTTTTGTAAAGAAAGAACTGTTCAGAAGTATGGTATGTTAGGTTCCCAAAAACTATAACAAAGAAAAAGACATTCACATGGAGACAGACACACGTGACACATGACAGACCGGATGCCAACAGGGCAACGAAGATGATATAGTCCGCATAGAGCTACTGGTTTCTGCAAAATCTGTTAGGATTTGTCCTTGCTGCACACGTATATGCCACTCATGTATGACAAAGAGACACTCACAAAGACAACAGATGCCTGGAAACCCTTTATGGCCTTGTAATATCCAGGCAGGCTTCAGGGTGTTTGTGTGAGAGCTGTTACGATCTGTCCTTTTCACCCAGTGCCTCTGGCAGGAACACCTGCCACACTGTGTTCAGGTCCATCTGGAGGGTACACACAGACACACTCATGGAGACACACACACACACACACACTTTCCTTCAGACATGGTCACAATACTGATGTTAGTATGAGTCACTCCTTTACCTGAAAGATTTTTAGCTATTGTGCCGTTTCACAGTGACTGAGCAGGTAGAAGGTCATTGCGCTGTCTTTCAGCTGAGCAAAATATAAGCTTTTTTTATGACAATTCAAATTTTTGCTTCCTTGCGAGGTCACCACGATAAACCACTTGGCATTTGCGTTGGCAAAGAGTCCACGCCAATACCCTTCCTGACACAACCCTCCCAATTTATCCTAGCTCGAGACCTGCACTAGGAAAGGACCAGAATCCAAGCCGCCAACCTTATTTCTATTTTTAAATGTAGTAGAAATTCTCAGACTCTATCGCATTTGGTTAATGTAACTTTATTATCAAACAGGGAAATTGTAGAAAGGTAGAGCAGCACAGTTATCTGACGTCACACACATAGAGCAGCCGGTTAGATGACATGTGTTTTCAGAATACTTTATATAACCCTTTATATCACATATTGGCCTCACTTAGGGTCTTTCCAGGACTTTCCTGACCCTTTGTCCTCTCCCCTGCACATGATGAGACACAGAATAGGATACCGATATGCTACAACATGTAGATGTAAATGTATATTGTAAATGCATTGACATATGAATGAGTACATTGATTTGAAGGTGAAAATCCCCGACATAAACATGTATATTCATTTTGAGAAACGTAAGGCTCTGGGACTACTCCTTGGACACAGAGTGTGAGTTTCTGTCCTGCATCAGGTCAAATATGAAGTTCCATGATCCCAGTCCAAAAATGGACAAGGAGCACGTTATTTTTAGACTCCTGCTTCCAGGAAAAGAGGAAAAGATGGTTAACTGTTTTCACATTGTCCTCCATTTCACGTCTTGTCCTAGATTTTCAACAACATCTGCCCACATCAGTCAGACAGCAAATACTGTAATATCTGACTTGGGTTTATTCTTTTGTCTACATTCAATTATTGTACAGCATTAGGTGTAGGAGGCTATATCAGAAACGTGGCAGTAAACACAACTGTGCTGTCTTTTTAAAGAAAAGTTCGCTCGTCCGAGACTTTGAACTCACACTTTATAAACACAACACATTTGGTATACTTGGAAATAATATAACACAGTTCCTTCTTAAAGATTGTGTGTGATTCGGTTAACATACACATGCACTTTAAAATGGCACTGGAATAAGCTCTGTGTTGTTCAGAATGACAAACCTAGACCCAAACATTCATTATATTATGTGAAAACACAATTTAACTCAGCTTCCATGTTGACTAATTGCACAGTAATAACTGTCTACAAATATGAAAGATGTCCCCTGCTGCGTTGTGTGTGTGTGTGTGTGTGTGTGTGTGTGTGTGTTCATTGGATTTAAAACCTGGTGCAGCAGCTCTCTGTAGTTCAGACAGGGAATATAACAAATACAAGCAACAACAGGAAGCCTGTTGGTAATTGTGCGTTTATGTTTTATACAAAAGCACAGCATGATGCAAATGTCTGGGTATGTGTGTGCCTTTGTAACTGGAACAGGGTGTGCTGGATGCACAATGACTTTTTCAATGTGTGAGTGTGAGTGTGTGTGAGAGAGACAGATACTACGTGTGAGTGAAGTCATATAACAGCACAACGTGAGCGCAGCATGTGTTCCCTCCCATGTGTCAAAAGGCTTCATACAGCAATAATTGACGCTGTTTGCCTTGTATTATCACTACTACCCTTAAGGCCTACACACACACACACACACACACAGTGGGCTTAGTGAAGTTGTGAGCACACTCACCTGACTTCCTACAGTAATCTTAACCACAACAAAACGCCTGAGGGCTGAAACATGCTGCACGCAACAAGCCAGACTCCACCTTTCCACCTTCCCCAACATTCAAGGTGTACGTGCAATCACCGCGCTCTGGTCTGCTCAGGAATTCTTGATGCTCTTTGTCACTGTGGTGAGGGCTGCACACAAGTCTACGGTAAACATGGTAAGTCTGACTCAGTAGAAATGAAATGCCATCTGTTAAAACTGTTTCTTTCTTACTTTCTTTCTTATCGGATTAATATCTAAAATGTTTACACATGAAATGAATAAAACCAGCTGGAAGTAGCTGACTAAACCTGATCCTAACCTTTCACTTACTAAAAACATCCTCAATTCTATGAAAAATCCAAACTGATCCTCACAATGTCATACAACACAATTACACACACATGCACATGCTGATTATAGTAATAAGCTGGCACCCAGCAGGTGGACTGGTCGCCTGGGAGGTGGATGAAAGGGAGAGAGGTAGTGTGGTAAACATGCATATGGTGATAAAATGTTGTAAATGAATATAAATAATAGAAGTAAAAAGCACAAGATACAAAGTCAAACAGGGAGGACGACAAGCAAGCCGAATGAGATTCATATCTTACTCCATATTCAAACGCTGTGCACTATATCACATCCATCTCATCACTACTCATACAAACATCGCTTTGATTGTCATCAAGCACAACACGCATCAATGTACTGATGGCAAAACTCATTTTAGAGTTGGACGACGCATCAGATACACACCTGTCAGTCACGGCAACAAACCCATACGGGAAAAATACCTGATCATAGACCGTCGTTGCAATTTGAAACCTGCAACACAGATTTGCAGAGATACATCCTGAAGTAGGTTTTTTCATGTCTACAGAGCCCTTCGGTTATCAGGCCCACGATGTGGATTTCAAAAGATTTATGCTCTGAAGCTTCAACCTGGAGATAAGGCTTCTATTTACTGCACCAGACGCCCTTTATCTGGACAGCATGTGGACTGTGTTAGCTGCTGTTGAAGTTAAGTTTAAAAAACTTCAGTCATCAACAGCCAGGGATAAAAAAACAATCACCAACATACACAATGATACGGCACTATTGCAATGCGTATCAATGCTTTGTATCAGGCCAGTTTTAAGTGGTCAACAGCGTCAAAGACAATGATTTATATTGGTACCAGGACACAGATTTATGAACAAGCAGCAAAATCAGTTACAGTCACAAAGAAAAAGTGACACGGTTTTCCGTATGAATTGGTCATGAGGTGTGATCATATTAGCAGTAAAGTGACCTGTGCAATGTTCAGGAGGAAGTCTGGACCAGTCCTCCTCCCAGGATTGCTTCAGCTCAGACATATTCTCAGGAAGTCTGGTGTGTCAGCGCACATCTGAAGATTCCACCCAGCGTATAAAAAAAAGACGTGTTCACTGGCGTGTGTATGTGTTTGTCTTCTCTCATCCTTTGGCTGATCCATCTATCCTGTCATCCCTTCTTACCTTTAATGATCTGTGAAGAACAAGATTGTCAGGAAGAGTGGAAGGAAGGACGTACAGAGGAATGTGCCATAACAATCGGTGACCACAGGTAAATGATGAAGTAACAGTAAATATTCATTAGAATTGAAATAAAGTACAATTCTGTTCAATTATGTATCAACGGTGAAACATCTGATCGAGTATTTTACCTGTGGTACACTGAACAAAAAAAAAGCTGGACTCTAAAGGCACCAGGTCATTACCTGCAGTGGTGGAGATGGGTTCAGTGAAAGGGTTGATGGATGACAATATAGATAGATAGAAACACATTAAGCCTCAATTTGTGCAGCAGGAAAGATACCAAACAAAGTGTTCCTAGACCTTTTGCTATGTATAATACCCAAGATGTTTTTTTACCTGTAAAATTAAAGGATTTGTTTGTTTGTGTACTAATTATTTGAAACAAAGACGACGTCACTAAATCTTATTAACACAAAGGTCTGACAGCATTATGGTAATAAAACTGGACAAGATTTTAGGGAACTCTCTCTCTCTCTCAGTGTCGTTTGATTCATAGGTGTGTTGTGAACATGGGGAATATCCCAGATAAGTGGAGGTTAAAGGGACATTCTAGTAAACAAAGCATAAAATAAATCAGTTTACATGAAGCACCAAGTCTTAACTTAGTCATTAGCCATGTGTCTAACTATCTGACAGCTTGGCTTAATGTGCTCCTTGTTTAATTTGCAGTTGTGTCTGTCTCCATTTCCTGCCAGCACAGGCCAAGTACCACGGCTGACAGCTGACAAATAACGGGGCTGTGGAATCCATCCAGACAGCAGGAAAATAAAGACTGTTCCAGAGACCCAGGAATGGATTTATCATTTTATGATAATTATATATGCGCATGTTTGTGTTTGACTTTTCATCTCTTCACCCCCTTGTCTCCATTTGTCGTTTTCCATCATTTCTTTTTTGGACTTTTAGGATCTCATGTTGTTATGTTTCTTCAGCCTCTTAGCGGCTCCTCGAGTGTGAGAACAGACTATTCACTAGCTACATTTGCTACATTACTTTTTCTGAGGGTCAAGACTGAACATAGTATGTGAGAGTTAATGACAATTCATACATCTGAATGTTTAGGGGTGATATTGGGATGAGACGGACAGAAGAGAAGACAATAGCTCAGACATTCTGGATGAATGCACCACTGATTCATCTCTGCTTGTCGCCATTCACTCTCTCCTGCATATCGTCCGTGTTCTCTCCACCATTAGCTCAGATTTTCACTCCATCTCCCGGTTTCAATTTTCCTCTTCCCTCCTCTTTCCCGCTTTGTAGTCCTCGCCCCCATATTGTGACTTATCCCCCCGGTTCGCTCCATTTCCTCTCCTCCATCTTCTTCCTATTTCACCACCCTCCTCCCACCCCTCTCCTTTTTTCCATTCCCCGCACTTTCAACCCTCTGAATGTATGAGTAATCTAGTTTCAATTTTCATTCTCAGGCTGGTGTCCGGGATTTAGCGCAGCTACTACATATGACACCACAGACAAAAAGCCACAACACAAGACAGAGAATATGACTTAATATTTCATCTATGAAAGGTGGTAGTAAGGAAAGAAAAGTAGAAGATCACTGTGTAAAATAACATTAGTTACTTTCAGTGGGTTACAGTTCTACAATGTCGCCACCAAAATGACCTCGAACACGTAATAAATGTACAAGACATACTTGAAAAGCCCTCAAGGAGAAAGAGCAACTGGTTGGTTGGGCAAGTAAACTTCAGAGTCTGCATTAAAGTGTAGAGCACAGCAGTTGCATGGAGCTTTTCAGTGGGACCTTGGGAGAAGCTCTTGAACAAGGTTAGCCTAATTGTACTTCTCAGAGGAGAACACACTGTACCACGTTCTTGTTCTCTTTCCCAAGACATCAAATGCTGACATTCTGTCGAGCCCTTTGGCATTTTAAAAAGATGGTAAAAAAAAAACCTTTTAGTGTACGAGAGGCACCGGGTTTTCAATTCTCAACCTTAACCCACTCGCTGCAGCATTTGATGCCCCAGAACAACTGTTTCAGCCGCCTCTAGCCTCTGCAATGCTGCACTGCGTGAACTCACTATATATTACAAATTCAAGGTTTTCTTTTATTGATATCAATATTCCTCAACATGAAAACACAGGAAACTCTTTGGTAATTTAACTGCAGTGTGCCTTGTTTGATAGAAACAATTTTAATCTTTTACTTTCTTAAAAAGTCATTGAAATTATAACCGGGTTTTTTTCTTACGAGTGATTAGAGTTGGAAAGTGGCCACCAAATACATAACCTGCAAAACACTATTTTCTTTAAATGGAAATTCTGCTTCAGTAAAACATAAAGGAGTGAATAAGGGCATACAGGTACTTGAGATGTGTACAGGGAAAAAATGGGTGAACAAAAAAGATAGAAGGGGAAATGCTGTGGCATTTTTCTTTTGCCAGTCCACAGTAAAGACAAATTGAGAAAGAGAGAAAAAGAAATCATTCTCTCTATGTGAAGCATATTGGAGAGTCAGCAACAGTGAGAACGACACACAGAGCAAATGTTCTTCATTGTTTTGTTTGGGGTTTTTTGCTGTAAGAACCCACAGAGAGAGGAATTGGAAAGCGGGAGGAGGGAACCATGGTAGGTGGACCTTGTTTCTCCTCCCCTCATCATCTTGGCTGAGCTGTTTGGGCAGACCTGTCCTATAGTTGAAGGGTCATTGGTCAAACCCAGCAAATGACCAGTATATCATTGGCTATGGAAGCAAAATGTAAAATAACCATCTAGTTCATCTAGTTCCCTTTAATTTCATGGTGGTGTAGCTGCTAGCACCATCACCTTACATCAAGCAGGAGCAGGGTGTCATTAACATGCTTGAAATGGAGGACCCAAACGCAGACCAGAGACAAGAGAGGGTTCAAACAAAGGATGTTTA
>JAUMHF010000021.1:20515911-20528642 GCA_032359275.1 Microctenopoma steveboyesi | reverse complement strand
GAGAGAGAGGGGAGTGATCAAGGTGAGGGAGGAACAAAAGACACATGAGGGCTGGAGAACACATGACACTGACACAGGGTTAGAATCCACAGGTTGGCCCCGTGTCTGCGTGGGTTATCTCTGGGTACCCCCACAGTACACAGACTGGCAACTAGATCAATGGATGGATGGTGTAAACTGTACGTGGTTTATGGAGGACTTAAGTGACCTATGCTACCGCACTTTACACATGGTTTAAATGCTTTTTTTCACATTTCAAATAAAGTCAAAGTGAACTTTATTGTCATCTCTTCTATATCCTGGACAAGGTACATAGAGAGACGAGACAACATGGCTCCTGCATAATCAGCACAGCAAATAGAGACAATATATATATCCTTGATATAATAGTAAATCTATATACAGACAAAGGTGGCTGCAGAAATTTCTTTTAAGATTCCAAGGTAGGGATATTCCCATGTTTTTGGTTTTGTTTATTATTGAGGAGCTAGCAAAAAGTCAATGTGACCCAATGTATATTAAGGATCATTTCTAATAAAGTATATGTGGACTGTCTGTAAATAGTTCAGGATTAGTCTTTTACCATATAATTGTAAAGTGTGTACAGTACTCACGTAACACAGGCAGTTATGTACTGTAGGTGGAGCTGATGAAATGGCTGGCAGTGTTCTAGAAACTGGTGTATAGGCAGGTCACCAAAAAGCTGACGGTGTTGTAGTAACACTGGTGAGCTGACAGTCGACAATATGGCCGACAATGTAGCACATGGCACATGAAGGTACAGTTCAAGTACAGTTTGTCGTTAAGAAGACCAAAGAGTAAGACAAAGCCAGGGAGGGTAAAGCCCTGAGGAAAAACCAAATGACTTCCAGACACGAACCCTCAGTCCACAAACAAGCAGATAGTCCGGGAGAACACAAGACAACGTGGTGAGCAGGAGGAAGGTTAAGATGACCGGGTGATATTAAAAAGATTACAGAGCACTGTGAGAGTGATGTGCGCTCACAATTATACTACGACTTTCATTCTGATATAACGTCAGGGAACTCGAACACGAGAACTTACATAATGTTTCTCTTCAGTGTAATCGTAACTTCATAATAATCCTTTAATATCTGTGAAGGTTCTCAGTCATCCAGGTCATGGTTTATCTCAAAAAGGTTTATCCAAAGCACCTGGACTTAGACTTAGTTTCACTCTTCCACTCCAGAGTCTGACTGACTAGTGTGAGTAGCAGGTTTATAAACCCTGTGGAGTCCTCAGGTTGGTGATTGGTGGTCACCTGTGGGATGTCCTCCTCTCTGCCTTTTACGTATATACAAATATGCCTTTAAATATTTTTTCTGGTGATTGTTACTTTGATAAATCCATGTTTATTTATTTATTTGTTTAAAAATGTTTGTAATATGTTGTCAAAGTTTTACATGTCATTGTAAGTTTTGAAAGATGTGCTATTGTGTTGTGTGACTAGAGAAATGCACATGTCCTATCGTAACATGTTACTGTGCATAGTGCATTGACTTGTGAACTGTTAATTTGCAGATTAGGTATGCTGTACCATCTCTGGATGGACAGTATGCATTTAGTTGGTCTTGTTTTGTGTTTTGTTCACATTCCATTTGCATATTTCTTCAGCCCTGTGTCCTGTTATTGCATCTTGTCAACGAATTTTCTTCTACTACAAATGTATCTGTGTTGCCTCCATACAATACTGTTTTATTTCCACTCAGACTAAACTATTTCCTTGTGTTTTGTCTTTTTTTGGAATGAAAGTGGGATCCATCTTCTATTAAATATTCAGGACCCAGCGAGCCAGCACTGTTTAAGTGCAGGGCTTTTTAGGCACATTTGCATACACTCGGGAGAAATTATGGAGTGAGGGGAAGAGGAAAGTAGAAATATAGTAGAAAGAAGGAAATAAGGAAAAAACAGGAAGAGAATGAATGAAGGAGAAACACCTCAAAATGAGGTCATTCTTCTAACAGTGATAAAGGACAGAACTGGGCAAAAATTGACTTAAAGTGGCAACAACAGCAGTAAAAGACAAACAGAGGAGTCTGGATGGAGGGTGAAAAGTGAGCAAGAGAAGTGGGAACAGATTAAAAGAGAGGGATAAATAAGTGAAGAGTAAAAGAGAGAGAGAGAATGGGAGGCAGGAGAGCAGCTTGTCGTTAAGCTCCACATTGATTTGACAGTTCTATTATGAAGAAGGATGAGTGGTAGAAAAGTGCACTTTGAGAACATCCTATTTTTCTCTCCTCTTCCAGATCTCCTGCACTTTTTCCTCCTTCCTTTTTGTTTTCTGGCTCTGTTTCACTCCTCTTTTTTTCCATCTTTCTTTCCCTCATCTCCACATTGGTCCGATGTGCCTGCCACCTAAATGAAAAAGAAGAGCCCTAATCTTTAGTTGCCTCTGAATGATTACCATTTCATCTTTCAATTACCAATAATTCCTCTCATCTTCCCATCTTCATCTCACCTCCCTCTTGCTCTTCTTTAATGTTGCCCCTAGTTACATTTCCTTTTCACTAGTCACTACCTTTCCTGGTTCTCTCCACCGTTCCCAGATTTGGTGTCTTTACCTCTGGTCATGTGTAATTAGATATTATATATAATCGTTCAACTTTTTGCAATGTTTGTTAGAGAACAGAGCCTATTTTAGGGTGAACCTCAAATACACATGTGAAGTCATCATACATGAAACAGTACCTCTTCACTGTGACTCCCACAGGCCTGCAACCTTACACTTCACACCCCCTGCTCATTTCTTCTTCTTTTCATCTTTAAAGATCCAATTCCCTCCTCTCTTTGCCTCTTTCACTGTCTCCGTCTCAATAACTCTTAAACCTTACTGAGTCAAACCCCAAATCTCCCGTCTCTGTTCTTTCTCAGACGCTCCAGAGATTCCTCCTTTTCTGAGACCTAACTCCAGAATCGTGCCTCCTCAGCGTTTCTCATTGTTCTCCTTGTTTCTAACAGAGAAAACTCTAAAGTACTTCATGAACTCAGACTTAGCTTCTTGACCTAAGTTACTGGGAATAAAAAGAAACTTTCCTGGCTCTATCAGTCCAGTCTGATCTACTACAAGTAGTTCAGTCTATCTAAAGTTAGATTGTCTTTGCATTTGTTGTTGTTCATATCAGCCCAACTTGATTTTTATATCTGTGATAAAAGCAGAAGATCAAATGGATACTGTCACTGATTTACTGACAAAAAGTAGAGCGGAGCAGAGGAAGTTCCAAAGTAGATCTGACCATTGCAGCGAGTGTGAATATGTACTAAATCTATCATGAAGTTTTAACTCAATTTTTAGCCTGTTTATTTTTAAACATTTTTTTTAATTGACTTCATTTGTATTGAACAGGATTGACATGATAATTTCCACCATCCACCATCCACCACGCACTTCACGCTGTGAGGCAACAGAGCGCATCACTACACCACCAGTATGTGTCCCATTATATTTAACAAAACAAAGATCCTCACATGATGAGAAAGTCCCCATAACCTGGGAGACAGGAAAAGACAGCGGAAACACATTAAACTGATTTATCTGAAGAAGAAGGAAAAGGAGCACATGACAATTCTGATTTTCACGATCTAACTGTCAAACCCAGGCAGTTGTGTGTGTTTTTATTGACTTTCATATATCTGTTCCTGAACACTCTTCCTCTGATGCCCAACATACTCTCTTGATCTCTACTAAAATACTTTGTTGAGCTCTATCATTGAGAATCTTTTGGCCTCAATCATCTTGCTCAGTTTTTAATTTGAGCTTCACTGGTCCCTCAGCACACGTCTAAATAATTAACGAGGACTACATAAATCATGGCGCTGGCTGACATTGACTTAACAAACCTGCCGCTGCTGCTTGCCAATTGTTCGAGGTTTGATTGAAAAGTTGTCCACTTGTCAGGTAGCCTCTCTTACATAATGTGTGCTTTCAGGGTTCGGAGCGGCTCTGAAACATCTGAAGTTATAACGGTAGTTAAACAACAGACTGAGCCCAGGTGCAACTCTGAGAGCGTACACAAATCTATGATGTCATGCTCTGTCAGATGAAGAAGAAAGGAAAACAAGACACAGTCCAAATTGTGTCTGCTGGGTAGATTCTAACAGAGACATTTCATCAATGTTGTTCATCTGTTCATCTGTTATTTTGATATAAAAACAGAATTTCCACGTGAGTAAACCGTTTCATTAGGCCTCCGTCAGCTCTGAAACTGCATATCTGTGTAGCTCCATTTTTCTTCACGTCAGCAACAACGATGCTGCACAAAGCCCCGTGGATTAAACCTGCAGTGAATGTAGAGACACCATCACTGAAATGTCTTACAAATACACACCATGATAGTGCGGCACAGGCGCCGTGACGTATGATGATCCGTGCGGTGTATAGTACAGGCTAACTTGCTGCATTGTTATTGGTGGCGTGGGTTTGCACATTATACATCAGCATTGTTCTGTACGCTGCAGGTGTCTGTGCAGAGTTTGCCTGTGCGATCAGATGCTTGTGTGCAAACCTTCATATAAAAATTTTTATATTTACTTGAAGGAGCTTTTATACTTCATCCGCGTGTGTTATTCTGTACATGTGTGCGTGTGTGTGCATTCAGATGGTCTTGACACCCTTGTCTCCTGGTTAATAAGGTGTGAAGATGAATGTTGCTGATGTTGATGTGCTCCCAGGAAAATGACGATTGTCACGTTAACTATAGGAATTACTCTGTGTGTGGTATTTTGTATATGCATGAGGGCGGCTGATGGAAAATATGATAAGGATGTGTGTGTGTGTGTGTGTGTGTGTGTGTGTTGTGAATCCAAGCGTTTCGGGCCGAGTGAAGCCCTGCAGTAAGTCACGAAGCACGTCTGATGAAGATTACCTCGCTTATATTACCATTACAACCTACCAAACTCAATCATTTAATAAACTCCAAATATTCTGATTGGATTCCACATGTCCTTGTGCTCCAGTAATGTAGAAGAAATTGAGTTATTTCATGAATTGATGAGAGTAAAGCCTTGTGTAATTAATGAGTCTCAGGGAACAAATATGAAACTGGTTGCAGTCTTTATTCCAATCCACCATTTAATTAAAAACACAGAACATCACTTATCAAATAATCTGGTATTACATTTGTGTGGAAAGCATGTTAAATGCTTACAATAACACAAGGTGACACACAGCACATATTGTGATTTAAAAACATTTCAATGTGCTGGGTAGGGTCAGGTTGGATTAAAATGTTGCTTTTATTATGGTGAGGTATGGTTCTCCAAAGGCTTTAAGTCCTTATTCCAGTACTATCTGGCACTCATGGGAGACAAGAATAAAGCAACAATCAGTGGTGTAATACAGTTATAAACTGTACCTGTTGTCCATTTTTAATAAAAAGACACACTATCTGTGATTCCACATGATTACCTATAATTTCGTGTTTATTAAGGTGTCATGGAATGTTTTTTGATCCTGATTTTAAGGAATAACTTCACTTTTCTAAATATTTAATCATCTCATTGCCAAATAATATTATGTGTCCAACCATCATACTAACCACTTGTCCTCTTAGAGGGCGTGGGAATAGTGGAGTCTACCCCAGCTGTCATTGGGTGGGGTACATCCTGGACAGGTGACGTGGATGTTGGAAGGACGCTGGAGTACCCACACAGACATGAGGAGAACATGCAAACTCCACACAGTAGTAGTGTTTTATAGCTAAATGTCATTTAGATATTTTAAATTTGGGATTTCCAACATCAGATATGAATGGAGTATTCAGTGGTTTAATGATGCCATCTAGTGGATTCTTACTGCAAAGACAGTTTGAAAATGAAAGCCACGTGAATCACCTAAAACTGAGTTTCTGCTCATAAACAGATTGAACATAATGGAAATGATTTTAGCTTTACAAAACAACCGCCTACGACTTAATTTCAGGGTAATTCTGTTTGTCGTTTATTATTGTTTGTCGACAGGGGGTTGACGGTGTAAAGATCAACATCGTACCCTGTGGCCACCACACACACACCCACACACGTGTGCACAGCATCTATACAGTGTCTTTTAGGTAATGCTTGGGGGGCTTGAAGGCATCAACTTCAGAAGAAATACAAAAACTACCTGCCTATATGCAATGGCAAAAATGGGAACATGAGTGATATTTCCACATGTTCTCATTCCACAGCGTCACGCAGTAAAACTTCAGGACAGGTGTTATAGGGAATGATGACAGCTGCCTGTCAAACCTCAGGGTGGTAACTCCATGTTTAATACAGAAACACTGGGGTTAAGATGGGTAACTATGACCGGACACCACCACTGCACCACCATCCAACCCTAGATACTGTGTACGACTCGTCTTCGTCACTTAATGATAACACATTTTTTAGTTTAATTAATGAATTTATTTTCCTTTGGCTGTATTTGTTGTATGTAACATGAGACAAACATACAATAGGAAAAAGACTAACGACCCATGTTGATTTGGTATATTAGATTAGAGGGAAAAATGAGAAATAAAACCCTCAGCCACATCCGCAGGCTTTAAACATGACACTGTGAAAGCAAACAATCATGATGTCGTTCACACATTTAACTTCTGCCATTTTGCTCTCGTAAGAAAATCTCACACCCCATTGGTACAAAGTAAAAATTGTTTCTCAAATGCTGATATTATTCAGATATGTGTCTTTCTCTGACAGCATGTTATGTAAAAAAAAAAAACACCCACTCCACTGAGAAATGTGCTTAAATACCCATAGACACACAGAAATACAATCATTCAGATGAACTCCCTTAAAATCTATAGTTTTGTGAGGCATTAATTTATTTTTATAGAAAAACTCATTTGTAACGATAATGCAACTATAAATAAAGACGGCAGCTGCTGAAGGATGAATTGGTAACAACATTTCTGTTGGCACCCTAATGATGAACAGCGCGTACTGTACTGTAGAATAAAGTCATTTTTCATACCAATGTTATAATCTCACCAACCATATGCTGATGATGGGATACAGCCGGAGAAATCAGATGAGTCAGTGTTTATTGATTATCCACATTTTCCATCAGGCTTTGGCAGTAATAACATCACAAACACTTTTAACTCCTCTCAATTGCCTGGAATTTCAAACAGTAGGTAATCTTGTGAAATTTGGTTCTTGTGCATACATACACACAGTGGCGCAGAACAGAAAAAGGTTTCAAAGTAAGATGATGTGCTGTTAGACTGTGTAAGGGCACCACTGGTTAGTAGTTGTATAAATGCACGCCTAATTAGAGTGGTTCATTCGTCCAAAATGTTCAGTTACTGATGTTTATGTCAAAACTGGTCAGCGAGTTTGCTATGTAAAAGAAGTAGCCTTATAATTAAAATACTTCACACAGTACACACTGTGTGTTTCAGTAACACTGGTTTACTGTGGTAAAGCTCCTGCAGGTGTCACGCGTCTCATATGAAGGTGATTATGATTCTTTTTGGGTTTTTTTACCTGACCAGAATATTTTATTTTAATTTCATCATGCATGATTTTTCACAACATGTCTAAGCTGCATTGGTGGCACTTTTGCTTATTCTTGTGCAAAATCAGCTGAACCAAAATACAAATATTTGAAATAATGTTTGGGACTACTGCGCGAGATGAGCCTGTTTGGCTACGAAATTAAACCAAGATGTGATGTTATACTAGTGAGAAATTCTGACTACAGACAGAGCCCAAGTCTATTTGTGTGGTTGGTGCTGTCCGTCAATCAAAGTAGTAATTCTGCACAAAGACAGCATGGATGCCTGCGTAGACAGGAGAGAAGTTGTAGATGAGTGCTCTCTCTTCTTCCAAAGCGCTGGAGAAATGATGGTCGTTTTTCATGGCTGTAGAACAGAAAGAAACAATAATAAAGAAAGTGAACAGCAGAATAGATTTTTCCTTGGCTACATGAGTTGTCTCTGTCTAACTTGGGACGATATTCATTGACATTTCCAAACGTTTGCATTTATATGTGTGAAGTTTAACCACCGTGATTTCAGAATAAGTAACAACTTAATTGGTGCTCGTGATCTTGATCAGAAATACCCTTGATTGGGCTCATTAGTTGACAGATGGCATAAAACCCAAAGGGGAAGCGGACAAACCAGCAGATCTAGTGCCAACCTGAAAGTTTCAGTGGTGCCACGTTACCTTCAGAGACGAAGAATCTGGCAGTGTAGAAGCTGGCTCTTACAGCATCGACGGAGTGCACCATACCCGGCTTATCGATCCACTCAAACTGGGTTTTCTCTGGATGCCACTGCACTGCATAAAATGGGTAACGGTAGGCTGAAGAAAATCACAAAAAAATGAATGACAAAAAAATCCTCTTTGTAGTACTGAACAATATAAAGACAGTAGTTGTATCGTTGTCATATTTTCAAAGCTAATTTTTAAATTGGACTATCATGATTATTGCAGCTGGGATAGGATCCAGGACCCCAGTGACCCTAGAACGCTTTTCCTCTCTGTGCCATGAGGTGGAGCTTGAATTGTCTAAATGCTGACTTCATAGCACTGTGCACCAGCATGCTGAGTTGCACCAACATGCTGAGTTGCACCCCACATTTGCAGGAAGTAGGAATCCAACAAGAAACAGTACCTTCCATGGTGGAGATGAATTCTTTCTTTCCATCGCTGTTAGTTGAAAGGACCTTGTAAAACCTCTTCAGCTTGGCATTTCGGCTGTAGTTCTGTTTGTTCGAAGACATTTCATGTTTAAGTTGGAGCCATACATTTCATTTACTCCTTATACACGAAAAATTAGCTAAATAGAAATACTTCACCTTTGTTCAAGCTCGAACGTACTTGATAGTAAGAGTTGTTGTCGACTACGTTACTTGGCCACATAAAAGACGTACAAAAGAAACCCTTTTCATTCATTGTGTTTGTTGGGGCATGCTGGCCAAATGTTAAAGCACTGGCTTTGTTAGAAACATCTTAGAAACACTGTTCAAAGAAAAGGTAAAATATTGATGGATGGGAGATTCTATTGCAAGAGGTTTGTTTCCAACAGACTGGTGGTGGGTCGGTTGGTAAATGTCACTGACGTGCTTTAAATAAGGTTACAGATACTTTTATGCCCCGGTCCTCACCTCATCCAAACAATAAGTATTTAGCAAACGGAAAACACTTTGAGTTTTGTCATCTGTGCTGCCCACAAACAATCTTTTTATCTTCCAGTTTTCCTTCAGAAAATTCACTGTCCTTAAATCAAGGAACATTTCTTCTACTTTGGGTAGTATTTATGTCACATAAATCAGAACAGAACTCGCCTAAATCATCTTCACATCACAGCGATACTTGCCACTTGGACATCAATCAATAGAACTTTCTACAGCAGATTTACAAAGTGAAGGTTTTCATGCAAGCCTGCCGATGCATGTATACCTGAGTTGACAAGCTCCATTTGTGGAAGTTGGAAGTGATGTTTTCCTCAGACAGAGAGTGCAACAGGTCCTTGGGAAAACTGCGAAACAAGCGGCTGGACTGGGCCGCTAGTGGACAGACGCAGATATGACGGTTAAACAGGAATGTGTACACTTAAAAGGATTTTCTCTAACTGTGTAATTAATGCTGCGCAATGACTGAATCCATCCACACAGGGTCCACCTCGATTCTAACTCACTAAGCAGTGAGTGGTGTGAGAGATGCTGTGGGTTCAATGCAAAAGAGGTGTAATTAAAATGCTATATGAATGCTAGAGCTAAACACATAGCACTACTATAATCATAATGTTGATAACTGACTAAGAAGAAAATTAGAAAAAACACAGATGGTTAAAAGAAATTCTATGTTTTATAAGAAACCAATAAGAAAAAAAGAAAGGTGTTATCCCTGCTAAAAGGTTATGAATCATACTTTCTGATTGAACTCTGATGGATCCGCACTCACACCAAGGACGAGCCCACACTTCTGTTCATTATTCAGTTGGGGCTACAGACACATTTTACACAAGTGCACTATAAAACATGACGGCTAGTCTGGACAGCAGCAACAGCAAAGTGCTTCTTTTGTCATGCACAGAAGCTTCACAAGCAAAAATTGAAAAGCAGGAAGTTCACTATTCTAACTCAGAGATGTTCAAGAAAAGAGCAGAGGACAACAACGAAAAGAATACCTGGTGTGAGTTTGAGAGGTAAAGCAACAGCCTTGGTATCAGTGAGGGTGAGCAGGTTTTTGTTGGCCGTGAGGACTGACAGCTGCTGAAAGCCCTGGCACGTTCCCCAGATAGGGAAGTAGTCCCCAGCATCATTGGCCTGCAGAGAGAGGGGAGAAGGTAATATAGAAGGTGCAGTAATACTTTTTAACCTTAAAATACTGATGCTCGTTGACGGGTGGATTTTTTTGCAGAAAACTGCGACGGGACTCTGATTGTAATTCTGCGATGTTACTTCATCTTGAATCTGTTACTTACTTACCTTCAGCGCCAAGTTGTAGAAGATCTTGGCAGCTCGAGTGAACTGTGACGTCTGAATGTCTACATCTCCTCCTGGCAGCAACACCCTGAGGCAAAACCACATGAGACATTTAGGGGACATGCCAGGAAATAGTGCTGAGAAATATCCGACACATCTGAAAAGAGCTGCTCTTGCATTCACACATTTAAACATGACTTTTATCGATTTTTTTCTCGTGTACAACGTCTATGCCATAAAGGCTGGTAGTGTAGCATGAGCCGATACGTCATCTAGAGAGCTGAAACAAATGATGTCACTCACCCATTTATCGAGGAGAATATTTTAGCATATTCTTCTTCTGTGCGATTGATTCTGGTGGAAAAAAAGGAACAAAATATGAGGAGCTAAGTATGTTAAATATTGTTAAAGCAGGCACACATACAGGAGGATATTATTCATGCATATCAACAACAAATTATTCTGAATGATAGAATGATAGAAAGTTCTGTTGTTTGTTAATTATGCTTCAGGTTTCCCAATGATGGGATCCCAGCAGTGATATAAAAAATAAAATGGTTGTTCATTATAGCATATGTAATATGAGGTAGCACCAAAGTTAAGAATAACAAATGTTTAACTTTCTAACTGCAAAGCGTGTTAAACTAAAATCCTTAAAATGATACACTGATAGTGCTGTGAGTGAGATTAGGATCCTTTTGACACAGGCTATGAAAGCAGGAATTTTAACTCTTTAGTAATTTTCCAATAGAGTTCCTCTGGAAAGAATCCCCCTTATGGTGTAAAAAGAAAAGCATAAACAGCTGTCATGGTCTATGTTAAAGCCCATACTGGCAGATAAAACATATCTGCTGGCAAATCTCTGATTTATTCTCTTTTTCTTGCTAGTGCATCTATTCCCCACTTGCGCTCTTAATGAGGTAAGGGGGAGGAGTCAGTGGTGCGTTCAATGACAGCAAATAACAAATCATCATTGACACTTCCTACCTTTTGTGACTGGTGATGTCCCCACCACCATTTCCTTTGAAGCAATCTAATGAACAACTCTGCCAGTGTCAGCTAAGTGTGGATGTGGTTTCATGTCTCCCTCATCTCAAAAACCCATGAAGTCTAGAGTGATTGCGTCTGACGGATCGTGAACGTCACATGATCATTAACCGTAGATGTACTGAAACAGTGCATTGCAGTATTTAATTAGCTGGTATCAAATTTTTCAATATTAGAATAATAATGCCTTATTAAATGACTTGTGGATTAAATAATGATCCTAATTTTGCAGCAGTTTGAAAGTAGCTGGTGTGTTCTGATGGGGATAGCTCCGCCCACATACCTGCACCATGACTGATAGCGCTGTGAGTCAGATCAGGATCACAGTTTGACACAAGAACAGGTTAGGAAAAATGACTCTTTAGTAATTTTCCAGGAGGGTGTCCAAAAAAACATACATGCAGGCTAATATGTTCTCCCCTCCTCTTTGAGAAGTCGATCTTATGAAAGTAGCTGGTGTGTTCTAATGGAGCTAGACCCGCCCACATGCGTGCACCATGACTGATAGTGCTGTGAGTCACTGTGTGAGTTTGACACAGGCTAAGACAGCACGAATTTCAACTCTTTACTAATTCTCAATCAGGACGCGTTGCAAGTAATCCTGAGCCTGATTTACAAAATTTACTCATGAATCAATGAGGAAGACTTGCTGAAAGGATAAAGGAATGACTTAATACCGGTGAGATAAATGATGGCACAGTATTTATTGGGAATGATTGTAAAATTGAATCAGAAAAAAATGAAGACTAAAAAAAAGTTAGTAGATGTTTAAATTTTAATGTTTTATTTCTGTAAACTTTTGCCTATTTTTACTGTAGTTGTCTTCTGACAACTTCACCTGGATGAATGAGAATCTTCAGACATATTTGTACTGTACTGATTAAGCTGGAGGCACATCGCGTCGTCTTGTCTCTCTATGTGCCTGAACATTAAAAACCCGGCAATTCTAGTGTTAAAGCAAGGATGCCTGCGGACTCTGTGACACATGCCCCCCCTCTTGTTTGCTTTAGCCCCACCCACATGAGAAGGCACCGCGACTAACAATGCTGTGCGTCAGATGTGAATTACAACTTCACAGACACAGTAAGACAGGAAATGTTGTTCTTCAGAAATTCAGCAGCAGGATTCTAACTAAAGGAATTCCACCAAGGATGTAACAAATAAACACGTTAACAATGTATTAAACATGTAGTATGCTGATATATAGACCAGTGGTTCTCAACCTTTGTCAAGTAAGCGCCA
>JAUMHF010000021.1:20487009-20515811 GCA_032359275.1 Microctenopoma steveboyesi | reverse complement strand
CAACGCCCCCCCCCCCCCCCCCCACACACACACACACACTGTCTGCCTATAAACACAATGTATTTGAAAATAAGAACACAGAACTCTAATGTTTGGCTTATTCATAAAAATGAAAGAAAATATTCAGAAGTGAGTAGCATCTGTAGTGAAAATTCATTTATTTTCAATAAGCATAGGGCCTAATTATGATTTGCATTAATATGATATGGATTAACCTGACAAAGGTGCCATGTAGTCATCTGTTTGCTCAGGCTTGAAAAGTATAATAATAACAATATTTGTGATTAATACCATTGACAACACTGCCCCCGAACCATCTTTCGAACAGGGGGTGGTACCACCTCTGTTGAGAAACACTGATATAGACAAATACTAGATGTTGGTAATGGAAAGTCTGGCCCTTTTAGCTAACCTTTATTTAGCATCACTGACAGTCCTACATTTTAGCCTAATTTACCAATTATGAATGGTTTGTGTGTCAGTAAGAAATGTTTATTTAGTATTTTTTTACGCATTGTTTTATATATTTAAAAAACAGCTACTATTTAACAGTCTATCTTCCCCTGACGGATCGTGAACGTCACATGATTATTAACTGTAGATGGACTGAAACAGTGCATTGCAGTATTTAAGTAGCTGGTACTAAATTATTAATATTAGAATAATAATTCCTTATTAAATGACTTACTTCCTGAAGAAAATGTGGATTAAATAATGATCCTAGTTTTGCAGCTGTTTGAAAGTAGCTGGGATGTTCTGATCAGAGGTGTCAAGTAACAAAGTACATCTACTTCATTACTGTACTTGTGTATATTTTTTGAGTATTTTTTTTGTTTTGATGACTTTTTACTTCTACTCCCTACATTTCCAGGGAAATATCTGTACTTTGTACTCCTTACATGTTTAAAAACGTCTTGTTACTTCCATTATGAAAACAATGCAACGAAAAACTCAAAAAAAGGGAAAAATGTCCTGCGCGGACAGAAAAAGAGTCATAGCAATGATAAAACACCATCCTTTGTCTTTCAGCTGCAGCGAACGTAAAGAGGAACGTAAAGACGTTTACTGCTGCTCATACACGAGCTGCGTTCACTTCAAGCTAGTTATGATCCGATCGATCGGCCACCAATCAGTATCGGACGATTTCCATGACAAAGTGTGTGATGTGTGATCGCCGCCTTTCATTGCCTTTAAAAGCTGATCACCTGTAGCACGCGTTTTACGCTATACAGAGGTCCTGAGTGCAGTGTCTTCTAATGTGATCTGGCCTCTATGTCAGGTTTCATTTTGGAGCATTATAATTTAATGGCACACATAACACACTAATCTGTACCTATAATAAATTAGTACATTTATTTGATATCAGTGATCGGCACTCATTGGTGATCGTATGGGAATCGCCAGCAAAAAACCTGATCGGAACATCCATCGTTCAATCTATATTATCCTGTTTGAAAATGACAAGATGATAGTTTCTGAAAAACCTCTCTAGGCCAACACAGTGCAGGTTGTGAACAATGTGAGTACTTTTGACACCTCTGATTCTGATGGGAATAGCTCCGCCCACATACGTGCACCATGACTGATAGTGCTGTGAGTCAGATGGGGATCACAGTTTGACACAACAACTGCTTAGGAACTTAGACTCTTTAGTAATTTTCCAGAAGGATTCCTCTAGAAGGAAACCCACTTACTATGTAAAAAGAAATTAATAAACAGCTGCTATGTTGTAGACTGAAGTTCACAATGACAGATAAAATGTACACGCTGTCTTCACTGCTGATCTCTGATTTATTCTCTTTTTCTTGCCAGTGCCACTCCTTTTTTGTATTTACCACGCGCTCTCTTAATGAGGTAGGCAGAAGGAGTCAATGGTGCGTTCAATGACAACTTATCATATTTGACACTTTCTACCTTTTGTGACTTGTGATGTCATCACAACCAATCTAATTAACAACTGTGTAGTGGTCTGGTAGCTCAATAGGTTAAGCGTCAGACTGGGAAGTAGAAAGTCGCAGGTTCAAACCCCCATCCTGACTCCTCTCCACTACCAGGTGTGTCCCTGAGCCGCTAGTTCTCTGTAAGTCGCTTGGATAAAAGTAACTCTGCCTCCGTCTTATAAAAGTGGTGGTGTGGTTTCATAAAAGTGTCGGTGTGGCCAACACTGGGCCTGGATTATCAGTATAAAAAGCTGGTTAGAAACATATGAAGCCCAAGTTTTCCAATCTGACTGTGAGCGTGTTTATGTGAAAGAGGCGGAGCTGTTGATATGAGATGAAATTGCAGGAAAATAGCTTTGGAATCATTTGAAGCATCCTTACTTGTGACCTCTGATCAAAATGTGGATGATTTGATTTGATCCTCTGAAATGAACTTGCTCTGGAGCAGGTTAGCCACAGGGCACAAGTTGAAATGGTGATCTCCCACGTTTCAAAGTGAGTCAGTGGAAAACCCAAACTAAACCCGAAGTTAGCCAACTAATCTACTAATCTTTCCTTGTGGTACAAGCGCTTCTGTTAAGCTGCTGTATGTGTGTACATGTTGCAAAAACAAAAATATGTCTACGGCTTAAACAACATCTGGGTCTTAAACGATGACGAGATGTCACAAATCTACAAATCTATGTGTTCTACCTGATGGGTACGACCCTGGCCCCGGCTGACTCCAAGTATTTGACATAAGAGGCCGCAATATAAGACAAGCCACGAGCAAGTGGATCTCCTGGAAGGTTTTCCTGTGCCAGCACGCCTAAGGAGGAGAGAACACAGAACATGAGGATTTGCAAATCATTTAAAATCTATATCTCTCACTTAAATTAGTACAAGTGCGTATATATATTATGGGTGTGTTCAAAGCCTGCTTGTGTCTGATTAGAAATGTTGTGTATATTTACATCCGTGACTTATTTGTTCTTGACACTGTATGGACATGTACCAGCCGTTTTTAATGTGTAGCCTCTAGTAGCAGAGAGTAAACAAGTAGCAATAGTTGTTTACTCTCCTACGTACGACCACAGATCACGATGGTCTTGGTTTTGAAAAGAAAGCAGGAAGCTTGCTCAGCACAACAACAGCTACGATCATAGTCCTCTAGGAAATGCAATGGAGGAATAAATATTGTGCTGAATCACAAGTCTTTCAACGACTCACGTCACCAGCTAGACGTAGAGGTAATAACCAGCACATCCCTGTGTGTGTTGGAAACATGCTAAATAACATTTCATAAGTATAATCGTCTATCAGTATATGTATGTAAAGTGATGGATATATGGTATATTATGACTTTTTGGAAACGTCAGCTGCCTTGGACAGTGGGGAGTCATGTTTGCCAGTTTTTACATCCATACCCCCAGACACATTTCATGCTCGCTGACTTGACTCTGTGTGTAGTAGTACATTATGACAAGTAATTTGTCATAATGATCTGATTCTTCTTCAACAACAACAGGTGGAGCAGTGAATCACAAATCCTCCCACACACGTCACATCACCATTCCTTCACGTTCATTCAACTTTTCTTTGGAGCCCTCGACGTCACCACACACGACAATGGGACACGCAACCTGGAGAAGACACGCGCCAGCATGCGCAGCATCCCCGCGGTGCTGAAACGGTTCCTCCAGTCGCATCCTCTGCATCCACACATGCACGCACCTTGCCGCGAACATTCTGGAGAATGACACAAGCGATGCTGTGGCTTTGTCTTACCGATGATCGCTCGGTAATTGAGCTGCTGGTTCCCCCCCGCTGCGCACAGACACAGACCGCACCAGGCGCAGGCGATCAGCGCCGCGAACACCGCCGCAGCCGCTCGAGACATTAGGATGATTCACACAAACGCGCTGCTGGTGGGTGACTAACTTAGGTGGTCCCTGCTGTGGCCTAATACACCGCAGGGGACTCGAGCCGAGACGATGATGCTGTGAGACCGGGGCTGGCGATTCTCCCTCCTTCAGATCTGCCTTTGCCTCCGTCCGGTCTCTATTTATGTGCGTCAAGCAAGTCACGTGTGGAACTCCCCTCAACAGATTCACGTCAGCTGAGCGAGGCTCCACCTCTTCTCTCGCCTCCCGTAACTCTGACGTCTTCACCGCCCGTAGACTCCTCCTCCTCCACAGGTGCAGCTCAGGTGAAGCACTGCAGCCCTGCAGCTTGATATTATGCCCACAAATAAAAGGACAGCTATATGAAAACAAATGCTCCTTTTCTAGTCATGGCCAGATGAAGCTTCATTGCAGCTAATTAGTTGAAAATAGTTCATTTCTCACGGCTTCTTATCTTCAATGTGCTACATGGATGGATCATTTGCAAATCTGATGGCCTCGTTGAATATGAGGATAATGTGAACACACTGCCTTCTTTGAAACATAGGGGTTTCAGTGTCTATTAGAGTTTTATTCAAGTAAAGCAATATTAAATATTGATACTAGATTTGTTGTGGCCTGGTAATTAATTATAACTTAATTGCAATAACTTAATAAATAACTTAATTGCATGTAGATAAAGCCAAATGCTATTAATAACAAATAATGAAGCATGGGTGAGATAAATGCATGACTTGAGATCTCTGCATCTATCATCAAATGTGTCACTGATACAGTTATGAACATGTGGATATGATTTCGTCTTTAGGCCATGTTATGTTCTTAAGTTACACTTTTATTATATATATTTAAATAGCTCAATGGGTTAAGCGTCACACTGGGATGTAAAAGGTTATATATATATATATATATATATATATATAGGTAATGTTTGTATGGAGGTTAATGGTTTAAATATCAATAGCTTACCACATGCAGCATTATCCCAGTGTGTTTTACGTGGGGAAATAGTACTTTTGCCTCATCTGATGAACATCAATAGTCCTGTTGCAGTTGCCATTTTTCATTTATTGGACATGGTGTCCCCTCTATTACTTGTGGTGGCCAAGTGGTGAGGTGTTGGTCTTGTAAACCAAAAATTGTGGTTTACACAATGTTGATATGTCTTTCATATAAACATTTCTAAACCATTTCAACACATACTACCAGCAGGCAGAACACACGAAAAACACTGATGTTATTCAAGTACCCATATAAAGAAATGACAGAGATGACATGTGCAAGTGACAGTAAAGGAACAGTTAATGCCACGAGGCTATGGATAGACATCAAACGAGGCAGTAGTACATTTTTTCGGCTTTTGTATTTCTGCTGCATTCTTTGCCTTCTATAGGTGGGACTTGCCCATTTAGTGGGAATGTCCGCAGCTAACCGGGCCACATCAGGGAGGTCAAACAACCAAGTTCTACTAAACACAATCCTCCCCATCTATGCCAGTGCTTTGCTTTTCTTCTCTGGATCACAGGAGTCCTAAAAGTGGCTCAACCTTGTATGATTACCTTACCCTCACAAGAATCCAGAAGATTAATGAGCCATGCCAGAAGAGTGTTAGAAGTTTATTTAAGTAAAAGAACAACAAATATTGATCCTACACTGTGTGTCAAGGGAACAGAAAACCTGAATGGACACCCAACCAGCAGGTGAGGGGGGGTCAGAAAAGAGACAATATGGCGGACCCAACCGATCCATTCTGTGGCCCGGGTCTTCTTCATATTTATTTCGGGTCCTGTGGAGCTACAGTTCCCCACACACACTATTACTGTATCAGACATTTACATGGAGGAACCTCATGAATACAAGCACAGGTGTGCACTCAGGTGAACACAGAGAGGTATAATCAGGTACTCACACACACACGGTCTTGAGCAGCTGTCGCCTTTAAACGTATCTTGTATTAGTACTAAGTGCTGTTCAATAACATTTTAATATAAGTGCCGACACACTAGACACTCAGTTGATATTGCTTGTGCAGGGCTGTGGTGGCCAAGTGGTATGGTGTTTCTTTAGTAAACCAAAGATCATATTTTGTTTGTTTGGCACACTTTACAATAATGTTGCTGTCAGTATCATGTCCTCCTCTGGTCCGACTGTGTCTGTCTTTCCGTGTCTTTCTGTTCCTCCATTACCTTAGCCATTTTCCTCTCTCCAAACTCACCTTAAATGCGCCCAAGTGTTCATCATTTAATCAGTCCACTCACTATTTAAGCCCCTGCACTTTGTCCTGTCCTTTGTCACCCTTCGTCGTCCCTGTCACCACTCCTCTACCCATCATCATTATTCTACTCCTCACTTCAGGTAAGTTGGTTTCTGTTTTGTCCCTTCTCTCTTTCACGCTCTCTAGGTCTCTCTGTTCTGTTTGTCCCTCTGTATCTGTTCAACCTCTCTGTCTGTGTTTATTTCAGTGTTGTAGTTTTCTGTTCCACTCTATTTTCTGTTATGGTCATTATATTAAAGTTTCTTTGTTTGAACCCTCTCCCCTTGTACTGGTCTATGTTTGAGCCCTCCATTTTGTACATGCTAATGACAGTGTCAAGTTGAAGTATGCACAATAGGAGAGATGTGATGTTAGTTACATAAAATTATTAGTTTTTTCTTAAGATGTTTTTCTATTTTTATGAGGGGGCACCCCACATAAATCGGTATTGGGAATTAAGAGTTAAAACATACCAGTATATCTGTAAAAAAGCCAATATCAAACATAAGTAGTTATCAGTTCAATTTAGTTTATTTATACACTGGCAAATCACAACCAAAATCATGTCAAAGCACTTTACGATATGGTTTAAGCCTTATCGTAACCTTATTGTCATGATTTCTGACCTGTATTAAGTCCCTGCTTGTTTTTCCTCATGTTTATTCAGCTGTTGTGTTTTCTGAAGCTGTTTTCTGTTGGAATTTGAAACGTCAGTTCAGTTCATTTATATAGTGCCAAATCACAGCAAAGGACATCTTAAGGCACTTTCCAGTGTAGGCTTTAAGACCTTATACAATATAACCATATACAGCATTATATAAAAAAACACCCACATGGGCAAACACTAGGCTACAGCAGAGAAGGAAAGCTGCAGGCAGACACTCCAGGATTGGTTTAGAAATGTGTTTGAGAAAAGCAATAGCAAATATTGATACTAAACTAGGAGTGGCAGGGGAACAACAACACAAAATAAACAGCCAGCAGGTTAGTGGGGTTCAGAAAATGGCAGATGCACAGTGTAGGTGATTACAAGACATAGGACAGGACCAATCTTTAAGGAAGCTACTGCAAGGACTTGTGTTATAGGTCCCACAAAATAACAGACATGCCAGAGGGGATTCAGAAGTTTATTTAAGAAAATCAACAACAAATATTGATTCTAGAATAGGTGTGGCAGGGGAAGCAAAATCTGAATATGTAAGCAGTCTCGGAACCTGTCTACTAAGTCAAAACTAACAACCTGGCTAAAGTGAGAGTGAGAAGCAGGAAACACACCTGACACCCAGTTGACAGTGTTGTAAACCAAATATCATGGATTAAGCTCCAATTCCCTTCATAGGGGCTAATACTGACTAACTGCCTCATACAGTTAGTTAGAGTAATGTCAAGTTGCAGCCAGCATACCATATAGGTCTAAAGTTAGTGACTTCACAGCTTACCACACACAGCATTAGCTGAGCGTCTTACTTAGCCTGGAGCAGCAAACCAGTCCAACTAAAATGTAATGAATAAAACGCTGAGTCATTTCATAGCAGACAATTATGAAGACATGCTATGCAACACAACATACATGTCCAATCTGACAGTCATCGTTAAACGCAAAAGCATGACACTAAATGATTGTGATTCATCTAGAGACAGACTAGAACTTAAAATCTTTAAGTTAAGTGGAATAAAAAGGTCACATTTTTGGTTGATTGATCTCATGTGGATGTGCATTTTTTGATGTGTGATAAAACAAGCTTTGAACCTTGAAAATATAGAACATATTAAAGGAGGATTTGGGTTTAAGAATAATGTTAATGTTTTATTGCATGGTGGATTTCACTGCACATGGTCAGAAAAAGGAATTACTATATCATATTATAACTAGTAGCAGCCCATCAATAGGGGGTGTCACAGGAGGAGGAAGATGATAGGAATCACCAAAAAATATTTAAGAAAAACATCTAAATAATTAAATTAATAAATATATATATTATACTCAAACATCCGCAAAAATACAGACCTACACCATAACTGGTGCATGCACACTGAAACCCCTCAATACGAAGTATAGGAGAATCTTGCACCCCAAGATGGCAAAAGCAGCACAGAAGACAGAGGTTACAGCTCACACACGTAAACTAAATGAAAAACTCACTGCATGGTGTCTGTTTGGTTTACAGTCAGTCGGAGGAGCAGCTTCTTTCAGGGAGAAAGCTACTTCAGAAGCTTAACACTGAACTGTTTTACAGAGGAACCCCAGAGGAAAGATTGTGGACTTTACCGGTGGACATAAAAATAAAATAAAAACTAATAGGACAGAGGGAGAAATTACACTGGTTCAGAATCTGGTCTGAGAAGAATCCCTGGCTAACTGTCTGCCTGAAGCTTGGCCGAAGCCTGTATGTGTCTACAGGCCCAGCAACAGACTTTCATAATCATAATAATGCTAAAAGTTCTGTTATTTAAGTTACGCTACAGGTTGTTCTGTTAACACGATTTGTTAACAGAACAACTGAACACAGAACCACAACAAACAAGTTATTAAAGACCAAAACATAAAAGTAGTTACTGCAGGTTGGCATGTTTTTCCCAACTCACATTTAGGTCAATGTTGCTCCATGTACGTGGCCATCTACCAGATTGTCCCACTCTCAGAGAGAGTTCTCTCTGACTCTAACTTTGGATGTTTAGACCTGTACTATGACCATGGCCACATTTCTGACTCTGACCTGTTTCCTGTATCGGGCCTGTATTCAGCATTAGACTCACTCCTACACTGTACCTCATCTGAGCCTGTTAACTGGATCCTGGATTGACAATATCAAATTTGATCACCTGCTTGGCAGTATAGCTTGATATCGACTGTTTGACCCTTACTCCGGTAGTTTCCCTGTTAAAACTCTCCTCTGGCTATTCAGCCTCCACGACCACACTCACCAGTGTTTGTCTTTAGTATAATCTGTTCACCATCAGACTCCACTTCCCATGATCTCCTTATCATGTTTAGAACAACTCACTGTATCTGATCCAGCACAAACACACGTTGCCAGTCTGTATCCTTATTACCTCCTACTTTCATTCAACTTCTCATTCATTTCTGTTACATTTTTTCCCCAGGTGCCAAAAACTCCTGACTGAGGCAACAGCCTGCAGTCAAGAGTATGACATCTCTCTCCAAATACATTTGCAGTTCAGCGTGTTGTTCACTTATCACCACAGACAATTAAAAAGTGTTGCAGATTGTAGATCTACGTGCTAATTCTGAATAGTCTTTTGTATTTGTTGTGTTGAAACAAACCTCTGAAAATATAAACGAGAATATGTGAAAGAAAAAACATTTAACTGTCACTTTTCTAGTGAAAGATTTGGAAACGACTGACCCACCTATGTGTTCAGAAAAGGAACATCCACCAAAAGTCAGACAGCAGTAGTGAGAACAAACCATAATCAGTCCATAATCTGACATGTACAACTGGTTACTGCACAATCATTCATACCACAAGAAAACCGCCTGATCACATTTACCGCTGCATCCGGCGACATCAGAAACTCCCTGCGTGGTTATAAAAACAAAACAGCTGAGGATGAAGAATTAAGACTAAGTTTGAAACTACGTCTTTGGGTCTGAAACGTAAACTGTGTGCACAATAAAACGCATCACTTAGACGTAAAAAGACATGGCACAAAGTTAGTCACTTCCATATTCATCACATAGGAAGTTAAAGTAACTGCAGTATAATCTCCTGATTGAGATCTTGGGTGAGCTCAGCTGTTCTGAGCAAGAACAAACAGTACTATGTTTCCCTCACATGACATGTAGCATAACCAGAAAACCAGCATCATTACTTCCCCTTGCGTTTCTGCTGAAGGTGCACGTCTGCTGCACCTCTCACCTCTGGAAACTTCCAAGCTTCTGCTGACCTGCATATTTGTGCGCAGCATTCTGCTTATTTGCTTGTGTTACTGTGTCAGCAGGTCGTTTTACGGTAATCACATGTTGTACTACTGGAAAGATGTTCCTTTCATATCTTGATAGTTTCTCCTTCGTACAGCGTGTGCTCACTGGGCAGCAGTGGGGTGGACGACACACACATCTATGTATATCCAAGAGTATAAGAGGGAGAGAGACTATGTGCATGGTGAATACTGCAGTAAGTAGAAGGGGTTTTTGTGTGTGTCTGTGTGTGCGTGTTAATTTGATGAAGTAAGCAGTTTGTAGTGCAGTCAGTTCATGGACCAGGGACTTTATCATTACAGTACATTGCAGCAGACTTGTTTTGCATCTACACTGACTAACCACAAGAGGTCCCACTCCTCCACCAAACAGCCTACAAAGTTTCAATAAGTCTCTGTGAAGTTGTCTGTTGCACAGCTTGTGTGTGTGTGTCTGTGTGTTGTGCAGTAATTATCCCCAGTCAATAAAGCTGAATTGTATGGATAATGGACTTCAGTGTGAGTCAGACACACGTCTCTGTCTTTACTCACTGCTGTTGTTACTAACAATGCAATGATCTCTGCCAGGCGGTTTGTGTGAGTGTGTGTGTGTGTGTGTGTGTGTGCACGTGCAGACTCATTTGTCTCCTTGCATGTATTTTGTTGATGCTATGGGAGTTCTGACTTGTGGAAACACTACGTAAGTAGTGCTTTTAAGCTTTAAGATGGAGCCTTTAAGCTCAACTTAGCAGTTCTAAAATCCTGCCACTCCAACCAACTGACCAGCGCAGCAGTAAATGCATCTGCGGATTATGATGTGTGTGTGTGTGTGTGTGCGTGTGTGTGTGTGCTAGACAGAGGGAGAATGCAATACTTTCAAGGACAACCTCAATATGTGGGATTCGAATTGTGTGTGTGTTTGCTTGTGCCTTCCTACATTATGATTGCCGTCTATAAGCCCACAGCTGAAGCCACTGAAATGGAAATATGTATTCAAATCTGCTCTTCCTACGCCTCAGGGCACTTCAGTTTGTACTGGTGAACGCTCTCTTCAGTTTGCTATCACCAAATGAGGGAGAAGAGCCCGTTCCACCCCCTCATCTGTGACGTCACACCGATGCACACTGAAGTTCCACAGAGACCGAATTAAGGAACATGCAGCTGATGAGTGTGACGGTGGAGCGACCGGAAGGGATTGTCTTAGCCACAGAGTTCTGCTTCAGAATACTGAGTGGGAAAGGAAGCAATCACTGATCAATATTCTTTGTACTGACTGCAGATCAAACGTGTGCTGACAAAGGACAGCGCGTAGATGCATCACAGACTCTTTAAACCTCCAAAACAGACATTATGCACCTGAATAACCACCACAGTGTTCTACTGCATGACGCCGTGTGCTACTTTCAAACCTTGTAGAGTGGTTCTGAAGTCTGTTTTTGTTTGTTTAGTTATGGTTACGCTGCCATCAGGTGGTGGTATAAGGAACACGAGTGTTTGAAACAAACTAGTTAAAAGTTTCTAAAGCAAACCCATTGCTCCATAAGTGTCACACTTTGAGTGACAGTGAAACGAGGTTCATTTGTGAATACAACCACAACGCGTAGTGTGGGAGACGCTGACCAGTTAACCAGTTATTCTATGTCAGTCACCTGGGTGGTACATTACACAAAAAGAATCCCTATTTGCCGTCATCCTGTCTTGACACTGACTTTGAAAGTGCATTTCCTCCACGGAGCCTGGAAAATTGGCAACAGAACAGACAATGTCCACAGAACCCAATTAACACTGGATGGACAAAGGTATTTTTCTTTGGTTAATGTCCACATCGTGTAATCTGCACTCTAGAGTTTGCCCCCATTTAATTACATTTTAAAGGACAGCGCTGGGAATTTGTCTTAGCGACACTGCTGCAGGAACTCTGACAACGCAATTAGCAAAACAAGCGCAAGTGCTGTCACACAGGACACAAGGTTGACAGCGCCTCACTTTCATCAAGTGGGAACATTTAAGGGCGTTCGCTGTAGTTTTACTTCTTTAAGTCACTCTGTGGATGATGTATAAGTAAGAATCACATCATCTTTAACAATTTTCAACACTTATTTATCTTACCTAACCTCCATTGTCTGTGGCTATGAAGAAATAACTAAAGTATGATGCTAGGTTGTTGTGATGCGTGAGGTCAGACGTGACAAACCAGTAAACAGGGACAACACAAACAGCTTCTGCTGATCCTACTGTAGCGCTTGCTGCATCGGTTTCATTCGTGAAACTTGTGCATCCTCATGACATAATTATTTCCCCCCCTTCTCCCTTTACAATCAGCACATGTCTAATATGAACACCTGTGTGAGTGTGCTGAACATCAGGATCCGGTTTCTCCGTTGTGCACTAAGAAACTATGACACTAGACTGAATTAAGAACATACAAGTTTCCTTTGGTATTAATAAAGTTATTTGAATCTTGAAACAAACCTATTATATACATATGTTATATTGGTATCTGGAAATACATACAAACTATTTGTCTTGATGAGCAAATAAAGAACCAAAGATGCCAGCGATGCCCAACGGGCACAAAACAGAGACAAGAGTAAACCGAAGCAAATAAAGTACATCAGAATGAAAGAGAGTGGTGAAGTGAACTCTGTTACAGAGAGTGAGAGAGAACTAGAGAGAGAGAGACTATTGGTGCCGCAGCGGGAGCGACCGTCACACGGACTGTCAGCGGGGTCGTTGTTGGAGAGCGCAGCTGCTGCCCACCGTTTACGGACACACGCAGCGGGGGAGAAACACAGGAGCAAGAAGGAGAAGGAGGAACACGGGGAGACTCGCTTTATTTGCGGTGGCTGTCGCCTGCGTATCAGCATCCACGCCGGACAGGATATTCATCATCATCATCACTACCCTCACCCATCATCTAGACCTGTTCTCCTCTTCCTCTCTTTTCTTCATCACCATGCCGGGTTGGCGGAGGAACCTCACTTTCTGTCTGCAGCGGATGCACGAGGAAGGTAGGAAGGCAAAGCGAACGACCGCGCGCTTGCGTTTGCGCTTGCACGCGAGCGCTTGTGTGGCTGTGCGCGCGCACGTGTGCGCACGGACATTGTTGGGTTATTCGCTGTTCAGATTTGCTCTGAAATGTGAAACAGTTTGTCTGTAGAGACACTTTGGGTCGTTGCTGTTTCTGCTTCATGTGTTTGGAGTTTTCTGCTCCAGGAGCGCGTGCGCGCGCATAGTTCTCTGGGCTCATTGAGAAGCACCTGCAGCTTGGTAATTGTGTGTGCGCGTGTGTGTGTTTGTACGTATGTGCGCGCACGTGCCTGTCCTATCCGTATATATGTGCACGTGCGTGTGGACACGCATGGTCTGTTGTTGCCGCGCGCTGTGCGCACGCTGTCACTACGGGTTCGTTCCGCCGTTTCAGCGGAGATTGCGCAAGGCTACTGATGCTGGCAGGTCAGGGTGCGCGTGTGTATCTTTGTATGAGAGAGAGAGAGAGAGAGAGACAGGGATGAATGTCGCGCTGTGGTCCTGCAGCATAAACTCAGTATAGGAGACAGACTGATGGTGTTGGTCAGGTATACATCGTGTTCAGATGACAGAGTGACAAAAAGACTGGAAGGTGTTACCAGTGCATTTAGTGAGAACTGTTTTTACATGTGAAAGATTACCAGGAGTCTGAATTGTAAATAAACACTGTTTTTATTGAAATAATAAAACAATTAAACACCACAAAACAACTGGGAAAAAGCTACAGTAAATCTGGCTAGATCCCAGACAAACAAAACTCAAAAAATATGGAACAGATCAACACGTAGCCATGTTGTGGCTATGGGTGAACTTAAAACAACTCAAGCAATTTATCTCAACACTCTGATACACACTGTTAATTAGGCCACGATTCGTATGAAATGAATGTTGGGTGACCTGGTCCTGCTTAGGTCATGACACTTGCCCGCATTTGTCATTCTCTGCTTCACTAATTCTTTCCTACTGAACTGGAAATCTTTCATTTCACCAGGAAACTGGTGGAGAAACAGGGAGCTTGTTGCTGTTCACCATGTTCCTCTTCACCCCGAATAAGCTTAACGAGATTTTCTCAAGCCGTGTCAATACTTGTGAAGTACTGTGATTGATATCTTCTTGCAGAAGAGAAAGAAACTTGAGTAGCCATCTCACATATAAAAGAATTTTCACAGTGCTTAACCTCAAGGGATGAACTGGATTGGAACTCTGCCTCTATTGGAACTTCCAGACCTTGCAGATGTCCTCGTGATGGAATAGCAGCCACGTTCCAATGACTTGTGCAAAGCCTCCTCAGATGAGCAGCAGCTCTAATAGTAGCAAATGAATGTGACTAAGATTTCAACCCCATGGTCTAAGGTGAGAGCGTCCACATCTTGGTTTGGCAGAGGGTATAACACACGCAGCATCAGTGATCACATCACATTACCTGTGGTGGAGATGACTGGCCATGCAGTACCATGCTCTGGGTAGTGCATGTGTAAGAGAGAATACAGACTGCATGTGGGAGTTTGAACATGTGTACGAGTGTGTGAGAGAGTTTAGGTGACACTAAGCAGGAACAATGTTTGTTTGTGTGTGAGTGAGGCACGCAGGCAGCAAAAGAGAGACAGAGAGAGAGAAGTGCCAGACACAGAGCGAAATGATGTGAGAATGGTGTTTGCTCATGGTGTGTCTGTGTGTGAGTGAGAGATGTAGCTTTTCAATTTGTATGCTGGATATGCGGTGACCCTCCTGGCAAATAATAAGTGCCTTATGGACCCATAGGTTGCCGAGGCCCCACATTGTGCCAATCTTTCACTTTTAATGGGGGATATTTAAAAGAATCTACTTGGTAAAAAGAAAGGCACTGATCCCCCAGCTGCTTTACTGAAGCTGTCCAGCAGCAGCGGTGTACATCTGCAAGGTTGTGAGTGTGCAGATACTGTACATCAGTGAGATTTCTCTGAACAAATGTATGATTCTGCTTCAACCACTCTGCATAATAAAGAACAATATCTTAGAAAACACGTTAGACAAACAAGTTAGACGTAGAGATAAGGTACTATGCGGGTGGCCAGGACTGGAGTTTAGCATTAAAAAGCTTCTGAAACGTTTTCACAGAACTGATTGCTCTAGGCTAAGTTGTTGACATTCAATAGAATTAGAGAAAATATCCCATTTATTTTACTAGAAGGTGCAAAAACTATAAAAAATGCTTCTGTGTTTTAAATGTTGGCTTTAGATAGGAGATAGGAGAGAGCTGAGACATAACCAGAATAGAGAAGTATGGGACATGGGAGCAGAAGGAATTACGATATGCTCGGTGCAATTTAGGATGTGCGTCACTCCCTAAAAGCTGAATAGATGGATAAACGAGGAACCAACTTGACCTTTGCATTTAATTGTACTGCACTCTTGTCACCTGCTTTCAGGATTTAAAGCACACCCTGGCTCAAGGGCGACGGCCTGAATGGTTACTAAAACTGGTTACTAAATGGTTGCAAAAAGAAGAAATGTGGTGAAAAAGGAAGGAGGCAAGTTACTTTGAGCAGGCAGGAGATAGGCCAGCTGAAGGCAGGGAAAGACTGGCAATAGACCTTCCATTCAGGATATCAGCCCATAGTTAGTCTATAGAGCAAGTTTGACTTTTTTGTTTGTGTGATTATCAAGTTAATGTGGATGTATGTAGCAGATGAAGTTTGAAATTGTCTGGTGGCTTGGGCAAGTGGCCTAGTTGCTAGAAGTAGATATGAAGTCCATATGTTTAGATTCAGTGTTGCCTAACCATGTACAGGTCAGAAGTTATGTTCAGCCATCTCTGTTTGCAGGTCTCTCCGGCCCCACGTGTTGCTTTGCTGACTGGCTGCATTTTGCTGTGGATTCAGGTAGGCACAAGCAGTGTGTGTCATTTTGTTTGCTGACATGAAATGCAATGGAAACCACATCCATCCGGAACAGACCGACATTGTTTCGGTCGCGGTTTTTGTGTGGACCACTGTTCAGCCTTTCTTGATTTTGTGGGCCCAACTTGACAAAATACCCGTTACTGTGAGGGTTTCCACCTAATGATCCTGCAGACTTGCTACTGGTTCATTTTTCATTTTCATTTTTTTCTCATTTGCAGCTTTTTGTGATGTGTAATGTTTACAGTTATTAAGGCAACACTATAGCCGGTGTAGCAGAACAGCGGTAACACTGACAGCAGTTTCAGTCACACAGTATACTGTAATGATATCTATGAAATCTTTGGATGTGCTTTTCATGTTAGGTTAGGGTTTGGATATGGCGTTGCTCATTTGAGTACCCCTCAGATTTAAAAAAGCATGCCCTAATGGCCCTCTTAAAGTCGAATGATGGTCCAACCAGCTCTTTAAGCACACCTGTGTTTGCACTGCATTACTTTACCACAAAGCTACTCGTCACACAGATGGATAAAAAGTAGTTGTCGGTAGCTTATCTCTGACTAATCTCTAGTGTTTACATACTCTACTCCAGCTTGACAGTTTTCTGACACATCTGCTGCAACTAGATGTGCATACTATAACCTGCATGCTTGAGTTAAAATGTTGACCGCCACCTGGACGAGGAGCTGCGCGGTCTGTTGTGAGAGAAAAGGTCTAATCTTTCGAATGTCACAAAGAGTAAACATGATTGTTCATACTCGGTTTGGAATCTAGCCAAACCCCAAGGCTTTTTTGCAGACTCCGTAGGTGTTAGCACATGGGAATGTCATGCAATAAAAATCACTGACAGCACTGTGTAGGTAGCAGGAAACAGTCTTCATTTCTGCATAAATGTTTGCATTATTCTGTGGTTGTATGTATAGTTAAACGAAATGACCACTGTGAAGTGCATTTACAAGATGCAGCAGCTTCCCTCCTGAAGCATGATCAAAACATCTCATTCTCCTATTGAAGGAGAGATTATGGATAAGCAAGCATGTCGTTATGTATGAATTTGCCAGAGAAAGAGATGCGAAGGCAAGAGAGCAACCGTCATCCATCATGCAGAGGACTGGGGGGTGATTTAAGGTTACAAATAATAATGGCTTCTGTAATCTGCATGAAAGGAGAGGAAAGAGAAGGAAATGACCGTGACTGTGAGGGAACTGAGGAAGAAATGCCGAAAGAGAGAAATAGATACAAAAAAACAGAGGAGAGCATGAAGGAGAAAGATAGAAGGGCTGCTTTCTTATCAGTTGAAGGAGGAGATCCCATTAATCAGGAGAGTAGTACATCAAATAACGTGCTGGTTAGTGGAGAGCAAGCCTATGATTGTATGTGTGAGTCTGCAATAAACTGTGTGTGTGTGTGTGACTGAGCTCCAACCCCCAAAAAACTTTTAATAAGGCTTAGTTGTGTTATCAACGAGACAGGAAACTGAGGAGAGGAGGCGACAGGAGAGGATAAGGCAAAAGGAGATAAAAGGGGCACACTGTATGCAACATTTAACATCAGTCTGCCCTTAGTGTGTATTTCCATCAGTATGATTAACAGGTTTATCCAGTAGTGAGAAGATTGGCCGCAACTGCAAAACATCATGTCAGTGAAGATTGTCATCAACCAAGGTAGATGCTACTCACCCCAGTTGACTTCTTCAGTCAGAGGAGAGTTTGGGGGAGGGGGGGAGGGGGGTGAGCAGGTGTAACAGTCACACCTCTGTCATCAAGTGGGGATGTGTGTGCATTGGGTCAGATTTTTCTAGGGATGGATGAAAGGGCAGCATGATAAATTGAAGACAGGTTATGCTTAAGGCCACAACCTCTGATGAGTGAGGGGTTATTTATCATTTCACTTAGCAGGGCAGAGGGTTTTATCCAATAGCAACTGGACAGGTTTTCTTAATGCTATGTAGCTAGCTCAGCGGGTAGTTGCAAGTCAGTCCACAAACCTCGGAGTGAGCGGCTCAATTCCCCCCGACTACTTGTCGAGGTGAAATCGTAACCTAGTAGAGCCAACATGTACATTTCTGGCAGCTGCCCAACAACAATCTCCCCAAGGGAATCAATTTCACACTATTCTTGCTCGCTACAATGGCAGAATGTAACTGTAGGGTAAATATTAAGCTTAATTGTGAGATTCCAAGGTAAAAAAAATAACGTGACAGGAAATATTGCAGTGTCAAATGTGTTATAATGCCATGTATGATGAGTCCTAATCTTATTTGTAGTCAGTGTAACTGTAAATTGTAATCTTGTTAATGTGTTTTTTGTGGACCCTTGAAGAAAAACTGTTACCTTGGCATTTTGTGATGAGGAAACACTTGTCCACATGTCCTCACAAAACATAGCAGCAGCAACGTGTGTGTGCATGTGTGGTGCTCTGTGTGTAGAATGCGTGTAGCCGTAGGTTAGCAGTGGGCGAGCGCGGTAACGCCGCTTCAGTCATAATAGGATCTGACGATGAGTCACGCAGAGCTAAAACAACAAACACTCTTCTCTTTCCTTCTCATCTCCTCTTCCTCAGTCTCTGTCTCTCTCTTTTCTTCTCTCTTCTTTCAGTCTCTTTTGATTCGTTTCTTTTTTGTTATTCCACCTCCTCATTTCTTCTTGTCTCATCATGCATCATTCCCTCTCGCTTCTGATCTGTTTGCCTCTAGTTGCTTTACTTTGCTTTTTCGGCTCTCCGTTTTTTCCTTTTCACTTTTGTTTTTAATCTTCTGTCTTCATCGCACACTTTTTTTAGATTTCCCCTGCTGTGGCAGCATCTTTTACCTTTCCTCATCTCAGTTTCTGATGCTCATTCAATATATTCTTTTAATTAGTTTTTGTTTGCTTCACTTTTAGTTGTTTCCTTTACGTTGTCTCGTTTCCTGTTTTTATCACTGCCCCCTTCTGCCTCATTTCCCATATGCTTAAATAATTCACATGCCCACAGTAGATTTTGAACTTTTTCCAAAATCACATGGCCTCTTTCAATATTACCAGTTAAATTACACTGAACAAAAATATAAACGCAAGACTTTTGTTTTTGCTCCCATTTTTCATGAGTTGAACTTAAACATCTGAAACTTTTACGGGACCAATTACTCTCAAATATTGTTCTCAAATCTGTCTACATGTGTGTTAGTGAGCACGAGATAATCCATCCCACCTCACAGGTGTGGCATGTCGAGGTGCTGATTAGACAGAGTTGATCAGGTTGTTGATTGTGGCCTGTGGATGTTGGTCCACTCCTCTTCAATAACTGTGTGAAGTTGCTGAATATTGGCAGGAACTGGAACGTGCTGTCGGATGCGCTGATCCAGAGTATCCCAAACATGCTCAATGGGTGATATGTCTGGTGATTACGCTGGCCATGCAAGAACTGGGATGTTTTCAGCTTCCAGGAATTGTGTACAGATCCTTGCAATATGGGGCCGTGCGTTATCATGCTGCAACATGAGGTGATGGTCGTGGATAAATGGCACAACAATGGTCCTCAGGATCTCGTCACCTGTGCAGTATTCCTGCTGTCTAATCAGCACCTCGACACGCCACACCTGGAGGTGGGAGGGAATATCTCGTGCTCACTAACACACATGTAGACAGATATGAGAACAATATTTGAGAGTCGTGGGTCTTTTGTGTATGTAGTAAAATTTCAGGTGTTCAGCTCATAAAATATAAGAGCAAAAACAAGTTTTACGTTTATATTTTATTCCACTTAATTCATTCAGGTTGGAAAAAAAAAAAGTCAAAGATTTCTTGCACAAGTGAGGTTACGTGTGTTCTTTGACCTAACTAATAAGTGTCTCATTGATTCTGCTGACATCATTGTAAGTCTTCATTGAAGGAGCAGTGAATGGAGCCTGCAGAAATATGTACCGTATCATATATTCACAAAGTGGTGTCAAAATTCTCTCCATCATTTGTGAGGCAACTTTTGTCAGCAACAAATCAGACATGAATCAAACATCCTGTGGAGAAACAGCCACTACTGAACACGGCACTTGACGTATTTGAATCACGTGGATCCATAGGGTTGAAACCAAAAAACCAAATGGGACATTAGGTTTGTACTTTAGGACTCAATCACCTTCTCCTAAACTTGTCTGCATCCTAATGTGGTGACCAACTGTACAGGCCGAGTGCTGCTTATCCACATCTTGCACAGTGGCTGTGTTTGTCATGAAATCATTATATATTGAATGAGGAACAACTGCAGATTGTTTTTCACTTGCAGTCCCACATATATATGCTTGCTTGATGTAGCGGTACATCTGACCTGGTGTCTGTCTCTCTGCCTCGTTGTTGATTAAAGTCTGTTGTGCTTGTCCCAGCCTGATTGCTTTCTGATGCACTCTTCTGTGTGAGCGAATGCACACCTTAGAGCCTCTTGAACTAAGAGCAATTGCAGTTTTTGTTATTTGTTTCGTGATCCCTGGGCCCTTGAAATCTATTTCAGTCATACTGTCTCACTAACGCATTGACGTTGGCAACTTTTCTTTGTTCATATTACCAGAAATATTTTGTTTTTCTTGAGCTTTGTGTTTTCCTTCACCAAACTGAGATTAGCCCTATCCCTGCGGACAAGAGATTTATGAGTCTCGGGATGAAATGATGAAAATTTGGCTGGTGCATGACCCAGAGGGACGTTTTTTAAAAGCTTATGGAGCATTGTTCCATGACAAAAGACTCGCCATATAGGCATTTTTTATTGCTCTTCCTTACTTTGGTTTACAGAATTTTCAAGTATTTCGATGGTGCAGAAGCCAGTACAAGTCCTTGGCTTTCCATATCTCTAAGGCCATCACCATATCAATCTCACTGACTCATCACTTCTCTTCTGGTTTTGTCTCAGCTGGTTCACTGACATGTACAAATTGCATTGTTTAAAGGTAGAACAATGAGCAGTGAAAGAGAGAGGGGTGACATTATAAAGGCTCTGGACAGATTGAACCTAGGGTTTTGCGGAGTGACATGAAGTCAGGCCGCCAGGATATCAAACCTTATCTATTTCTCTGCATCCGTCACTGTTGATCTACCACTGCTCCATCATTTTCTCCTTCATTGTAATCCACACATTTATTGCCTCTGTTCTTCTTGCATTTGTATTTCAACACCAAATGCTCTTTGTCTGTATCTGTCTCCCTTTTACACAAACCCACACGTTCACTCTACTGCTCTTCAACACCCTGTATATCTGTATTTTTCAGTCTATCTGCATCTCTACTGTCATTATCTGCTGGCAGAGGCAGCCATTTGTCTTAGGCGCGGTGCTTCATCTGTGCTCATGCTCATTTGTCCTCACTGTGTCCTAAATTTAAATTGCTGCATGCCCTGCTCCACTGCCAAATGCTGCCCTGATATACCCTGCTGTACCCTTTCTGTTTTATAGCTCCTGCTGCAGTGCCCTCTAGAATATTTGCCTGCTCTGTTGGCCCTAGCTCTGAAAGTAAAGACAGTGGAGAACAGACGTCCTGTTCAATCACATCCCTATAACATCTGATTAAGCATATTTAATACACATTGACAAGACACGTTGGAAAGATACTCACTGTTAGAGGATGGAAATACTGTAAGCCATCAACATATACGTGGAATAAAATAAACTTTTTTAAGTGAAAAAAGTGATTTAACACATTTACATACATTTGCTGCAGAGACATAATACATGATATGTAATGTTAGTAATATACAGCTATCATCTAGTATAGCATGATGCTCCATCACAAAAAACAGCCACAATAATGATGCCCAACAAGCAAACAAAAAAATGATAAATGTTTCAGTCAGGAGTCAATTAAAGCCAAGATGACGCTGACAAACCAAAACATTTGACTAGATGTGAACGCTACAGCCATCTGAATATCATTAAAACCAGCAGAAACAGTCTGAGCGACCGGTCGCAATGGTAACGATGATAAGCAGCTGTTTTATACGCTGCTCTGGAAGCAGCGCAACCGAGTTTAGAAAGTCGTCATAAAAAGGCAATAACAGATGGATGGGACATGTTGAAAATACACCCAGCATTAATATGCTGTGATTCGTTATCCTGCTATTGTTATGTGGACAGCAAAGAGAGAGTTTCATCGTGCTAACGAACAGATTTCTTTATTGTGCACATGACAATGAATCTTGATATATAAATGTATATTGAATTGCTGCTACGGTCTTTATGCCCACTACATTTTACTACTTCTGCTGTTCTAAACCGGATTTTTGCCCCACGTTCAGTGTTGCAGCCCTTTTATGAACAGAAAGTTACTTGATGAGTCCACAAAACCCTGGATTTAGCTGAGTGACTATGTTTTAGAAGGTCCAACGTCAGCATTTAGCTTTGATAGTGATCGCTGCATGTGGTGTCATGACACAAGTATTACTTGTAAAAGTACTTATTGCTTAGCCCTAGTTGCACCAACAAACCACAGCATACACTGAACAACGGATAGGCAGCAGACCCTACCTGAACCCAACCCTTGACTCACTTTGTGCAATGGTTTCACTCACCACTTTGTTGAGCACAGTGCTTGAAATTTGTGCAGTACAAGAAAGTAGTACGACCTTTGCTGAAAATATCCTGACAGAAGTGTGTCTTTCAACACCGTGACAAATAGTAGAACCTTGCTAGGTGTTCCTATCCCCTCTGGTCCCTTTAGTACCATTCTTTTTCAGCAGTGCCTTCTTAACTGACTGTATAAACATTGTAAACAGAAGTATTGCCACTGACTCACCTGCAAATCTAATTTAAGTATGAACGTCATATTATCAATTTAGCCTCTAAAGGTTTATTAAACGAACATAACTCAGTTCACACCTAAAGGAAAAACCTTTGGCTGTCTAGAATGTATGGCAACCTATTGCTGTTATACCATACCTATTACAGTCTAAGATCCTGCTGCAAGTTCCCCTACATAAGCCAGAGCTCAGCAGTATCACAGAGGATGAGGGAATGTGGGGTTGGGTGGGGTGTGGGTATAGTGGTGAAGGGGTAAAGGTGGGGGCGAGAGCATAGTGCCTGAGAGTCACAGAGTGATGGAAAAAAGAATGAGCTCGAGATAGAGAGAAAAGTCGTAAGGGACCAAGTGCAGGAGGCAAAAAGGAGGGGGAAATAATTGGATTTTAAAATGCCCTTTTATCGATCCACTAGCGGAATGATACAGCTGCATTTGAATGTGTCGAAACACAAAATTACACCAGCTTTCTTCTCCCTTGATAAAGGCAAGAAAACAACAGCGTCAAAAACTATGAAATAAAAAGGAAACAGAGCAGCAAACGGGGAGAGAGAGAAAAATATCAAACGTTGCTCAGTCTCCAATTGCAGCTGCAGATCAGGGGTCTACGAGGCAGAAGACTGAACTCCAAACAGTAGAGGAGTAGGTGTCATTGTAACAGGCTGCTAAGACATCAGAACAGTCTAAACACTATATGCATGGTCAGACAATGACAGAAAAGCTGAAATGTGTTTAAAGCAAAGGATGGAGGTTTTCACTGTGTGTCTCTGCAAGCTTATTCACACCAGTCACCCAATGTACAGACGTAACAGGTGTAGCAGAGGTGACCTGTGTCTATATACACGTGTTTCGGGTTTGTTTCTGGACAGATTAATTTCTGGCTGACATCTAATTCACCAGAAGCACTAGTTCATTACGCATCTTCCGCCCGACCCCTCTACTTGTCCTCTAGACTCCACACTTTCCATGATTGGAAATGCACAAAGCCTTGGGAGAAGCAGCTGAACATTTTTCACCTTAGTTAAAACATTTTTAATTTTTACAGACAGGTCTTGTTCTAAATTCATGTCTTCCAGGGTGGAATCATGTCTGTCCCCTCGCATTCACTTTTCATGAGTCATCTAAGAAACCCACTTTGCATTCAGGCAGGGCACAATTTGCAGAAGGAATCCAGTTATAGGAACTTCCCCATCTCCCATGTGTTTCTTCCATTATAAATTTACGTTTGTTGTACCACGCTTTTTTCGGGGGGTTATATACAGAATATACCACTATTACCTCAAGCAATAAGATTGCATGCATGTGTTTTATGGAAACATTGGTGTAGACACCTCAGCCTTTTGTATTGTAATAGTGCAAGTTCAGCAAAGATCAGATTATGAAGTTGTGCTCAGAAACTCCTTGTAGACATTAGAAAACAACTTTTAAAAAAGGAGCACTTCCTGATAAAGACAAGGGGACAATGTCACATCAACTTCATGGCAATTTCAAAGCAAAGATAAAGCTGGAGAGACCAGTAAACCAAAAAGACTGAGAGGAAGTCATCTATCCAATTGTCAAGCCAACTACCTAAAATTACAAAAATAAAATCAGTCAGGTGAGGTTGAGAAGAATAAATCACCTCTCTGAATGTTAAAGAAAATGCATCTGTGACAAATGGGATCTTTAGAATTGATTCTCACTGCGAATGATGAATTTGCATTGAGCTAATGTTGGTCATAATTCATACTTTCACCTGAGAAGAAAACACATTTACTAGTTATGATTCCATGTCTTGACGGATGGTCATGCAATCCCAAAGGCGACAGATGCCGACATCTTCGTGAGGCCACTGGCACTTTTCAATTCTTGCACAAGTGAATTACACGATTGATCAAATGGTCATTAATGTCACATGCTCTTTTTTTATTTGCGGCAAATGTGTTTGTGTTCTATAACAAACATGTAACTTAGCTAATAAACTGTGTTGAAAACTCATCTCGGCGACTGCAAAGTGACACTCTTTACGGCGAGCGCATAAGTGTCTGTGTCTGTTGCGCTGTGATTGTGTGTGCATGTGTGGCCCCTTCTGCTCTGCAGTTTTAGCTGCCTGACCTACAGACAGACAGGGCAACTCCACAGAGAGTTATGCCTTATGGCCTTTTCTGCATCACCGTGTGTGTGTGTTCATCCATTTGTGTCTCTTTCTCAGTGTGTGTGTGTGTGAACCTGTATTTATTTATGACGGCATGGGTGTGTGTCTGTTGATGAATGTTGTTGTGTAACTTTGTTATTGTCAGTGTGTGTGTTTATGTCTGCCTTTGTTTGACTGCGTGTGTGTCTGTCTGGGTTTGTGTGCATTGTGTGGGACCCAGTCAGAGTTCACTGTGTGTTCTTTTTCCTGCTAACAAACCTAACATGGACTTTGCCTCTGCTTTGTTTGGCTGTTGGTTTGGCACGGTTATTGGGTAACTTGTTTGATTTCTAACCAGGCCCTTGTTCCAGCTGAAAACCAATTGTCACACAAAACCTTTTTGCTGCTCTGTGCAAACTAAAAAGGCACATGCCATGTTAGTCTAAGTTACAATGTTTTCTGCACAGCATTTATCTAAATCACACGATATTATTTTCCTCTTTTGGCTTCTGATGCATAAACGACCATCAACATGATCAGTACTGGGGCCACTTGTAATGACAGTGTCTCTGCTGCGGGCACTGAGCAGCCTGGTGAGCAAAAAATACTGCTTTCCCATCCAATGGTCTTGATTCGATCCCTACATAAACTCTTATAAAGAACTATCACTACAGTATAATCCCCACACAAGAGCAAAACTTTAGTCACTATAAGCATCAAAATAAATGTTTAAGACAAGAAATTACATGAAATCCACCATTTTGTTATGATATACCTAAAGTGAGTGGTTACTGAATTTGCTGTGGACCACAGTATAATTGATGGACAGTAGATAATGTTCTCACACGTTGCATCTGTCGAATATTGCATTAGAGGTCAAAGTTATGCTTTATGATTATTTTGGCCTCAGAAAAGCATCAAGTATTTGCAAATAATTTACACCGATGGCTTCTTGCCCTTTTAACCTTTATCTATTTTCCTCTTAAACTTAAATATCAATAATCTCAAAAACATCCAGAATCTGCTGGTTTGCGAAGAATAAATGCTTGAAATCTTTATTTGTGAGGTAATCCATTTGTTCCCTGCTCGTTGATACGCCTGATGCTTGTATTGTCACTGAATTGCCATCAGGGAGTGATGCTGCACTAATATTAGTTGTGGATATTTGAGAGTTAAAAAAAATCACCAGGTGCCCAGAAAACTCTTGTAAAACTACCTGTGCAGCCGGTTGGCAGCAGGTTGATGAGAGAGCTAATTTATGCAGATGTCAGTGTATTTGTTTTAAATAAAAGTCTATAAAAATAACAGCCATTGTGAATGCTGGCTGTTGTTGGGTTGGCTTAACTTCCTATGCAGATTTCAGGCAGTTCCTTAATTAGGTTTCAGTTAATTGCACACCCACATGCAGCTTATAAGTCAATTATAGGCTAAGCTGATCGTCGGCTATGAAAAGCAGGAACACGTTCACTTTAGTGCACACAGGCACTGCCACCCCCCAGCATGTCTCACTGCCTGCCTCTCCTCGACTGTGATCCATGCTGCCAGCTAATACTTTCCAGTGTTCGAAGTGGAATGAGGTTTTGTATAAATATCATATATATATTTTTTTATGACCAATCCACCACCAAACTGTTTCAAAACATAATTGCTAATTTTATTTTATGGCTTTTGGGATTTGCGGCATCTTTATAGTCATGCAATGGTGTTTTGCATATCAACTGAAAGTGATGATGAAAATACAATGGTGTCATCCTGTACTTTGTAAAATGTGTCACGTAAGAGTTTTTACCAGTTGTCTTCAAATATATTGTTAGTCTGGGTTTTTTTCCTGCAATGTTTTTTCTTTTTGGCGTTATCATTTTTCTATCATCTGTTGCCTTTAAACATTTAACTCTTCTTTTTTCCATTAAGTACTACTCTGATTTAAAAGATAAGGATTATCATATAGCATTTTCTTCCTGTGCAATAGGTCCATAAAGCAGTCCTTGCTGATTATCATCTTCATCATTACTGTCAATGATTTATTCAGAGGACGCATATGTCCTTTTGAGGGAAAAAAGCTTGTGCGATTGTCTTTTAGCTCTTCTTTAGAGAACTGTGAAGGGACCAAAGCACCATACATACTGAAAGAGACAAGTGGAACAGCTCTCTGTGTACATCACAACAGCTTGACCTGGGAGCAAGTAGCTGCAATCTCTGTAGGAAATGTCTAGTTAACTTGAGGGAGGAAAAACAGTGGCATATTATGAGACAAATACATGACAGCTATAAGAGGCATTAACCTTTTTAGAAAAAAAAAATGAACACCTGTAAGCGTATCAGCTTTCAAGATATCTGCACCTGCCGTGCAGCTAACCTTGCACTGAACTCCTCACATCCTGTTCCCTTTATCGAATCCAGCAGTGCACGTGGAGGTACATCTTAGTGTTTGTGTGTGCACACGCCTTATCAGCATAAAGCCTGATATGATCATACTGCTGTAGTTGTTGTTCTGCACTGGTTGACATATGATTTACAAGGAGAGTGAGATGAAAAGTGTTTCTCTTCACTCCCCCAACAGTCGTCTTGTCTGCTGTATCAGATCTGGATCTAAATTGGAAACTCAAAATGAAGAAGAAAAGCAGGCTGACAGATTATCAAACCATCTTCCTGATGTGGAAAACGTGTAATGCTGCTGTAGAGTATTGCACAAAACTCAGCAGTTTTGTGAAATACTTCACTTATTCATGACAATGTTTCACATGTTCCCTGCTACCATCAAACTGCTTCCATTAGTTGTTAATTGACATTAGTGAATTGTCTATTGTGTGTATAATAATGTCAATTATTAATGTATAATAATGGATTTCATCCACCTGTTGTTTTTCAAGTGTATTACACTTTTTTTGTTTTGATAATTTTATCTTTGAGGGTGTCCATGTGTGTGTGTGTGTCTGTGTGCAGCTGCCAGGTCTGGCCTGTCGTCACCCTTCCAGCTCTTCTCTCCACACCTCATATCTTTGTCTGAAAAAACATTTTTCTGTCAGGTCCTCGTATCCACTGGCTTCAGCACACAGAGAACAGAACATTGCAGCTCAGTTTTAAGGAGCACTTATGTGGATTTCTGAACCACTGAAGAAAAAAAGAACTTCCCAGTAGGGCACACAGATGATCTGATAGGCCTTAAACACATTTAACTCTTAGAATTTTCAACAACTTACTGCAGCTGATGCACAATTCGAATACAACCCACAGTGAGCGGACAGGTTTGTGATCAGTTTGTCGCTTAAGGATACTGACAGGACTGGACATTTATGGACACAGTGTAAGAAATAAACACGACATCTTTGGTTACAGAACTTGAAAACACTAACAGATGGGGTCATACAAGTGCAAATTGGTGAAATTCAGGGAAATTCAGAATACATTTAGAGGCTACATTTATGAATGAATCGTTTGAAAAAATCATAGAAATCACCAGACGATGCTAAAAATGCCTGAATTGTGAGCTGAAATATGGTCAGAAAAACCTAGAAATACAGAAATATATATGCATTTACATAATACATTTAATAAGCAACATGACCTAAATGTAATGTGCTGTTTATCTTAAAGCCCATCCTTAACCATTCTGTATTCATGGTTGTTCAGCTGGGGAGCAGCCATTTCACACAGTAGCTTTAACTACCACGATAAGAACCAAAATGTACCAAATCAGTGGTTATTGGTAACGGCCTACTGGCAGCTACACTGTACATTGTGACTTGTAGGTGATTTTTAGTGTACAATTGAGCAAATATTGTTTTTTATTTCTTTCCTTTTGTCTTATTAATTAAGCATATTAATGTATTTCGGTATGTCATAAATATAGTCTTCTAGTAGAACATCCAGTTTGTCTGGTTACAGTATTATGGAACTTTGTGGTTAGCTTTAGGCACTCACAGTACCTAACGTTAGGAAAAGATGAGGCTAATGCAGGGGTGGGCAAACTACGGCCCTGGGGCCGTATGCGGCCCGTCAACCTTTTTAATCCGGCCCTCGAATTAAAATCA